>CM017558.1:78972752-79005252 GCA_007844125.1 Sinonovacula constricta
TCTTTGGGTATATGCTAAATACAAACGAATAACTAAGATTAGAAAAAAATATGTTTTCTACAAGGTGAAATTAGAAAATTCTAAATACCCTTATCTTAAGAGGCGTTGGTGGCTTGTGTATATCTCTTTAGTAATAATCTTCCATACATTTAAATGTTTTTAGGTCATTACTTATGTGGCTGTCATTTCATTTAAATGTGTGTGATTATTATTCCCAGGAGTATCACAAGAAAGCACATGTCATTTTTCCATTGAGGTCCTAATAGGGCCCTTCCTTGGTAGAACAAGTACTCGTTCATTAATTCTCTGGAACAATTTATAGTAAAGGGTCTTGCCTCAGGACTGAAATCCCTTTCACATATGGGGATTTGAAACCAGAACCCTCTGATCTATGAACCACCGGACCACATCAGACTTATATGTCTTAGTCAGGTCACAGATAGCATGTTAACAATATTTTGTAGCTTTAAGCTTACTGGATCACTTGGTTTGATGATGATTTTCCATTTTTAGCTCACCTGAGCACAACGTGCTCAAGGGGAGCTTTTGTGGTTCTGTTTCGTCCGGCGTCCGTCGTTCGTCGTCAACATTTTAGCTTGTGAACACGCTAGAGGCCACAGTTTTTATCCAATCTTCATCAAACTTGGTCAGAATGTTAGTCTACATGAAATCTTGGATGAGTTCATTATTGGGTCACCTGGGGTCAAAAAGAAGGTCACCAGGTCAAAATTTAGGAAATTGTCTGCATAAAATCTTGGATGAGTTCGTTATTGGGTCACGTGGGGTCAATAAAGAGGTCACTAGGTCAAATCTTAGAAGCTTGTGAACACAGTAGAGGCCATATTTATAAGACAATATCAATCAATCTTAGTCAGAATGTTTGTCTACATGAAATCTTGGATAAGTTTATTATTGGGTCACGTGGGGTCAAAAAGTGGGTCACTATGTCAAATCTTAGAAAAAGCTTGTGAACACACTAGAGGCCATATTTATAAGCCAATCTTCATCAAACTTGGTCAGAATGTTTGTCTACATGAAATCTTGGATGAGTTCGTAACTGGGTCACGTGGGGTCAAAAAGTAGGTCACTTGGTCAAATCTTAGAAAAAGCTTGTGAACACTCTGGAGGCCATATTTATAGGCCAATCTCCATCAATCTTGGTCAGAATGTTTGTCTACATGAAATCTTGGATGAGTTTATTAATTGGTCATGTGGGGTCAAAAAGTAGGTCACTAGGTCAAATCTTAGAAAAAAGCTTGTGAACACACTAAAGGCCATATTTATAGGCCAATCTTCCTCAAACTTGGTCAGAATGTTTATCTACATGAAATCCTGGATGAGTTCGTAACTTGGTCATGTGGTGTAAAAAAGTAGGTCACTAGGTCAAATCTTAGAAAAAGCTTGTGAACACACTAGCGACCACATTTATAGCCTAATCTTCACCAAACTTGATTAGAATGTTGGTCTGAATGAAATCTTGGATGAGTTCATTATTGGGTCACTTGGTGTCAAAAAGTAGGTCACTATGTCAAATCTTAGCAAAAGCTTGTGAACATACTAGAGACCCCATTTATGGCCCAATCTTCACTAAACTATGCCAGCATGTTTGCCAGTATGAAATCTTACATATGTTTTGAAGTGAGTCATTTGGATTCAGTAGGTTACTGGGTAAAATTCTCGAAAATGTTATCAACCTAGTGGCCACACTTATGGTCCAGTCTTCACCAAAGATTTCTCAAATAACTCTTAATTACTTGATGCCAGATTTGCGCCCCTACTAAAAGCCTGTGTCATCAGGTGAGCGATTAAGGGCTATCATGGCCCTCTTGTTAATAATTTTAGTATGATTTGCTCAACTATGGGACCATCTTTTCCTGGACACCACTGATTGTTCAGCTATGAATACATGCACATATACATTACAGGTACCGAGTCACAGTGTATCACAAATCATGAAGGCGTACTATGGACTGGAGTTGTCAGAGACAGCAAAGCTGATATTACTAGTCGACAGATTCTTTAACTGCCTGAATTCAAGGTCTCTTGATGAATCAGCACACAAAAGGAAACCAGACCTTGCCCCATACACCACAATCAATGATCCAATATTACAGGTATGATAATGTTAGTGTGTTTAACAGAAAATTCATCTGAAACTTGATATCAGAAAATGATTATTGAGATAGCCGTCTTAACAGTATTTTGTCTTGTTAGTTAAGTCTCGCCAACAATAATTAGGAAAGTAGCTGTAGTCTTAAGTTTGTCTGAACTCTTCATTTTTCAGAAGATGAATGTACACTGACCATGTCTTAGGACGGAATCAATTGCTTTACTATTATAACATGCCAGTCACAACCACTGCTTGAGAAATTTATTTTCTGCTTAAAGAGATCATAAATTCAATTTGAGAGTTTCATAATACCTCATTGATGTTAATGTCATTACATTTTATGCATCTATTTATGTTTACAGTTCCTACAAGATGAATTTCTTGGGTACTTGAAAACATGGCAGGAGGGCATAAACCAATGCAAAGGTTTTACCAAAAGTGAAAAAGGGAAGATGTTCCTATCTGCGCAGACGTTTGAGGTACAGGTAATGAACCTATAAAAAAATCTTCAATAAGTGAGTTGCATAAATTCTCTTATTTGATAGCTAAATGTGTGTAAAATGCATGTACACGTATTGATTTTTTTAAAACACTGTACATGTACAGTGTTTGAATTTTCTTGCTGTGTGGTTATTGCTTTATCATGTTAATTTAAAATACACTTAACACGTTATATAATAACTTACAGCAAGTGTTTCAATGATCATGTAATGTATAACAAACACTTGTTTGTGGCCCAAACTTTTAAAGGTGGATTTGTTGGTTGTATTTTCATATGTATTTTATTTAGCTATTCAAAAGATTAGCACATAAGGTTGTATATTCTTTAGCATATTAGTGTTTTCATTGTACAAATTTACCACTCATATTCCTATTAGTGAATCTGCTCTAATTATAGTGGAAGCCTTCACAGAATGCACAAAATACCTGTTATCTCATGGTGTTCCATACCTCCCCAGTCAGAACATTTGTCAGGATCCTTTAGAGGAGCATTTCGGTCGACATAGAGGCATTGGAGGTAGACAGACTAACCCCACTATCAAGGAGTTCAGGTAATGCAGAAAATATATATAAATAAACGTATTAAAATCAATTTACTTTTTCAATTACATGATGTCATCATCGGGCAATCCGCTTTGACGTTAATATTTAATTTTAGTTAAAATCCCCTACATGCTGATTTATATAGTTTTAAAAAATGAACATGGACATTGAAAGCTATGTATTTCAAAGTTTGTACTTACTAACAATTGAAATAGAGTCAGAATTGTATTTACTTAAAACACAAGTATGAAGTAATGAAGAGATATTACCTAATTCCACAGGGGTAAGATGTTATTTATTTTGATATAGTGAAACCGTCAGATATTACCTTTCAAGGCAGTTGTTTTTCATTTTTTGAAAGCTTTGTGTCTTTTGAATTTTCATGTTTGCAAGATCTAGTTATCGTAAAAAAAGAAAAGCCTTAAACAAACAACGATTTTGTTCTAACCAGTACTGAAATCAAAGAGATGAGGCAACTGAGAACTTACTACAACTTTTTACTTATGAAAAAAAATCTAATACAGGGTATTTTTGTTTGTTTTATTTACAGTTACCAGGACAATAAACTGGTTTTACAGAGACATTTAGCATTCAAATTCAATCCAAAAGAAAACACAGCCGGGAAACATGCTGACAAAGATGAACCTTCTGTGTCTTGCAGTCCTTTGAAACGGACTAAACATCATTAACCAGTCCTGCATAAAGGCGTCCTTCTCTATTTTCAAGGAATAACATCCACAGTATAAATTCTGCAATACTAGTATGCCTGAAAGGGCCAGCATGTAAATGATAAAACGCAACTTCCTTTCTTGTGAAATGAAACAATTTAGTTGCATCTTACCTATTAGAAAGTAAAACCAAATTCATCACAAGTTAAATGATAAATATTTGACAACACAGGATTTCATATCCATAAATATCATGTAATTGTAATGTTATCAAGATGAGAGTATCTGATATTTTTATACATGTTACTGCTTATGTTGATTTGTTAATCAAGCTAAATATAAATGTGTTTTCTATAGCTGTTCAAATTAATGGTCAGCCAAAGTCATTTTTACCACAGCCAAAAGAATGCAAAATGATAAACCATTTTTTTAAATGCCGGCGACATAATTTTCAAAGCAGTAATTTTAATAACAAAATTGTACTGTTTATGGTGTTGCAAACCATAAATATTTACAAAGATGCGCTTTAAGGAAAAGTATCCTTTAGTATGTTTTATTAAACATTAAAATACACATTTTACTTGTCATTTCAAATTATTTTCATGTAAAATCTTTTAAATTGGCAAAAAAATTGATGCTTTTATCAACTAGAAATAAATATTTCACTGGAGGGTACCTTTGATTTTTTTTAAAGAAAAATTGCCTTATTTGCTTTGCTTTGAAATATTTTATGATGGGAAGATAAAAAACATAACTATGTATCGATTGTAAGAAAGAAAGTCTGTTAGAAAAAAAGTCGAAAAAATGATGTTTGTTCAGATACTTCAAATGCAGCACCCTCGACTTGATATTGCTTAGAAAAGTGCACTCTTGACAATTATCTTTCTTTTTTGCAGCTTTTTAAAATATTTAATGGGTTAAATTTGTTTGTCAGTAATTTTTGTGGTCATGTGACTTCATTTGTCAATGTTTAGTTTGTTATGCAGTAATTGTCTATGGAAATCTTACTAATGGACAACAAATTATGACTTTCTGTACACAATACAGATTTATCAAGATAACTAGCTCAAGCAATCTTTAAGCTGTTATTTTGTTTGCATGTAAAAATGATACTTGTAAATGTTATTTAGATTTTGTGACATTTTTTGACTCGTGAATTATTTTTGTTCGTAAGATAACAGATGTGTAAAATATATCTGGGTAAGTCTTACTGGTATATCTTATAAAATGTGGTAACATATTACAACACACAATTACATGTATGTAGAAGTAGTATTTATTTCTACATGAATTTGATAAAATTATATATAAACAGCTGATAGGTAACAAACATACAGAGTATAAACAAAGCAAAATTACATTCCACATAAACATTTTTTGTGTGTTTGAAAATTAACAGGAATCACTTAATGGCACACCTAATTAATACTTGTTTTTGTTCATATTTTAGTCAACACACGTTTCATCAGTATTAAAATAAGTCAATCACTGAATTATATTTTGAGATTTATAGGTTATACAGACATGAGATACACGAGTACTAACGTCTTTTGTAGTGATAATTATCATTATTGTAACATACTTTGGGTGGGATGAGTCTTTGTTTTTTAATAAGTCAATTATTATTTGGATGTAGAAAACAGTTATTTCACAAAGTCAATTAATTGGTTTGAATACTAATTCAATTAAAAAAATGCAGGAAAGGAAAGAAAGTAAAACTTAAATTTTCATATGCATGGTAGTCTATAGCGAGAATGAACATTGGAAACACTTTTAAATTATTTGTATATACTTTTGTTCAACAAAATATCTTGATAATGTGTACTCTTACAGTTAAAATACAATTACATTTCAACATGAAACGTATGTATCATATAGATGTATTTTCCAATGTAAAATGTTTATATTGGTCAATCCTTAAAAAAAATTGTGCATTCTGAGCTAAAGTGTTCAGATATTGTATTTACTAAATTGATCAATACGTATGGAATTTCAATGTCACAATGCTACATTACATTCACTGTTTTGCTATATTATGTTACTGTCAAAGTGAATCTTTTTTGTATTGAACAAAATATATATGTATTTAAATGTTATAAGAACCTATGTCATGCTACATTGAACATTAAACAATTAATGCCTGTTTTTTCATTTTTGTTCAATACAATCATTGCAATGTTTGGGGGGTAGTACATCCCAGTAAGCGATTACAGGTATGCAAAAATTTTGTCACTTATAAATAATTCCATGGTCAATTGATTGCACAATGCATTAGAAAGCAGACAAGTCTCAAGATGCAAAAAAAAACCCCAGCAAACTCTTCTCAATACAAACTATACATGAAATCAAAAGTTAAAACATCTGCAGTACACAATATAATCACTTGAAAATCTACTTTTAACAGACTACAATAACAAAGTTAACATTTGAAGCATGCCTAAAAGGAATTAATGCATCTAGTCTCATGAGACATATTTGTTTCTGTAGAAGTACTTCTTTTCCCCAGACTGGCCACTGGTTGTCAAGTTCATGCAAGGTCAATCTTTTATCCTTCCAAAATTCAACATTCTCACAACTCTGGATGCTGATGCAAGCAACGCCACCCCACAACACACAATAAAAAAACAACATTTCATTAAAAGCATTCTTAGTATTGTTGTACTTCTGTCACTCTATATTTAGTTGATTCAAACCAAAAAGCTACTTCAAGGTCAGCGTAATACATCTGGATGTTGTATTGAGCCATGGGCAGAGCAATATATAAATAAAAAAAATCAAAGTGTCACTGACGACTGCAATACTGCTGCAATAATATTCTACTCATTCATTAACTGTCTTGCGTAACACAGCTTGTTTTTTTTCATACTTTTGTTTTGACAAGAAACTTCTGGATGGTTTGTCTACATTTTGCATTACATCTTACAAGAAAATAGATGGATAACATATACAATGAGACATTTGTCTGAGGTTGCAAATCATCCTCTGTTCTGTAAGTGCAACTATAGAAAATTTCAGTTATTTCATCATTGCAACAAACTACATGTATATTACAAAATGACTGGGCTGTCGGAATCTCGTTTGAGGGACACATCATTCTAAACAAAATTTCCAAATGTACAAAGAAGGGTATTATGTCTGAAGAAGGTTGAATAATACCACCCTTAGACTTCACAGAAACAAGTTTACATCTTCATCAATAAGCTTGTCCAGAATTAATCTGTAAGATGTGTCAGAAAACTTTCTCTTGCACCAACATAGAACAAACCCAGCCACATAACTAATGATGTCTAGTTCATCATGAGTGAGGTCAGTGGATGTAGATGAACTTGTGGCAGATTTCGGTGTGTTGGCAGCAATCAGTTCTTCTGCTGTCTTCAGACAGATCAAAGCAGCAATAGGTGAAGATGGCACAAAATGTGATACTTTGCTTACAACTGTCCTTTTAATCCGCTCAAATTCTCTCCAAGCACGTTCCCTAGCAGCTGAGGTGAAAACACACTTGGTTATAATTGTGTCCAAAACACTGAGCTCAGTTGTAAGTTGTCTCACTGAAAAAGAAAGACTATAAAATATAGGGCAGGCTATAAAAGCCCAAATACCTTTACTTCCAATTTTCATGGACACAACGAAATAAAAATCACAAGGTTTTACTTATTACCAGTAAAAATGTGTAAAATAGTATGGTATAAAATAGTATGGTACGATTTTGGAGTTTTTGGATATTAGCAAAATAAGCATCATATTACCATCAGCTTACTTTGTGGCCTGTTTTATTTTCTCTGGAAGAATGTCGTCCTCTAAGAGTCTGTCTATAGCGCGCTGAACTAGAAGGTGGTCGACAAGTAACTTTGTATCCTGTGGAGCTCTAAGCACAGTCACAGGAGACAACACATCATCACTTTCACCCAAGTCCTGAACAGAATAAAAACAGCTACATTTAACAAGAGTTCTATACTAAAAGAATTTAACAAAATATTTTCACGCTTTAACGTTGTTTTTTTTTGTTGTGGTTGCTGTGTGTGTTGTTTTTTTCTCAATAACTCGAGCGACAGTAAATAAATAGAAGTTCTCGTTTCTATTTATCTGTTGGTTGGAATAGGAACGTCGCTGCATAAAAAAAGTCTGAAGAGACCAGACATAAAAAACGAGTAAAACAGACAGTAAACGCAGTTTGGCACTTGATCTTCTTTTTTTTATTCACATTTGTTGTGAAATAAGTACGGTTATAACCTACTGTTTACTGCTACCAATTCGAGGGCCCAGGTTTTGGGGTTGTATTTAGAGCAGAAAAAATTCTTGCATTAAATCAGATCATGCATACACGCTAACAAAGATATTTACCATCAATGCCTCTTCTATCTGATCCATTTTCATCGTCTCGTCTTCCTCCAACTGACAAGTAAATTTGTTGGTCTTGCCAATGTTTATGAAGAGAAATGACAATCGGAAGTTTTCTATGACTCCCGGTGATGGCGCTGCGAAATTGGAAGACATTCGCGCACCTTGCAGAGTCGGCGGTCCCGTTGTTACTGACCTTTTCGAAATTACGAAATCTCGCGCAATCTCGCTCCGTTTATGTGCTCGCGTGTAAACATAGAACAGCTGACTTACTCTCGTTTCCTCTTCACACTCACAAAAAGGAAAAAGTGAATAAAAATGATACACTAAATCATCAGAACTTGTATTTATATGTTTTAAATGAATTTTACTCGCTTAGATAATTTTATTTTGCTATGGGACAGAACGATTTCTGCTGTGCTGAAGGTTGTAACCACGAGAGATATCGAGGTGCCACATGCAATTTTTACAAGATTCCTAACGATAAAAAGCTCAGACCTGCGTGGCTGACTAATTGGAGAAATGAATACGTTGTCATTTAGCCTTTAGTTCCAATCAAAATTTAAATTATCTTCCAACTTATGTCATTTTGAAGACCACCCCCTTCCCCCCCCACCGTCAAGTCAAGGAAAAAGTGGTATAAAGTGCCAAGTATATTTTCCCATAGACCAGCAGTAAGAAAGGCCTCAAGATGACAATCAAAAGAAACATAAAAACTATGCCTGGTAAGCTAATCTTTTTTTATTAGCACCCCTCCCCCACCCAACAGGCAAAAACCAACAAGAAAACCCTCTTTTATTAAGGTTATTTTGATTTCAAATAAAGTGAATTGTTTACACGAAACTCTCTAATAAAAACTCTGCGTTTGATAGTACCTATGCTAAATATATTTCGAATACCCAATTCCTAGCCAGCTGGCTATTCAGGTCTAGCTTGATATTCAAACTCTGCTTGAAAAGTTTCTATACTAAAAATATTTCGAATACCCAATTCCCAGCCAGATAGGTATTCGGCTTTAGCTCGATATTCAAACTCTGCGTTTGATGATCCCTATACTAAAAATATTTCGAATACGCAATTCCCAGCCAGCTGGGTATTCAGGTCTAGCTCAATATTCAAACTCTGCGTTTGATAATCTTTATGCTAAATATATTTCGAATACCAAATTCCCAGCCAGCTGGGTATTCAGGTCTAGCTCGATTTTTAAACTCTGCGTTAAGTCACCTTTTTACTAAAATATTTTGAATACCCGATTCCCAGCCAGATAGGTATACGGCTCTAGCTCTATATTTAAACTCTGCGGTGAATAGTATTTTTACAGAAAATATTTCGAATATCCAGTTCCCAGCCAGCTGGGTATTCAGGTCTAGCTCGATATTCAAACTCTGCCTTGAATAGTCTCTATACAACATATTTCGAATACACAATTCCCAGCCAGCTAGGTATTCAGGTCTAGCTCGATATTTAGAATCTGCGTTTGATTGTTCCTATAATAAAAAATATTTTGAATTCCCAATTCCCAGCCAGATAGGTATTCGGCTCTAGCTCGATTTTTAAACTCTGCGGTGAATAGTATTTTTACAGAAAATATTTCGAATATCCAATCCCAGCCAGCTGGGTATTCAGGTCTAGCTCGATACTGAAACTCTGCGTTTGATAGTCAATATGCTAAACATATTTCGAATACCCAATTCCAAGCTAGCTGGGTATTCCGATCTAGCTTGATATTCAAACTCTGCGTTGGATAGTCCCTATCCTAAAATATTTCGAATACCCAATTCCTAGCCAGCAAGGTATTCAGGTCTAGCTCGATATTCAATCTCTGCGTTAAGTCATCTTTTTACTAAAATATTTCGAATACCCAATTCCAAGCTAGCTGGGAATACGACTGCAGCTCTATATTCAATACCCAATACCTTTCTAGCTGGGTATTCGGTTGTATCTGGGAATTCGCGAATACCCAATTCCTAGCTGGCTGGGTATTCGGTTGTATCTGGATATTGAATACCCAATACCTAATTCCCAGCCAACTTCACAAACCTCAAGAAAGTGAGATAGGGTCTGTGACTCCATGACGTTGCAGCCTCTTACCGCATTGGATCGAGTCCCGGTCGGGGCAAAGCTCTTAATATAAGAATCTCTCCCGGCTGACATGCGATGCGTCGGCGGTTCTACCAAAAATTATTCTGGGGCCTTTCTCTGTCAATACATATCATAATGTCTGGACACGTCATAATGACAATACATGTGTCGCTGCGATTTTTTTCAAAACAGTATAACTGTTTTATTTCGACTTTATATCGACTTCATTTCCAAGTGTTCTGTTGGTTGATATACATTTGGTAACTTAAATATAAATATACTGTGCCAAACTGTATCTTGACACGACAAACACCACGGCATAACTGAAGTCATACAAAATCTCAGAAATATCATTTCTTTTATTTTCCTTTTATAAATTTCAAAACCAACGCATTACTGTCATTGTCATGTTGTTTTCTTATCATACAAATTCCATGTATTCGTTTAAGTAAATTTTCAAATTGTCATATCCTAATTATTACTTTGTTTTTATTTTATGTTTATTTAACACGTGACACTGGTAATTTTGTTTAGGTTAAATATGAAAGGTTGTGATTACATTGAATCAAATTTGTGTGAATCTGTCCAATAATATTTGCAAAGAACATTTTACGTCAATTCTGAAATTGCTGGTGAACGCTTGTGCAAATTATTTCGCCATAAACTTAGATGCGATTAGAATTCTAGCTCCGATCCAAGCCAGAATCCAGGCGACGATATCCAGAGCAAACCATGCAGACAGGTCGTATGTGGATTTGTAGTACGGCTCGTAAAGTTCCCCCGCGTACACCGCCATTCCAATCAGAAGAAAAAGGCCTGCAAAATACACATAAATACACGTCAACACAAGAGTCAATAACATATCTACATCCCTGCCTCCCTTCCCACCCACCCAACCTCCCTACCTACCAACCCGACTACCCACCCACCTACCTAGCTAGATACCTACCTACCGTCCTGTCCTGTCCCGTCCAGGCCGGTCTTGTCTCTTCTCGTCGCTCGTCTCGTCCGTCTGTCCGTCAATTTATTTTTTATATTAAAAATCAACCTTTAGATATTACGCATACGCATTAAAGGAAGAAAATTGGTTTAAACTTTATAAAACAATCGTCAAACGCATTTTAGTTCGTTCAAATGCACTGTACTATAAAAATTATGAATTGTAGCTACATTTAGTTTATTTTATGACCACAAACTGCGTTATATGTCATTGAATGATATCTAGCGATGCAAAAGTGCAATGCAACTTCTGCCCAAAATTGATCCTAAAGTGAGTTTCCACAATGCCCTTTTCTTTACATATGGTATTTTAATGTTTACTTTGGGTATCGGCCACTCTTCTGTTAGCAAATATAATATATGTATTGCAAGTTTGTGGTGGTAATGGTACTCAAACTAAAACAGAAACATATTTTAAGTAAACCAACATTTTATTGTCGCATGCTTCATTCACCCAGCTTCTTGGAAATGTATGTAGGTCAATAAGTAACCAGAAATAGTGACATCGGGGACACTACTCTGACTATTTTACATGATATTGTCTCCCTTGTGGTAAGGTACTTGGCGTGTTTCTAGTTTTTCTCCCACTTGCTTAACTTTTGAGAATTATAACTGTAAAAAGCGTATAAAATCTTAGGTACAAAAAAGCTTAATAAATACAGTAAGAGATACCACTGCATAATATAAGTAATAAAATAGAGCAAATCTATCATTCAAATGATTATACTGTATGTAAAGAAGTTAAAAATCAAGATGGAAATGTCAAAGCGGCAAATGCTTTCATTCAAAGGTGGCATCCGACAGTTTAGACCAAAATATTGTTCCTCAAATAACAAAATAAGCCTTTATTACTTGAAAAGATCTTGCAAAATGCTGCTCATTGATGCCTTTGATCAGTGTGAACAGAGAAACATACATCCCCATTCCTCATTGCAAACAGGTATTTCCTTTCTGAGTGACGCTGCAGAGATAGCTATTTTTAACTAGGAAAACCACGTGTTAACTCACTTTTGAGATTACGTTATATCGCCATCCGGGTAATCAGCTCTGACGTCGGTATCTATTTTTAGCAGAGATCACTATCGTTCATATATGTAGATTCAGAATGATTCCACTTTTAGAGTGTAAGGTATTGTTACATGAATGTGATACAGGCAAACTGTCGGATACCATCTTTAAACCCTCACCACTGACCTGCCACAGCAGCTAGTGCCCCATCAATGAGTGTCAGTATGGGTTTAGATCATTCAGCACGAACATCCTCACTAACACACAAACAACGGCGCCCGCCAGAAATAGGATGGCCAAAATGAGCATGGCCCGTACAGCCCGGTACGCATCTAAAGCATAACCTACTGAACCTACAAAAACAAAAGCACAAAAAACAACACGAAAAACAACAACAGCAATAAACAATAAAAACTACAACAATAAAAACAAATATATTTTGAATTAATATGAAGCGTTGGTGATGCAGCCAAAAGTTCAATTTAATCATTGTTTCATCAGAAATTTAGCTGTAAAAAATAAGACACTAACAATGCTAATTGTTTTTTAATGCATTATACAAGCCTATACAGACTAAAATGAATTTTAAAAATGCCCCGGGACGTTTAATAGGAATAATATGGTACATGGTGGCGCTGGAATTTCTACGACTAAGAGGAGACTAAGAGGAGATCGCATATTCATTCCGGATGATTTTGCATCGGATTTGCTATGTACATGTCGGCCAAACGTGAGATAAGAGTTTCGCTGAAAAATAGAGAAGTTAAAATCTTAAAAATATGTCAATCGAAACACCATTTTGTCTCCTCCTTGTTTTTGTCGGTCTTTTTCCCGTTGTAATACGCGCCTTCTAACTGGCCAAGTTCAAAGTAAGGCAATGGAATGCGGATAAGGTACAAATGCCGATGGTGATGTTCAATTACTTCGAAGTTGGTATAAGAAACGGATATATATGTTAAAGAAGCTTTAGAATATCGAAAGAACAGCACTAGTCTCACACAGTGAGTTTATCTTGATTAAAATATTCTATTTCCTTTTTTAGTTTTTGGAATTTTTGATTGAAATAACTGAAAATACAAAGTAGTAGTATGTGATAATATCATTATAAACTCTACGTATTGTTACTATTGTTTCCAACTACATTGTTAGTAAGCGTGGGGTGTGTGAAGTGGCATGATACTTATTTGTGTGTTTTCCTTTGTGTTTATCTTGCAACTATGTACTATGAGCACGATGAGACAAATAAAAGACTGTACTGTTCTGTTCTTACTATTTATTACTCAATTTCTCGAGTCGATTTCACGCTTACGGTGATAATTACTGTTTTCAAACGTTGGCCGCAGGCCATAATTGTAAAGGTGAGCCGTTAGAACTGCACGTATGTGAACTCTGTTTGTCACAACTTCTCATTATCTCTTTCGCAAGTTTTATGTCTATTTCATGCTATTGTTGCATGTTTACTGTATGTGCTGTTAAAAGTATTCTTATATCTGTCTTTCAGTAATAAAATTTATAACATTATTGTCTATTTCCTATGTACAGATCCCCATCCACAAAATCAAAGAAAACGAAATCATTATACACAATGGTTATTCACATGTGTGTAAAAATTACACATCTCCGACTAAATAAAATCTATATATTACATGTAATTTTCTCATTGAACTTGCAACGTTACAAACTTAATAAACTTGATTCTATCGAAGCGAGTGTTAACTCTTAAAAAAAAAGTCCGATTTTGATATTAGACTGAAAGCCAATGAGTCTGCTACTTCTGAGTTACAAGCGTCCGTCGTCTTCATGAACTCCAAGTATGATGATGTTACTAAACATACTGACGTTTTGTCTGACAAGTATTCTGATTGCGCTTCAAATATTCAACAGCTGAGGGCTGAGACCAAGGCACTAAGACAAACGTTGAAAGATTTAAATGATGTTAATGATTCCTTCAAAGAAAGCTTGACTGACCTGAAGTGCCGAAGCATGCGTGATAACCTCGTGTTCACTAACATCTTGGAAAACATCCAGAGAAACAATGGCAAGCGCTTTGAGGATACCGAGCGGTAGCTGTGTGCGTTTCTAAGTGATCAACTCCAGATAAGTGGCATCAAGTTCGAACGAGTCCATCGAATTAATAGCAATCCACGTAGACAAGCTCGGACCGGGCCCCATCCTATAGTAGCTAAATTCACTTCTTTAAAGACAGGGAACATGTCCGGCGCTCAGCGTATAAGCTGAAAGGGTCCACTTACGGGATCAATGAGCAGTTCCCAGACGAAATCGAACTACATCGCAGGACTCTTTATCCACTTGTTAGGCGGCTTCGAGATGAAGGCAAGCGTGCGACTATCGTCCGGGACCAACTTTATGTCGATGGAAGGTCTGTAAATTCTGAGGAACTTGAACGCATGCGTGCAGCAGACAATACAAAGCTGTAGGACAGCCATGGTGACGACGTCACTGGCATGAGCGACTTGCCATTCTCTTTTTTAAACGTTTGTGGACTAAAATCTAAAATGAATGATCCTGAATTTTGCGAACAAATTTGCACTTTTGATATTTTTGCTTGCGCAGAAACGAAACTTGATAACTTTGACTGTGTGAAATTGTGTGAAGATGGTTACACATTTAAATCGAAACATAGAAAACAAAAAAAAAAACACCATCGAAGGTCTGGTGGTATATTTTTCAAAGAAAATGTTTTTAAATATACAAAAATAATTGATACGGATAGCGAATATGTTCAATGGTTCAAAATTGACAAATCGTTATTTTCTACAGGGAAAGACGTCATTTTTGGCTCTGTCTATATTCCACCTGACAACAGCTCATATTTTGCAAGTGACCTGTATGGAACTTTTAAGTCCGAAGTAGAGCGCATGTTAATTTATCCGAAGTCTTAGATCTAGATGATTTTATCTTCAAAAGTTTTAATGTTAACACTAGTGATATTGCACAAACTACTGTACCTGACATTCTATGCAAGAACAATATGCTAGTGCACCGCCAGTCATGTGATACTGTGACTAACAGAATTGGAAATAACTTGATTGATATGTGTAAAACTAACGAATTGGTCATTTTAAATGGCAGAGCTTTAAATGATAAAAACAAAGGCTGTTTTACATGCAAAAATGCATCAGTAGTTGACTATTTGATAGCTTCCAAAGATTGTATCGGTTTATTCTCTGATTTCAACATTAATGATTTTTGCCCTCTCTTTTCAGATGTGCACAATTCACTAAATTTTAGTCTTAAAGGCGTACCACGTAGTGCATCTTCGATAAATTCAAAAGAGCGTATAAACCACTGGAAAAAACGATGATGAATTTATTACCAACATTGACGTCGCTGTGCTTCAGTATATTTCTGAATCTTTTGATAAGCCTTCTTTAAGGGATAAAGAAATAATTAACAAATCCGTGACTTTAATTGGAAATGTCTTAAACGAGTCGGCCAAGAAAACGTTCGGTATCGGTTTTACTAGTAAACAAAACCCTCAGTTCAAGAAGCACGTTACTAAAACGTGGTTCGACAGGCCTTGTCGTGAAGCTAGAAAGGCATTTAATACAAGTAGACAAGTATATACCTACGATAAATCAGATGCTAATAGGAAAAAAATGAAAGATGCAAGTAAACAATACAAACGATCCATTAGAAGGCCACTATTAACTTTAAACGCTCCTTTAAGCAAAAAGTACGTAATATGCGAACCAATCCCCTAGGGAATACTGGAACTATACTAATAGTCTCAATCGTAAGTCACATTCCGATAGTCACTATATTGACATAGACCCTTTTCATGACTAATTTAAAAACTTGAATACCGATAATAACACGGATAGCGATATACCCGATCCATGTTACCCCGATATTGATACTGATAGCAGCGAGTTAGATGTCGAAATAACACCAGATGAAATCATAAAAGTGATTAAAAAGCTCAAGAATGGTAAATGTAGTTAAACTGTTTAACAGAATTTTGGATAGTGGTGTATTACCAGACTCGTGGTTAGTTGGATCAATAATTCCAATATATAAAAGTAAAGGTGACATTAAGTTACCTGAAAACTACAGGCCAATAACAATTCTTAGCTGTCTTGGTAAATTGTTTACCGCTATTCTAAATGGTCGGCTTACGAATTTTCTTGAGACAAATGACCTTTTAAATAACAACATAGCTGGATTTAGGAAATACCACTCACCTTCTGACAACAATTTCATATTACACTTTTTGTCATAGTACTGTAAACATAGAAAAAATAAACTGTTCTGTGCTTTTGTTGATTTTAAAAAGGCTTTTGACTCCGTCTGGAGGGCCGGTCTATGGTCTAAATTTGTTAAATATACTGGTGACATTCCAGGTAAACTGTTCTCAGTAATCAAAGATATGTATAATGACATTAAATCTTATGTCTGCATAGACGGAAAAACATCCGACTTTGTTCAATGTTGTAATGGCTTAGGGCAAGGAGAAAACCTGTCCCCAGTACTTTTTTTCGGTTTTTCTAAACGATCTAGAGCAGCATATGCTACTGAAGAATGAAGATGGTATTAGAATTACAGATGTAGACTTAGACATTTACTTTAAAGTTATTGTTTTGTTATACGGTGACGACACAGTCATATTTGTTAAAACTGAGGAGGACCTTATCTCTTCGTTAGAATCTGTTATTAAATATTGAAATACATGGAAACTAAGCATTAACGTCGACAAAACTAAGATACTAGTCTTTGGAGATAGGCAAAAACGCATGAGAATCATATCATTTAGTAATTATAAGTTGTTTACTCCTTTAAGTATTTAGGTATTGTTTTCTCTAAAAACAGACGATTCACTGCTGCAAAAAATATGTGGTTGAACAAGCTAGAAAAGCAATGTTTAGCTTATATACCAAAATCCTAAATTTACACTTACCTATTGATTGTTAGCGTAAGATTTTTGACTGCACCGTAGTACCTGTGTTGCTATATGGATGTGAAATTTGGGGGTATAGATATAATTGAAAAAGTACCCACCGATTTCTTAAAACATATTCTTAACGTCAAACAAAGTACACCTCATGTAATGCTATATGGTGAACTAGGACGCTACCCACTTGCCATTTTTATCAAGAAAAGAATTATTGGATATTGGTATAAACTTATTAATAACCACCAAACACTGTCTTCCTTACTTTATAAAGTTATGGTAAACGATGTTTCTGTCAAAAGAAATATATATCAATGGCTAACGAATATTGAAACTATTTTGAATGAATGTGGCTTAAGCTATGTATGGAACAATCAGGCATACAATGGCCCGAGAGCATCATATTTGTCTCTCATTGAAAAAAGCTTACACGATCAGTTCTTACAGACATGGTGGGCAAAAGTTAACGAGTCTAACAAATGTATAAATTATAGAATATTTAAAGCAGAACTCAAATTAGAAAACGTTTATAACGAACTATCGGACTACTCTCTACAAACAATAATAAACTGAAGGCTACGTAACAACCACCTACCTGTTGAAAAGGGACGCTTGCAGGGTGTTCATCACAATGATCGTAAATGTTCTCTATGCAACTTAAACGAGATAGGAGATGAGTTTCGCTATTTGTTTTGCTGCACATATTTTAATACACAAAGATTTTTGCATATCCCATTTGTTAAAACACACCATCCAAATACAATATTATTTAAGATGGTAATGTGTGAGAATGACCCTAAGAAACTGAACAAATTAAGCAAGTTCTTTCGTTTAGTGCTTGAAACTGTTAAAGACCCGCCTTGCTAACACATTTCTTACTATTGTTGGTGTTCTTTGAAATATTTGTTGTACTGTACTTCCTCAACTCAACACAGCCTGGTTCGGTTCTATTCTATTGTATCTTGAACATTATCATTGTACCTCATTTCACATAAATGTTATGTGCTGAGAATAAATAAGCTTGTAAACTTGTAATTATCTTATATATTCTTTACCTGTTATTAACATTTTAAACTTTAAATTAATATTTTAGTTACAGAGATATCTAAACACTATTTCGAATACCAGAACAGAACAGAACAGAACATTTTCATTCAGATTTGTACTCATGTACATCATCGTATTATAAATACAATATACAAATATAGTATCCGGTTTAGTTATTAATATAGAAACGAAGAAATAATAATGACTATATATTAAGATTTTTATGTGATAGTTGCATTATAACATAATAAAAGAAACAACATTAGAGAATGAACTTTATGTATTGTTAACGCTTATGTTCCTTCTTACTAAGGTTGCTTTCTTGATAAAAAGGGCGAGATTAATAAGTATGTTCTTGTCTGTTGAATCAAACAGCAGACACATTTTATATACAGACGGTATATTATACAAAGTTGAGTTGGGGTATTTTCTTTTTAAATCAGTGTATACTGGGCATATACAAATAAAATGAAAGACATCTTCAGTGTCTCTGTTATTACATAGCAAACGGTATCCTCTTTCTTTAGATAAAGGATTTCTTGAAAATCGATTAGTGTGAATTCTAAGAGAATGTGCAGAAATTCTCATTTTTGTAATAAAATGTCTTAGATCATTTGGTAAAATATCCAAGTATGGTTCGTAGCTTGGCATGTCCTTTATATTCTTATAAAAATCTAATACATTATTTCTATTCAATAAGCTATACCATTATTATATAAAAGTGTCAATAATACGTTGTTTAAATATCAGAGGGAATGTTATTAATTGAATTTTGATTCTGAAACACTTCTGAAAAACCATACCTGTCTAATAAGGTTTTTTACATTGTAAACCCAGTTTTTGCAACCATTTAAACATTCTTTCAAACCTTGTTCATATAATATAACAGTTATTTTATTTACAGAATGTATTATTTTACACAAGTACTTTTAAAATAATTCTCACAAAACGAGTAATATATAAAGGATAGCGTCCAAGTTCTGCATATACAGCTACAGTACTTGTACTAGAACGGACATTTAATATATTTTTACAAAACTTTAAGTGCAGACGTTCCAGACTCGTGCTTGTACAGAACCCCCACAACTCACATAAGTAGTTAGGAATAGAACCAACAAAAGAATCGAACAATTGACACAAGGACTTAGGAGTCAATGGTATTTTTCGACAGTGATTACTTAATACATTCAGTGCTTTGATTCCCTTTCCCGCCAAATGTTCAATATTATTACTAAAAGGACCCGTATAGTTAAAAACTGTTCCAAGATAATTAAAAGTATCAATAATTTCAATTTCATTTCCATTATATATCCATTTTTCAGAAAATAAATGCCCCCCCCACCCCCCCTCTGTTTCAGAAAACCATGAAATACTAATGTAGTAAGTCTAATTTATTTTGTAAATCTTTAGGAGAATATCCCAGTATGACCATGTTATCAGCAAATAGTAAGACACTAAATAAAACATCATTAATGCAAATATTGGATGCTGTGTTTGGATCTTAAAAACAATTCAAGGTCGTCCAAGAACAATGACACAAGGGCAGAGGAGATAACCTCGCCTTGCCTCAGTCCAACATAACAAGTAAAAAAATCAGAGAAGCTATCATATTGCCTTACACATGACTTAACTTCACTATACATATTCTTTAGTACACGTAGCATCTTACCTTATTTTATAATACCAATTTTATGTAATTACCACAGTGAATTTCTATTAATACCATCGAAACATTTTTTCAGATCTATCATACCTATATATAATCGTTTATTATTAAAGATATAATGTTGAACAATAGATTGTAAAGCAAACATTGCATCAACGGTCGATTGACCTATTCTAAAACCATACTGATAACCGCCTATTTCTGAATAGGTCTCAATGTATGTATTAATTCTATTGTTTAAAACTGAGGTAAACAATTTAGCAAAACACTTAATAAGGTTATACTACGGTAATTGTTAGGGTCATGTAAGGGGACAATAATACCTTTTGTCCATTCTTCCGAAAATAGATATTCAGGTCCAGCTCAAAATTCAAAATCTGCGTAGAATAGTCTCTGTATTTAAAATAATTTGAATACCCAATTCCCAGCCAGCTAGGTATTCAGGTCTAGTTCGATTTTCAAACTCTGAGTTGAATAGTTTCTTTACAGAAAATATTTCGAATCAACAATGCCCCGCCGGATAGGTATTCAGGTCCAGCTCGATATTCAAACTCTGCGTTGAATAGTCCCTATACTAAAAATATATCGAATACCCAATTCCCAGTCAGCTGGGAATACCATTGCAGCTCTATATTCAATACCCAATACCTAGCTAGCTGTGTATTCGGTTGTATGTGGATACAATACCTACCCAATTCCCAATTCCCAGCCAACTTCACAAAACTCGACTCTTCGACGTTTCAAGCCATCCTCGTCCGACCTTGAGGAATCGAGACACCACTGTATGTATATCCTTGTTTTAACTTGCGGGTATACTTAATTGGTAAGATTAAATTTAACAACATGTGGGTTATACAGGATTTATTTTAACCAATCAAGCTTAAATTCTGCTATAGTACAGGTTTTGTTAATTAACATGCATTTGTTCAGTTGAAAACTATTTTTAGGACGACCTTCAGAAAACCAATGTATTATCACAAAGAGGGGACTAGTGACATTTTAGTATTCATTTTTCAAGAGCGTATGAACTGTGCAAACAAAGGGATTAATAAACCTATTTTAATTTACATAATACCCAAGAAAAGGTTAAGAAAACGCTCAAAATACATACACATTTCGTAATATAACATCGCGTTAGGTACTGTAGCTATGAACTGTTTTAATTATGAAAATTCGTAACAATTAATCGTGTGAAAGGACAATGAGATATTAAGAAATTGAAAGCTGTACGTATTTTTTCCTACACTCACGGCGTATCTTAAATGTTTTGTAATCTAGTTGTAATTAACATTGATTGTCACTTTATTTTTTTTTCTCATCTTTTGCATTTAAACTAGCACTAACGTTTTTTACACTCTACCACAATGCACCACACCAAAGTACAGCAATAAACGATTTGGCTGTTTCTTGGAACCAGTAGCTTACTTTAAATATAATTTGGTTACCTTTGGATGGGTGTTCATCTCTGTCACAGAGAGTATATCCTCCGCCGATCGGTGCTTGTTTGATGAAAAGATAAAGTCTTAATTTAAATAAAAAGACAATGGGAAGAAATAAAAAATTCATTAAATAACTTTGTAATTATCATATAGATGGTTCCCATAAAGTCTTAATGAAAACCAATAAGCCGTTGCCGAGAAATAGCTGTATACATACGGCATAACTAATCAAGGGTTATAACTCTTGTGTTGTAGAGTCCAACCGGAATATGCCGTGGTAATGTTAATCTCCTTTTGGTATTGAACGTTCTCACAAAGTTTCATTGAAATCCGGTAGTTGCCGAGAAATAGCATGGAAACGAAATTCGCACGGAATGAAAGACGGACGGACGGATAACGCCTAAACAATATTCCTGTTCCAATCGACAGGGGATAATAAAATCAAAGAAAAGCGACGAGTTCCCTGGCGCATGTACCGGTCACATTGATCAAAGATCCGTACATAATGTCCATTAAAACTGACATTCCATCACAACTGCACTCAATACGCATGCAGATTAAAACTGCGTCTATTTAAATTTATAATAAGATTTGAATAACCTCAATATTTCCTTAAAATCTTTTCAAAGGGTTATTTATTTACATTTGCATGAAGGGCATACCTTTCGACGTTTATTTCCCACTCCGTGTATGAATCACGTTTTGTTTATTCATAATAAATATGCATGTAGAGGCAGAGAATTATTCAAACGTTAAAGTTAGTACACTGTTTATCATTATTCTGGTACTTTCTGATGTATTTGCACATTGTGTGATAATTGTTTTCACAGGTGAGAAGCTTGAATATAGGTGTTGTTTTAGGATCGATGCTTTCTGACTAGTCACTTCCATTTACAAAGTTAAAAAATATACATGTAGTCCCAAAATTTGTTCGATTAATACAGATGAGGCTTAACACAAATATTAACATTTATCACTGCGAAATATGTTGTATTTTAGCAATACAAGGTGTTAGATGAAATAATGATGACCCCGCACGTCGCTTGCATAATTAATTTATTTCTACGTTACTTAATTTCATAACAAACCACCACTTAGTCACGTGTCTATGCATAAACGTTTCTCTACCATTGTATTGGCATCCGTTATGGTATTTTTTCAGCTATGTCTGCTGCCATTAAGTCATCTATCTGTGCGTTCACGTTTCTCTACCATTGTATGGCGATCTCTTACTGTCATTTCTTGTTTCGATGCTGGTGAGTAGTATTCAACTGAGCATTAAAATGTATGTATTTAACTAGGCAAGGCCATGCTTTAAGATGAGTAATCATCATCGTCATCACCACCACCATCATTATCCTAACCTTTATCACTTAACCAGCAACACTAGCGATCGCCCTGCCTATGAGAGGGAGAACATCTTTTTCTTTCAACATCACCTCCATCATCACACTGGGGATAGGCGCTAGGAGCAGAAGTATACCTACAATCCCCTTGGCCCGAATAGCCTTAAGTCGTCAAGCCTATCCTTCTCGATAAAATGGTTATCTAAACAAAAAAGACTTAAGTTGACTGACATTTTGTATCAATAAAATGGTGTGAATGAAAGCATTTTGCTAACATTGCAATTTCGTAATTATAATGCGTCATCGTTAATACGAATAACAAGATGAATAGTGTGCAGTTTAGTCCACATGAACGGTGAAGTGTACTTTTAATGCATTTTGCAAAACTTTATAGAAAACGCAATCGAAACATTCTTACTTCTAAAATATTTTTTTACTAATTTACAACTTACATAAGTAATATGCAACATATATTGTAAGATATGTTTAATGTTCAGAGTAAATGTTCTGAAGATAATCCTCATGTGGAGCCGTGTCCTCATTGCAACACGAACAATTGAATGGCGTGTACAACTTTTCATTTACCTAGGCTATTCCTCTTTCTACTCTTCGCTTTCATCTTCACTTTCTTCTTTCTCCGCTTCATCACAGCATTCGATATCGACCAGGTATTGAAAGGAACTTTGATAACCTCGTAAAACGTGATCAAATGGTTGTCTGATACCAAACTAGATACCAATATTTGTACTTCTTTTTGGCGTGTAACATCTACTGAGGTGATTTTGTCAGGCCAAGGAAAAATAATGTTCTTCTTATGTATTTCGTTTAAGCGCAGAAAAAGTTTTAAATGCAAGCTTATGTGCAACTATTGGCATATACTTTTGGGGTGTTCAGCTGTTATACACGATGTGAGATGCACTGAACTTAATATTGCCGAGGATGTCTTCATACTAATTGAACGGTTTATAGCTGACTTATTATTAGAACATTGTACATATACTCTTACATGCATAATAAAACACTCCGCAACTGCCGAGCCATTAGAACACAGTGTGCATGCATTTAACTTGCGACTGGCTGATTGACTGTCTCATCAATCTAATTGATTAGTATAGAGGTTTGTTAATCGTTCTAAAAACGTTTAAATAATCGCTCTAAATAATTTCCGAAACTGTTTTCGTTGGCATTTAAAGTTAAATATAACATATTATCCACTTAAGTATTTCTTTATACTGTTCTATAGAAATATTGAAACAATATTTGACTTGGGTTACATTATCCTTTAAACTGACACTTAAATGTTTTACTGAGCAGCCGTCTCTTTTCTCCTTCACGTTAGTCAACTATGTCGTAACTTATGCCTAGTTTCTGTCGTTATTAAAACATTTTTCGAATCATAAATAACGAAAATACTTGTAGCTGATTTTTCTATTTGTTCTATCCGGAATCGTCATCCGAATTACTGCCCACTTTCACTACTTCTATTTTTGCAGCCTGGAGAGCTGATCACGAGAACGTGAGGTAGGGTCTGTGACTTGTGACTCCATGATGATGCAGCCTCTTACCGCACTGGATCGAGTCCCGATCGGGGCAAAACTCTTAATATAAGAATCTCTCCCGGCTGACATGCGATGCGTCGGCGGTTCTACCAAAAATTATTCTGGGGCCTTTCTCTGTCAATACATATCATAATGTCTGGACACGTCATAATGACAATACTTGTGTCGCTGCGATTTTTTTCAAAACAGTATAACTGTTTAATTTCGACTTTATATCGACTTCATTTCCAAGTGTTCTGTTGGCTGATATACATTTGGTAACTTAAATATAAATATACTGTGCCAAACTGTATCTTGACACGACAAACACCATGGCACAACTGAAGTCATACAAAATCTCAGAAATATCATTTCTTTTATTTTCCTTTTATAAATTTCAAAACCAACGCATAACTGTCATTGTCATGTTGTTTTCTTATCATACAAATTCCATGTATTCGTTTAAGTAATTCTTTAAATTGTCATATCCTAATTATTACTTTGTTTTTATTTTATGTTTATTTAACACGTGACACTGGTAATTTTGTTTAGGTTAAATATAAAAGTTTGTGATTACATTGAATCAAATTTGTGTAGTTCTGTCCAATAATATTTGCAAAGAACATTTTACGTCAATTCTGAAATTGCTGGTGAACGCTTGTGCAAATTATTTCGCCATAAACTTAGATGCGATTAGAATTCCAGCTCCGATCCAAGCCAGAATCCAGGCGACGATATCCAGAGCAAACCCTGCAGACAGGTCGTATGTGGATTTGTAGTACGGCTCGTAAAGTTCCCCCGCGTACACCGCCATTCCAATCAGAAGAAAAAGGCCTGCAAAATACACATAAATACACGTCAACACAAGAGTCAATAACATATCTACATCCCTCCCTCCCTGCCTCCCTTCCCACCCACCCACCCAACCTACCTACCTACCAACCCGACTACCCACCCACCTACCTAGCTAGCTACTTACCTACCGTCCTGTCCCGTCCCGACCGGTCTCGTCTCATCTCGTCGCTCGTCTCGTCCGTCTGTCCGTCAATTTATTTATTTTTTATATTGAAAATCAGCCTTTAGATATTACGCATACGCTTTAAAGGAAGAAAATTGGTTTAAACTTTCTAAAACAATCGTCAAACGCATTTTAGTTATTTCAAATGCACTGTACTATAAAAATTATGAATTGTAGCTACATTTAGTTTATTTTATGACCACAAACTGCGTTATGTGTCATTGAATGACATGTAGCGATGCAAAAGTGCAATGCAACTTCTGCCCAAAATTGATCCTAAAGAGAGTTTCCACAATGCCCTTTTCTTTACATATGGTATTTTAATGTTTACTTTGGGTATCGGCCACTCTTCTGTTAGCAAATATAAGATATGTATTGCAAGTTTGTGGTGGTAATGGTACTCAAACTAAAACAGAAAAATATTTTAAGTAAACCAACATTTTATTGTCGCATGCTTCATTCACCCAGCTTCTTGGAAATGTATGTAGGTCAATAAGTAACCAGAAATAGTGACATCGGGGACACTACTCTGACTATTTTACATGATATTGTCTCCCTTGTGGTAAGGTACTTGGCGTGTATCTATTCTTTTCCTACTTGCTTAAATATTGAGAATAATAACTGTAAAAAGCGTATAAAATCTTAAGTACAAAAAAGCTTAATAAATACAGTAAGAGATACCACTGCATAATGTAAGTAATAAAATAGAGCAAATCTATCATTCAAATGATTATACTGTATGTAAAGAAGTTAAAAATCAAGATGGAAATGTCAAAGTGGCAAATGCTTCCGTTAAAAGGTGTGTCCGACAGTTTCGACCAAAATATTGTTCCTCAAATAACAAAATAAGCCATTATTACCTGAAAAGATCTTGCAAAATGCTGCTCATTAATCCCAGTGATCAGTGTGAACAGCGAAACATACATTCCTCATTGCAAACAGGTATTTCCTATCTGAGTGACGCTGCAGAGATAGCTGTTTTTAACTAGGAAAACCACGTGACAACTCACTTTTGAGATTACGTTACATCGCCATCCGGATTATCAGCTCTGACGTCGGTATCTATTTTTAGCAGAGATCACTATCGTTAATATATATAGATTAAGAATAATTCAACTTTTAGCGTGTAAGGTATTGATACAAGAATGTGATACAGGCAAACTGTCGGATACCATCTTTAAACCCTCACCACTGACCTGCCACAGCAGCTAGTGCCCCACCAATGAGTGTCAGTATGTGTTTATCCTTCATCACGAACATCCTCACTATCACACAAACAACGGCGCCCGCCAGGAGTAGGATGGCCAAAATGAGCATGGCCCGTACAGCCCGGTACGCATCTAAAGCATTAGATACCAAACCTACAAAAACAAAAGCACAAAAAACAACAACACGAAAAACAACAAGAGCAATAAACAATAAAAACAGCAACAATAAAAACAAATATATTTTGAAAAAATATGAGGCGTTGGTGATGCAGTCAATAGTTCAATTTAATCATTATTTCATCAGAAATTTAGCTGTAAAAACTCGACACTAACGAGGCTAATTGATTCATTGTACAAGCCTAGACAGACGAAAAATAAATTTTAAAAATGCCCCAGGACGTTTATTAGGAATAATATTGTACATGGTGTTGCCTGGAATTACTACGACTAAGAGAAGATCGTATATTCTTTCCAGATGACTTTGCATCGGATTTGCAATGTACATGTCAGTCAAACGTGAGACAAGACAGCTTCGCTGAAAAAAACTTTAGAGAAGCTACAATCTTCAAAATATGTCAATCGAAACAGGGTATAATTTTGAACCTAGAAAATGTCTTTTTATCCATCCATCCATCATTCCATCCATCCATCCATCCATCCATCCATCCATCCATCCATACATACATACATACATACATGCATACAAACATCGTTTTATTATTCAATATTTAAAGCAACAGATATGATAGCTAACAGCAAAGTTATGCCACATACGCGACAAGTGCGTTGACGATCTCTTATGGACAGTGCCGAAATTTGAAGGCCGTTTTGCCGGACACCTGTCAATAAGATCTTGAAAAACGATATTTGAAAAAAGCTACTTCTAAAAGCCTGCATAGACTGCATCTAGATGGTACTGTAGTTTGTTACAGGTAAAGAATCATTCCTGACCAATTTGTGCGATTTTTTCATACATATTTAACATTTTCTTTAATCTGGCGTACAACTTAACGAATACAAAAATAAGTAACGCAAAAACAATGGGGTTAATAGGACAAAAACAACAATAAAACATGTAACATGTTGCCTTCGTACAGAGGCATATGCTATTTCCCTACATTTGTCTACATTTCATACTTACTGCTATCTCGAATAGTTTCGCAAGTGCTTTGAACACAGTATTTCCATAGTCCTATTGTTACGTCAACATTGCTGTTACTTCCATCCGCCCAATTATTCAAAGCAACAGACACGATAGCAAACAGCAAAGCTATGCCACATACGCCTATACCCGCGAATCCTAGAACATCCACCATTTTTTCTCCTCCTTGTTTTTGTCGGTCTTTTTCCGGTTGTAATACGCGCCTTCTAACTGGCCAAGTTCAAAGTAAAGCAATGGAATGCGGATAAGGTACAAACGCCGATGGTGGTGTTAACTTACTTCGAAGTTGGTATAAGAAACGGGTAAATATTTGCATCGCCAGTGATGGAACGTGGAGTTACATTATTTATTATCATATTGAACATGACTTTTAAAGGCGGCGAGCGCACAATTTATTGCATTTGTTTACACTACAACTTACGTGTTCTTACTGCCTGTAACCGAGCGATAAGCGTCGCTGTTTTTAGGTTCACTTGAGTCGCCAACTTAAAAATTAGGCCTGTATCCTTCGGAACATATACATACATACATTATATATATAACAATTATTTGTTTAATAAGGCTCAGATGCACCAGTCTTAAGTTTTAAACGTTAGTGCGACGGTAGCGAACTTAGATGTTTCTCATAAATGCTTTACGGTAAAGCAAGTGTAATAGAAAATATGTAGGATTTGAAATTAACATAAGTTGAAGAGTTCAGTTGTATACTTAAATGTAGATGCCAAATTTTATGAAAATTCTCCATCCAGTTTTGAATTTATGGATATTTTGTTTTCTAAAATTGGTAATAAAGGTGTCTCTTCCTTAGAAATAAATATTATGTCAAATCCTCTTTAAGAGACGTGTTTTGCTACTGAGTATCATTTGAAAAAATATAACATTAGACAACCCAAGCAAAACATGTTACTTGATTGGTTTGACTAAATCTTTCCCAAATATGTAATTAATTGTTTACAAACCCAACTCGTTTAAGACTGATTTTCCCACTTTTCTGCTGACTGTTCTTTATTGCATAGCTCTTGATAGCCAAGCGATTTTTCCCAGAGTTTTCAAACAGTACTATAAAGTATTTTGGTCGATGTTGCAAAATAAAAAAAAATAATTTCACCAGTGTTTTGATTTTGTAAAACTTTGAATATACCAGGTAACGAATTTATAATAACATTTAGCACAAATCATATTATTAAAATACATTTACAAAAATAAATATAAATACTATACATATTAATGAAATATATATAATTTAAAATATACCTTTTAATCTGGCAGAGCGATGCAGAAATAATTGTCAAAATGAAAAATAAAGTTGACCATTCGTGCCCAAACAAGGATTCGAACCCTCAACCCCCAGTTTTGAAGCACGTTAACCCTAAATTTGATACTCTTTAAATGGAGATACAGTATTATGCTTGCTCTGCATTAAATTCTTCTTATCTCCATTCATTCTCTATTTGTCATTTACCATGTACGGATGTGGTTATTGTGGCGTTGATTTATTATTAAAAATAAATTCGAATCGATCATATTTTAATACAAAAGTGTTCTTGTGCTGCAAACAAATTTACATCAAAAAATGTATATCGTATATGTTTGTATGTTTGCTTCTGCTTAGACTAACACATAGCACGTCTTGCTAAAATCCAAAGATTGTTTGGCTTTTGTTTTGGAAGTAAGAATAAGACACAAGTTTGATATGCATGTTTAACTAAGCTGTTGAAGAAAATTTTTAAATTCGTTAGAGACAACTATCAAGTTAAAGTTAGAGACAGCTATGAAGTTTAAGTTAGAGACAGCTATCAAGTTAAAGTACATCATGTTAAGATATTATCTTGTTAATCAGGTTCAGTTTTTATTCTTATTCAATGTGGTTCAACTTTTTTAAACAACATTGAAAATTGTTCATTTAAACAACGATGACCAGTGCGCATTTATATCACTGTGAGCGTAATTTTATGTTCATTTCGCTTTAACACAGAATATGTCACACTTTTGTACATACATGAGTCATTCGTTAAAACATATTATCCTTTAAATAATTTGTACGTTTAGAATGATGTGGAAATCTCTGGAGATTGGATTTATTGATTTAAACATCGATTCACAACAATCATAACTTATCGTGTGCTCTCTCATGGACGAGATCTCCCGATTCGATCGAGGTTATATGCTTGAATAAGCACCGGGTTTCACGCATGTTATAGCAGCATTCCCAATCGGAACTCCTCGGGTAATTCCGTCCTCGGGACAATCATCCCTCCGATGTATCTGATGCAATGATACTTAAAGAATTCGTGATCGTTTTGTTCGCCGGAAGTTGAAAGAATATGCCTAAAATGTAGTTCGCACAAAACATACACAATGCCGTCGTTTGACAGCTGTTTTGTTTGCTGCGCTGTGTAAATTAAACTTGGATGATTAATGTTTAACTGGCATGATACTATAGTGAGCTGTCATCCGAGCTGCCATCTTTGTTTTGACCTTCTGCCACAAAATAAGTTCCATTTAGGGAAATGGCCGAGGTGATCCGACTACCTACATACATCCGAGAGATGATTTGTGAATTATCCGAGTTGTTCCGGTTGCAGCATTCCTCTTTTTCGAATGTAAAGTGACTTTACTCTAACAATTAAAAATTACACTCTGACCCCCATTGTGGGTAGGTATTTGGTATTTTTTTTTTCCAATTTATAAACTTTTGACAAACACTTAAGACTGAAGCATGCGCATGAAATGGAATTTTATTGGCTGAGAGAAAAAAATATAAGAAAATGTTGAGCGCTTTTCTAAAAAATATGCAAATTAAAAATAAAAATTATCATATTTCTTATATAAAGAATATAAAAAAATACGTTGGCACAAGGGAGATAACTAAAACATTTCTTTCATTTCGAAAAATGGGAATATCCGCTGGAAACGCACTGACTAAGCAGTCTATGGGCACTTCGCTTAAGGTCCAGGCGAGATCACGGACATTTCTTATAGTGTGATTCTTAAAGTATTTCCCATCCTACTTACTTGCTATAAACTGGGCACCTTACAGATGCAAAGAGCAGTGGGATCTTTTTTTTCTTTTTTTCTTTTTTTTCTTAAAGATACAGCTTTGTGTCGATTACATATACGACTTAATGCCAGTATTTTCTCCGACATAATATCTACATGTTGATAACTGTACGGCTTTATAAAACGATATGTATACCGTTTGTTATGTTGCAACAATATATTACGGTCATTGTTTAAACGCTATCCGTGTATATACACCATCGTTTTTATGGTTGTTTCCTTAAGTCAGAACGCAAATTTCGGCTCATGTATAGATACGGTTTTTTTCTGGGTTCATTTTCTGTGAATCATCATACATATTAATAAAGTATTAACAAAATGATGTCAACGGTTTCGAACCTAATACCCCAGAATCAAAACAGGAATATCCGTTGTACCTTCTACTAAACGCGCCACAGCGAATTCAACAGATGATACCATGTACAAGTAACATGATCATATAATAATTGACTATTAAATTTTTAGTTTTAGCATAATACGTACAATAGTGCACTTTCGTCTGTAAATATTGGCATTGAACCGGTTCCAATATATATATACATATTGTTGTATGTCGTTTTTTCACGTTGTGATATTATTTGTTTCAGCGTTACACTGAGACACTATCAAACACCATTTGGAGTGAATCAACACAGTCTTTCGTTTGTTCTCGTGAAATGTACTTTCAAAAGGAATGTGTCGTTATTTAAAAGCCGTTGTGTTGCGCACTGATTGTTAAACTTTGCTGTTGTTAATCAGGCTGCTAAAACTTATAATCCATGATGGGGATTGAACCTGCGACCTTCTTCTGCAGATGCAGTGAGCTAACCTGACAAACTAGACAGAACCACCAGTGTTAAGCCTGTTACCTCACCCACCAAGTGGCTTTCTCATGAACTGATTTACTCTTAGGCGCTATTTATGAAAATCGACCTGAAAAAACTTATTACCCAAGATGGGATTTGAACTTTTGACCTCCTGCTCCTAAGTCAGATGCTCTGCCAACTGAGCTGCCTAACCAGACAACTGTGGGAGGAGCATAGTACCAACACATCTCCCCACTTTGACATTTTGAAACCAGGCATCAACTGAACAGAACTACCAGTTTTATAGCTTGTTAATGCCCTCAATCAATTGTCAACCCGTTCACTTAATTATCATTGTCGCCCTTATAAATCATCTGCAAAAACTATTTAACCAGAATGGTGTTTGAACCCACGACTTCCTGCTCTCTAGTCCGAGTTATAAAGTTAAATAGAAATTTCATTGGACAAGACTGTTTTTAAAGGTTCAGGTAATTTTGAATATCTTTGCGAAAAAAAAATGAAGCGTGGTAAAGTCACTAACATGCATTTCGACTTAATTTGCCTAAGTCTGTTTTGTTGATTAAATGCATTTTGCGTGCGTGAGCGTGTGCGCTTGAATGCAAATGTTGCAATATGTGTTTTGTTATCTTGCCATACAGATCTTGTATTACGACGATTATAAACACTTAATAGTATCATAAGTAAAATATGTCTTGTGATTGGTGGTAGTCAATTAACAATTTAAGCCAATTATTAGTTTTTCGTTTTGAAAAAGTTGAATGAAAAAGTTTTTAACATCATCCAGTTTTAATTATTTTCATAATAAGCATAATAAAATAGCATCTTTTTAATTCCTTAAGATAAGCGAGTATAAAATAATGCTAAAAACGACAGAACACGTCTACATTACTATGATCAATCAATTAATCTAAAAATGACGGCCCTCCAATAGTGATGTGACCACAATCAGAGTCTGAAAGTTCAGTCGCATGTGATCATACTGCCTTGTGGAAAATTGTGTAGTAGTTGTAGTAGTAGTAAAAACAGTTGTTGTAGAAGTTATAGTAGTA
>CM017558.1:79012752-79230252 GCA_007844125.1 Sinonovacula constricta
TTGACAAATTGTATTCTAATAGATAATCTATAGTTTATATTAATTTATTAATACTGCATACAAATACACGAATATATACATGAAGCATTTGATTGGCTCCGTGTCCAAAGGGCACGAACATTCAGCCAGTGGAATGAATACAATTGTGCTTTCAGATAACTCGGTTAACACGGTAAGCAACAGGCGTCGCAGGTTAGTGCGGCCATCTTGACATTGATATATATTTTTTAACTTCAATTGAAGAGTTGCGATGTAACGCGCATTTTCATTGGTTCAGCTGGTTGCTATGATTTTTGATGAAAACGAACTTCTACCAGCCTAATATCCTACGTCCACTATGAAGCAGAGCGTTATTAGTGAACTTGGGTTGAGTCAATGCATAGGAGACAGGCCAATATTGCGATGCATTACTTTTATTTTAGGACCTGCGAAACCGCATTAACTGTTAAACGAGTTGAGTGGACATGGATTTCGACGGTGACTGAAAAAGGTACAGGTTTCCATTGCAGGTCAAAGGGGCCGCAGGTCACGTGGACCGAAGAGTCAAATGTTACGTCATCACAAGGGAAATAAGCGTGTACGGATTTACGTGGACCTGTATATCGGCTCAGTTTTAACCTCCAAAATAATCGCAAAACAATGGGTTACAAAAATAAGCGTTAGCACATTGTTATTCTTATTACTTAAATGTCAAGATTTTTAGCAGACGTGACATTTTCATTTTATTTGACTTACACACGGATAGTCTGCTAATTATGTATGGGCGACTTGATAATAATTTAGGACGAAGGTAACATTACTGCTTGTCAAATGTGTGATCAGTTATTTAGACACCTTTTTAAGTGTGTGCCTTGTTTGAAAAATATGTGCAAACCGCTTTATTTCATAAATCATGGGTTTGTCATTAACACGACGTGTTCTTCAGACAGAAATTGTTCTTATGTGTGCAACAATTCCTTACTTTACACATAAAGTGTTATTACTTCATAAAACTGTTGTATATAGGACATGTGATTTGTAATGAACTAAATAATTGATAAATTTATATAACAACCTCACACATTGTGGTTCCTTGCATGATTTTTCTACGTTCATGTCCGTTTCTATTTCGTTGGGATTAGGGATTAGCCGGCATTTTTACCGATACTGCGCAGCGACATTTCTATCATTATAGCACAGGGGCACTTATGAGGTGCCCAGGGACTGAACCCGGCCGGTCCATTATACTGACACCGACGAGTCAGGCGTAATGCTGTCCCCTTAGCCCCGAGCGTTAGGAGGGAAGCCACTACTACCAACTTTAAAGTCTTTGGTATGACCCGGCCGGGGTTCGAACCCACGACCTCCCGATCCGCAAGCCGACGCTCTGCCACCTGAGCTATTGCGGCCGGTCGACAGACTAACTACCTTCCGTCAGTGCGAGTGCAGAAACAGATACAGCGAAACCTCACTAAAGACACAGCCGGTGTTCCTTCTTGAATTTGTCACACTTAGCGAGGTGGTTCTTGTAGTAAGAAAGCCATCTTTTCTCATAATTCTATATTATAAAAACATAATATTAACATTATATTATATAATAATTGTACTTACAACTTAGACCTTATTTTAATCCTTTCAGTAAACCATTCTGATTTTTGTAAAAATAGAATATTCTGGTACCAGAACATACCTCACACACACTATTTTTCTGTTGGTAAACAACCCTAACCCTGTAATTTAACCCTGCGAGCAGCATTATGCCAGACCCTTTCAGATAACAATGACTTACTGGGTTATTTGAGAAAAATTGTTTGTCCACACTGCCGGGTACCATCTTTGAAGCCACAAAAGTCTCCGGGAGGCAGGTTGTTTTTGTCTGGTCAGTAACAGTTTTATCTGGCTTGATGTACAAAATTAACACAAGAAATACGTGAGAAAGATAGAAGTTATGAATATGATACAAAGCATAAAAAGACAGAAAAGTAAGGACATAAAAATAAAATGTTCCAGTACTCTATTGACTGTTGGTATACGATTGTTTTATGTAGTTTTACTTATAAAATGCTACCATAACATTGTTTGTATTTAACTTCTGAGGAATATAGGACTAAACATCCCTTTGACGAAACTTCCCCTGCAATTTTTGATGATATGAACAAAACATCCTTCATTTTTTATGACAAAACATCCCATTTACCGGTGTATCTAACAGATGCACAGACGTTCATACTCTACTCCTCAATCAAGACCAGTTCAAGACCAATCAAGACCATTTACTACACATTGCTAAAAGGTTGTATCCGGCAGTTTGCCTATATCTAATACATGGAACAACATCTTACTTCGGTTTTGAGGTTATAAGGGCCAAATTTCTGCATACATTTATTTTCAAGTTTAAGTAAAACTTATTTTGACGGTTTTCCACATGTTAATAAACATATTATCAACTAACGTAACGAACACGAGGTCTTTAGCAACTTTCCTTAACATATTATTTTCGATGAAAATGCGTGATAGAGAGGGATTGACATCGAGAGGGATTGATAAAAGTTGGAAAAAAACTTGTTTCACAATCGACTATAAATAAACAGGTTTAAACAAAAACTTTACTTTTTCGCCAGTTACAGTTGAAATGAAAGTAAAAAACAACAACATCATCATCATGACGAGAAACTCGGGAAAATGCCAGAAAATCTTATACAAATGGTAGAGTAGAACCACTGGTATATGTTCAGTAACCGCTCTTCAATAGCGGCACCAAAAGTCAATAGGATCGTCCATGGTAGTAATTTTCCTTTTAAGATATCAATTAAATGTTTGTTTTTATATAATGTGTGCACTTATACAACAAAACATCGTAAATGAAAGCGTCACAGACACTGTAGTGTTCAGTGCTAAAAATATGTGAAAATGGTTAGACAGTAGTTATTATATTTATTACTTTTACGACATTTTTTTCAGACTAACTGCCAATCAGGGGGATAAACCTTCGTTTGTTGTATTGTGGCATAATCTTCTTATTGGGCTGTCCATAACAAACAATGCAAGAGGAAATAATCACGGCAAATGTTTTATTCAAAAAATCATGTTCAAACTGGCAAAATTAATAAACTTTATTAACAGTAAATAATATGAATTATATTCTTTCTCTATAAGTAACATGTTTACTATACTTAATTGCTCACATTGTTTATGTAATACAAATGCCAATTAAGCCTTACTGAAGATATTGCACAATTACATTGTTGAGGTATATAAGAATACATGACAAAGTCCTATGAGCATTGCAACATATTCCAAAATTTGCAAAAACATGCAATCCAATCCAAAATAATGTCCACATCGTGTTTAGAAGCGAGGGAGAGAGAGGTATTATTTCGATTAGAAAACCAAACAAAAAGTGTTGATCGTAAACGAAACTTTTTGAACCAAGCATCATGTTCATGTGAAAATGGAATTAAGAAACCAAAGTCCGGTGTTCATAACAAACAATACAAGGGGAATAATCAAGACAAGACATGCCCAATATGGCTAATAAACCCTATGAACAGTAAAGAATGTAAACAATATTCTTTCCGTCTATGCGGCTTTGGTGGTTTTAACTTATACAAAAAATGTTAAGCCAAAAGAAGTGTAGGAATGTGAACGTATTTTATAATTTTAATATCTTACTCTGACATTTTAATTTTAAAATGTTTCAGAAAAAAATGGCTCTAGCAATTAGACTGTAGTTTTTAAACTTAAAATTTGGTTTATTAATGTATTATCCTAAGGAAGTTTTCTACAATCCTTTCATAGAATTTTCTAAAGTTTTGATACATAAAATAGAATGAGATGGTGAATTCAAAATATGAAAAGAAAAATATATGATGACCATTTTCTTTTTTGTAAAATGGCAATTTCCATGGTAACCTTATTTGTCAAAACTGTCAAAACTACCTTTCTACCATATTTACTTAATTATTGCTAAAATAGTACCAGAAATCTTAATATACACAACAAACATTTATTTTACACTTAAAATACGTACATTTTCAAGCTTTATGAAAGATAATATAATCTGAACGTTTTTCTTTTCAAAATTAGCTTCTTATATTTCTTAAGTCGACAAAAATTGAGAGACAAAAATGTACTCTGCAATGAATTAAGATTAAAAAATCCTTTCATAGAGTTTTTTTGTATATAATATTAAATTTAATGGCGAATCCAAAAATGAAAAGTAAGATATGTTGTCGAAGTAAAGAGTTTTGTTGTTCCATGGTCATTTTTTTTGTTTTGTTGTTCCATAGTCGTTTTTTTTGTTTTTGTTGGTCCATGGTCGTTTTTTTTTGTTTTTGTTGGTCCATGGTCGTGTTTTTGTTTTTGTTGGTCCATGGTCGTTTTGTTATTTGTTTTTGCTAGTCCGTGGTCGTTTTTTCTGTTGGTCCATGGCCAAAACAGTTTAAATTTTACAATTTCTTTAAAAGTGCTAAAATTACACCCCATGCATTGCTATATGCACAACAAAAATTACACATGAATTACTGTTTCTTTTGAAAATATTTTCTATGTGAATCAATTGTTCATCAAATGGTAACAATTTCAATGAAAATATGAAAAATGAAGAAATTAATAAAAATCAAACATAGTCTAAAAATAATCACGTTCAGTGTAGTTCATACCATTCAACAGTATGTGTTTTGTTAATGAAATAACATGTCATTTTGGTAGAACAGGTAGAAGTGAGGCGGGGACTTTTAAGTCGGATAGAATTATCTTAAAGATGGTATCCACCAGTTTGGACTCTTTTTTCTCTCTGAAACATCCACATAAATTAATATTCCGTGAAAAGATCCTGCGGAATGCTGCTTATTAATGTAATACATCTAAGCGAAATATGAAGCACAACACTCCACTCGTCATTTACATGTATTTCCTATGTGAGCCACGTTGCACAGTTTGCTATTTTTAAACTAAGCAAACCACGTGACCACTTACACTTGAGATCCCGTTATATCATCATTCGGGTAACATGCTGTGATGTCGATATATTTTTAAAGCAGAAATTCCCATTGTGCTTATAAATAGATGGAAAGAATGCACAAGTAGACGATTTTTCATGATTTCTACTCTCTAACAAATAATTTAGTGTTCAAATTCTTCTTTGCTTCGACTACAGTATAAGTTTATGTAGAAGTTAGGCCGCTATCCCCCATAACAGGAATGATACATTGTTACATGCATTTGATATAGACAAATTGTAGGATACCACCTTTACAAACAACAACACACAAGAAAATACAGCGAATGCGAAAAAATGAGAGACAACAACAACAAACAAACAAGATCCCCCCCCCCCCCCAAAAAAAAAAACCCAACAAAAACAACACAAAACAAAACAACAACAACAACAACAACAACAAAAACAACAACAAAAACAACAGCAGCAACAAAAAACGCAACGCTTTTGTGCCACAGCTAGTTGCATTCTACTGCCGTAGACAAGCCGTTTCGCCTTTACTCGAACACATCCGTTTTATAGATGAAATACTGTAACCCCTTGATAGCTCTAGGCTCTTTACCATGTACGTTGAATTTTCCTAGTTTCCTAATTTCCTCGAGCGGTGTCAACTTTATTTTATAGACAGACTTTAAGCTGGCCTTCGATGGTTCAAATCGTTCTACAATAGGGACAGGTTTTGCCATTACTCAACTTCTCCAACATGGTTATTTCGAGTTCTGTTAATGTCTGGGCACAATGATCACAGCCCGTTCCAGAAACCAAAATCAAATTTGACTAATTTAGGTCATCTGTACTGTTACAGTTACTTTGAACAATACACTTTATGTTTATGTTAACTGATATGATTTACTGTTCATTACACGTTTGTTTCACTTAGGAAAAAATCATATTAATATAAAGCCAAGATTTGGATCTTTGTTAGCTAGTAAGGAACTTATTTTAGTCAACTTTCTTGGCAATGAATCACTGGCGAAAATTGCTGGAAATGCCATCGGCATGTTATACAAAAAAATGCATTGACGTTAATATTGTATTATTAATATCTCGCTCGCTAAACCAAAAATGAATAACACCTTTTACATAAACTGAGGATGGAAGATAATATTGCTAAGTACCTACATGCGCAAAAGCCATCGAGTGAAAGGGATTGACAGCACGGCTATAAATGACGCGATTCATCAATTGCCGAACATCAGGACAGCTTGAGTAGTATGCGAAACACATGGAAAGTCATAACTGAATTTTTGCTAATATCTCGCAATATATGCATTTGTATGGAAGTACATATAATTTCAGACAGTGTTAATACTAGTGCGTGTAGACAGACTTAATAGACAGTTACGAGTTGACGAATTATTAGGCAGTATTGCAAGGAAATCTCGGACACTAAAACCAGATCTGGCACATCCAAACCTTTTCTCTATCCGATGAAGTTTCAAGTCGCCGACAACACAGTGGAAGAAAACTACGACATGAAAAATGTGGGGCTGTCAAATATTTCTTACGGAAATGATGTCGCTTTAAAAAATGTTACGGGGTGGGAAGGGAATGGGGGTGAGGGGGGGGGGGGGATGGGGCGATGCCATCAGGTGGATGAGAAAAATTTGTATTCCAACAATCCTTGTAATAGGGTTACTTGGTAACATTTTGTCATTGCGGGTGCTTTCTCTCCGCAGCACAAAGCGAACACCAGTCTCTGTTTTTCTGGTTGCCCTTGCTTTGGCGGACATTACTTCTCTGATGTGCCTTCTGCTAACACGGATTGATGAAGTTCGGTACGAACTTCTACGCCATGACATCGCCTGTAAACTCAGCGTCTTCGTCACTAACGTTGCAAGTTTCCTCAGTGTTTGGTTTATTGTCGGATTTTCACTGCAGCGATATATCGCAGTTCGCTTCCCGCTTAAGAACAAGTATTTGTGCAGCGTTTTAAGACAAAAACTTGTCGCACTCACTTTGACGGTGACCGCTTGTCTCTATACATTTAGTTTCTGGACCACTGGAATGCAGTACTGGCGGACGCGAGAACTTTGCTCCCATCGCATCGAGTACTTTCATGTCCTTGAAATTGCCACATGGGTAGACACTGTTGTAACCATGTTGGTACCGTTAATGATCATCATAATAACAAATGTTAAGATAGTGAATTCAGTGGCTTGCTCTTCCAAGATGTCATACGTTCAACGCAACATCGAGCCCAGGAAGCATAAACTCGATTCTGGAAAAGCATCCCCGGACCATGGACCGATCCTATTTTGCTCCACGTACAAGCGTTTTGGGTCTAACCGACGAAGGCGTGTGATTTGGAAACTTATGCTAGCCTCTACGTTGCTCGTACTACAACTTCCATCCCACGTCATGCGAATATATGACATGTCTAGATCTATCACCACCAAGAAAGATAACTCGTTCTCCATTGAATTCGTTTTCATGCAAGAATTATTCTTAATTCTTTATTATTTTACTTTTAGTTGTAACTGTTTTGTCTATACGTTGTTCGGGAGGAAGTCTTTGAGTACTTTACTGGCTATGTTACGCTGTCAGCTGAAAAAACTTAATCATTAAATGATTATGTGACGACGTCTGACTTCTACACAAGGACGCCACGGTAATTTTCGTATAAGAAAAGCAAAATTCGAGTCTAAACTCTAAATTCCCCGACGATTTTGTTTAAGAGAAAGTACCGAATTCGAGCCATGTGCGGCGCAGAGTCTAGCTTTTAAGCAATCTATACATATTTGCATCTAATGAGCCAAATGGTAGATAAATATACAATTTTGAATGTATAATTTAAAAGAAACCGACAAGCGACAAGGTACTCATTGCAAATTGCATTAATTTATTATTTTACTTTTTATTTAGTTAAGAAGGTCATACACGTTTATTTTCACATGATTTAAAAAAAAAAAGATAATTCACATTATAACAATCATCTCTACCTCAATTTCATGCATATGTAATATTTCATTAAAACCTCGCTAAAAGGACCACATGTGGTTCTTTTTTAAAGTGTCCCGCTTAGCGAGTTGGTCTTTTTAGTAAGTTCAAATATACAACTATTACATCTATTAAAAGTATAATAATATATCGTATTCATATTGTATTTATATCGTATTTATATTGTATTTATATTGTATCAATATTGTCTAGTGTACTTATTGTGTTATAGTTTGTTTCATCTTTCTAAAATAGGTCTTACAGTGTATTTTGTAGTATTAGAGACATAGTGCACAAGGATATACTTAACATAAAATAAAGTAAATTTTTCAGTATTTGTTGTTTTATTTCAAATGCTTAAGCTAGAAATTTAAACATATCATGTTATAAACTGTGTTTCTAATGTGATAGCACCTACATCCAACATCACATTTAATCTACTAAACAGGATGTGTCAAATTGTAATTTATATAGAGAATATATGGAACATACACACATTGTATAGATTGTCATCATCTAAATACATCACATTTATCAGATACATGTACATGGTATAGTCGTGTCGTATGTATGCAGTAAAGTCTAGTTGTTTTACATCATCACTGTTCTATTTGTGAATTGTTTGATGTTGTTGTCCTTAACGAGGGTCTGTAAAAATGTTCAATAAAATCATAAAATTCATATTGTTGTCTGTTTTTAGTTGATTTAGTTACAATTCAACTACTAGTACAACAACAACAACAACTACTATTACTACTGCTGTTGCTGCTTCTGCTTCTGCTGCTGCTACTACTACTACTACTGCAACCACCACTACTACTACTACTGCTACTGCTGCTGATGCTAATAATAATAATAATAATAATAATAATAATAATAATAATAATAATAATAATAATAATAATAATAATAATAATAATAATAATGATTATAATAATAATAATAATAATAATAATAATAATAATAATAATAATAATAATAAATTAATAATAATATGATAATTAATAATAACTATAATAATGATAACAACTACAACAGTAATAATAATATACAATTGAATGTGTTGAAAGTAAACATACTTATTTGATGTTTGTTTATGCGCATTAAGTCTGACGAAATTTAGACTAACAAGTATAACCGTCAGATGTACATTAATGTTTAGAAATGCAAAAAGTAAAACTACCTCGTTTGCGTGGAAGTTACAAAGAATAAATACAAATAAAGATAAATATAAAAGAACACCATTTACCGAATTAGGACCCGTATGTTGAGAACAATTTATAGCGTTGCCAATAACTGATCAATCCTAATTAATAATAAAAATAAGAAAAATTTGTTATTGATTAATATTTTTTGTCTGTTTAAATGTTTCGTTTGTTATATTTATTGTAAAAAAGAAGAAAAAAGTCACAGAAAAATATTTTTTTTCATTGTGACGGGTTTCGATCTCTTGAGACCGTTTACATCAGAAAATGTTCATAACCACTGCGTAATTCCACGATTGTCATCTGTGTGTAATCGGTCTATTTTTAGAATTAGAGAAAATAGTTAATTTTAAACGAATAACCAATAGTTTTCATAAGATTTATAAACGTATTCATACAAAGAACAACTTTACATATAATAATAAAACTGCATACTCGCTATAGTTATATATAAAAAGAACATCATTTACCGAAATACGACCCGTACGTTGAGAATGTGTTAATCTATTTCGATGTTTACTGTAAAGTAATAGATGGACGTCGCCAATTCCAGACTTTCGTATTTAAAGGGAGATAACTCAACTCTAACTATTTAAATACTAGTTTCATATTATATCCCCTTTTGGTAGGCATTTTGATAAATATTACTGAAGAAAAAAAAGAAAAGATTTTCAACTTAAACCATTAAAACGCTTTTTAATACAACTGTACTTATTGATTACGATAACAATGAATTAAATGAGCACTATCTTAAAAACAAGATAATTAAAAATAACCGAAAGTTAAAGTACATCGTATATTATGAAACTATATTGTATATACGTTTTAATGTTTTAGTTTTTTGATTATCCCTGATTAGTAAAAAAAATAATGTGCATGTTAATATGGAATTTCAAAGAACAGCTTATTTAAAGAAAATGTAAATATTATACTAGAATAATATTAGAAACGGGTTACGTCAAATTTCGAGGCTTCTGATTGGACGAGACACTGAAGGAAAATGAGATTCAACACCAATGAACCGACTGTGTAAGAGAGGGCTGGAAGCGGTCCAATCGGAACTCCTCGGGTAATTCCATCCTCGGGACAATCATCCATCGGATGTATCTGGTGCAATGATACTTAATGAAATCACGATCGTTTTGTTCGCCGGAAGACGTAAGAAGAAAATGTAGTTCGCACAAAACATTAACAATGGCATCGTTTGACAGCTGCATGTCTGCTGCGGTGGGTAAATTAAACCTGGGTGATTTAAAATTGAAGCCGCCACAAATTGAAGTTTTACAGGCTCCATACTGTAGTGAGCCGTCATCCGAGATGCCATCTTTGTTTTGACATCTGTCACAAAAGCAGTCCCATTTATTGAAATGGCCGAGGTGATCCGACTACCTACATACATCCGAGAGATGATTCGTGAATTATCCGAGGTGTTCCGGTTGAGAGCGGTCTAGTGGTAACGCTAAAGGTGAGAACCTATATTTGCGGTAGAAGCAGGGCGGCGGCAGCGGAATTATCTAGGATTATTCCAGTTCAAATGTAGCATGCTGCTTTGATCAAAGTACACGAACAAAAGGTTGCTTTTTCGTTGACTTATGGTTATAAATACACGAATGCAGTACCGAATAACTGTCATTTTGCTGTACTCGTTCCGGTATTGTTCCGCTGTCTCATAAATTCACGATATCATCACTGTGCCAGTTTTCATCAGTCGCAACATGTGTTAACTTCCCAAAACTAAACACCAAGTTCCACTGTATATTTTGTCTATTTCGCATAAAGGCGTCAGTCGATCTATACTGTATGCACATTGATTATTGACATTGCTATAAACAGGGTCACTCAACTGATCGTGCGGCAAACTTATACGTAATAACGTTGTACCACCTGATCGTATCGTTGACAGTTGACGAATTGTTAAGAGTTAGTTTAGAGTCAACTTAGGTAAAAACAAAAACAAAAATGCAGTCTTACCCAGAGAAGCGCAATAAGACATACACACGGACATGAACATTGTTCTACATGGACACGTGGTCACAAAAAACGCCTGTTTGATTTTAATCAAAATTACATACACACAGGTTTGCTTTACACAATGTGTATTTTTTTCAAAATATTAAAATAATTAAAAAAACACACAAAAAGATGCAATTGCGCATTACTTACTGTTTACCTGGTACATGTAGCTGCTACATGTTTAATTGCAGTAGAGTCACTGAGAGATCATTCCTGAGCAATCAGTAGGCATTGGCTATATGTACTGAAGGTCCCTGGTCCGAGCCGGGACCGCAACATGTCGTTAAATAGTAGTAACTAGCTTGCTAAAGCTAAAGCAAATGTGAGGGAAGTTCCATGATTGGTCGGCCTTGTGTTAATAATAATAAAGTACCACGGTGTGGCGTCATGCCAGGTGGTCATGGCTGGTTACAAATTGAGACGTATTATTGGATTTACAGCTATTTTGATTGGTCAAATCAAGTCTTAACGTCCAAAACAAATATTATGTTGTGGAATAAGGGCAAACATTAATTTTATACTAAACATTTCTTTCTTATGAACGAAATCAGAAATTAAAACATATCTTTGCTTTAAAATTAAAATGACTGTTTATGTTAAGTTTGATAGCAGCTCACAGGTGGACATTTGCTCCTCATTTAAAAGTCGGTTTATCGATAGTTAGGTGTTTTTTATAGAAAAATTCACAGTTATCTATTAAATATTCAATATGGGATGCAGGTCCACTTTTACCCTGCATTCTTGTAAACATGGCGACCAGGTTAAATGAACAATTGGCGTTAGCGGATTCAGTTTACCTAATATAAAAAATGATTTGTACATTTTAATTTCATTTTCTAATGAAAAATAACTTGGCTAATTAAAAGAACATATTTTTTGTCTATCATATTATCATTTACGTGCAGCGAGTTACTTAATCCAGATCTAGACTTTGGTCGAGATTGCTACGTCTAATGGACGTTTAGTTCAAAGATGTAGCATTAGCTAAGATATATAAAAGTTCAAAAGTAACTTATATAATGTAATATAAAATGTGAAAAATACATAATTATCTTCCTCTGATGAAGGACTTGATCAAGAAAACATACACACAAACAAAGAAGCAAAACAACCAACAAAGAAAGAAAATGGAAATAAACAAAAACAAACAGAAACAACAAAAACAACAACAAAACATAAACAAACAAAAACAAAGAAACAACAACAAGAACAAACAAACAACAACAAAACAAGTGAAATTATGTTTGCAGGTCGTCTAAATGACCGGCTGAGCATCGGTGAATTTCCAAGATATTGTTCGCGATACGTGTCCAAAAGTTATGGGAACGAAAATGCCATTGAAATTCTTAGCGTCTTTTTTCCATCTTAGAAGCAGTTTATGTAAAATATTGTTTTCTGACTGCAAAGATAACCTCTAAATTACACAATATATATTATATAAAAAAACAGTCAACCAATTGCAAATAAAGCTTGACAGGGGAAACAATTTAAGGTAATAACTATTTATTGTCTGTACAGAGTAGTCGCCCTTGTACTATTGATTGCGCGGACAGAGTGTGGCTTATATAGCGATGAATATTAATGCTGGTTTTAATGTTGATAATGACAGATGCTTATGCTATACTGCTGCTGCTGCCTCTGTTGCTGATAATGTTGTTGACGATGATGAGGAGGAGAAGGAGGACGATGATGCATATCGTATTTGCACTTTAACACTTAATCTAAATGGAAATAAGACTAACTCATTTTACATATCCAGATGCTGTTATGCGTATTTCCTTTTATTTGAATCTGCCGTCTATTGTACTTCTATTGATTTGATTTAAAGGAAACTATTACCGTAAAACCTATTATTCAACATACATACTTGACTTAATACCACAGAAACTATTTGTTTTCCGTTAAGATAGAATATTTTATCATTTGGGGAGTTGATTAAATTTTACGTTTTAAAATGGTTTTCATTTATCTTCATGCAATAGTCGCATAAGCTGTTACCGGATAATCTAAGTTGCCGGAACGGCATCTATTTCTCATTGATGTGTTTCGCCACTATCTTTATGCGATCTTTTCGATCTTTTCGGATCGTTTAAGGATAACGGCGAAACACATCTACGAGAAATAGATCCGAAAATATCGCTATATATATTTGGCCCCCAAGAAAAGTGTCCGCAAATGAATTATAATACTATAAATGTGTCGGCATTATTAATTACAAAGTAAGTATTACGAACATTCCCTCAAACCAGCCTTTTATTTTCTTTCATACAGAGTCATAAGTTAGAACGTGCTTCTGTTGGAAAGTGAACGTAATATAAACCGTGTTTATCATTAAAACTATATACTATACACATACACAATTTATAATAAATACGTTTAACATTCAAACGATTATTCACATTTGAAAACCGATATGGCTGATTTAAATTATTTAAAACAGATAAAGAGACCAAAAAAAAAAAAAAAAGAAAAAAAAAAGAAACAACAACAACAACAACAACAAACACGCAGGGTGGGTGTTGATTAGACGTTTATCGATTATCTGAATTCATTAGGTTGAACGATAGCATTATTTTAAACATCAGTTCGGAGGCACTAAAGATACATATTCTCCTTTAACGATTTACAAAATATTAGCCAGACAATTCTACATAGTGACGTTAATTCTTTGGAGTCTTATTTTGATTACCATTATATGCGAGATCAAACACACCAACAAACAATTAACTTATGATTTATATTATATATATTTTAAATTGTCATATCAGCTGATAATATTTTGTCATAACTTTGTAACATTATTTCTACTTTCGACAACTTCTTTGGTTTAAGCATCAAATATCTAGCATCAAATGGACACCAAAAACAACAATTTTGACTAACACTTAACTGGTTCCCACGTAATATTAGATACCTTGCGATGATTTTAAGCATAACTTTATTTAGACTTACTAACATGTTAGTTCTACTATAACGATTTAGTAACACTTGCAAAAGCCGGGAACAATTAAATGGATTAATAAACACATATCTACTCACAACATAACATAAGATAACATTTGATCATTTGTCAACAAAAGAACGCGACAAGCCCATGACTGACCCACCGACTCGCCGACTCACCGACGCACCGACACACCGAGCCCGCCGACTCACTGACTCACCGACCCACCGACTCACCGACCCACTAACTCACCGACCCACCGACTTACCGACTTACCGACCCACCGACTCATCGACTCACCGACCCACCGACTCACCGACCCACCGATTCACCGACCCACCGACTCACCGACTCACTGACTCACCGACCCGCCGACTCACCGACCCGCCGACTCACCGACTCACTGACTCACTGACTCACCGACCCGCCGACTCACCGACTAACTGACTCACCGACCCGCTGACTCACCGACCCGCCGACTCACCGACTCATCGACTTGTAACTTATCTGACTGCCCAGCCTCTCACCGTATGGATTCAAAGACCCGGTCGGGGTGAAGAGCTTTTTGTGGCAAGGTCTTTCAGATGACATTCAGCGCGTCACTGGTTCTACACAGAAATGTGTTTGGGATCTTCTTTCCCCAGTACATTTCGTTGTCACTATAATGACCATAAGTGTGTCTCTGCGGTCTATTTCTAAAGCAAAACATACAAAATGATGCAAGTCTAAAACTGCTTACGCTTATTTTCGTTGTCATCAGGTGCAAGAAAAAAAGTTCTGTCACAGGTAGGAGCTGGGAACCAAACTACATTTGCAGTTGTTTATATTAACATACGGGCATTTTTGCATAAGTTATGCAAATTAGGATCAACAATTTTCAACGAATGTTGGCGTGCAAAGTGACAGTAGAATTATTTTGTCTTTGAAAATACGATCAAATATCGTGTGTATGTAGGAAAGTTACACACACATAATCGAATTACTATATACTTAACTTCCTTATATATGTATTATTCGTTTTAAACTTACTTTTTGTTTATACATAGTACCGTATTGTCCTAGTCGGCACTGCAACTATAACGAACTATTTATACGTGTATAGATTTTTAATGGACCATCTCTTATATCAACCAGGAGATGATAACCACTGCTGCTATTTAAGGTTATCTAACTAGCGTAAGGGGGAAACAAACACAGATATTATTCAACAAAACACTTAATGTGATCAAACACACTTGGCACCACATCTAATTTATTACATCATATTCCAGCCAAGCGATGTTTTTTTCCCAAACTACCAACAGTTACACAACCGACTTTAATTTCGGATGTCTAAATAGCAGATATGCTGACTACACATTGAGGCAAAACAACGCAATTCAATTATCAGTGACAGTCCTAATTAATATCCGTTATTTCCCCACGTTACACTGTTTGGGTAGTAACTCGTTTGCTTGCGTTTAAGGAAATATCTAATGGAAAAAACTCGTATTACAAAATATGCAATTAGAAACGGCATTTACTAAACGTCAAACGGGTGATATTACGGAATTGGTCTAAAGGCCTGGATCTTAGTTAAGCCTGATACAATCATTAAAACGTTTCACATGTCTTTACAATTGACATGTCGGATTTAACATTATTGGATGATTTAACAATCAACATATCCGAAGTCAGGTATAATTGTATTGGATGTACTAAACAATCAACTAGCAGGACCTAACTATTATGGTTGCACAAAGCATCCTAATTGTTGTCGAACATAACCACACTGGATGCACAAATCATTCTAATTGTTGTCGAACATAACCACACTGGATGCACAAATCATTCTAATTGTTGTCGAACATAACCACACTGGATGCACAAATCATTCTAATTGTTGTCGAACATAACCACACTGGATGCACAAATCATTCTAATTGTTGTCGAACATAACCACACTGGATGCACAAATCATTCTAATTGTTGTCGAACATAACCACACTGGATGCACAAACAGCCGAATTGTTGTCGAACATAACCGCATTAGATGAAAAACCAGCCGAATTGTTGTCGAACATAACCACATTGGATGCACAAAGCATCTTAATTGTTGTCGAACATAACCACCTTGGATGCACAAAGCATCCTAATTGTTGTCGAACATAACCACATTGGATGCACAAAGCATCCTAATTGTTGTCGAACATGACCACATTGGATGCACAAAGCATCTTAATTGTTGTCGAACATAACCACATTGGATGCACAAAGGATCTTAATTGTTGTCGAACATGACCACATTGGATGCACAAAGCATCTTAATTGTTGTCGAACATAACCACCTTGGATGCACAAAGCATCCTAATTGTTGTCGAACATGACCACATTGGATGCATAAAGCATCCTAATTGTTGTCGAACATAACCACATTGGATGCACAAAGCATCTTAATTGTTGTCGAACATAACCACATTGGATGCACAAAGCATCTTAATTGTTGTCGAACATAACCACCTTGGATGCACAAAGCATCCTAATTGTTGTCGAACATGACCACATTGGATGCACAAAGCATCCTAATTGTTGTCGAACATGACCACATTGGATGCATAAAGCATCTTAATTGTTGTCGAACATAACCACATTGGATGCACAAAGCATCTTAATTGTTGTCGAACATAACCACATTGGATGCACAAAGCATCCTAATTGTTGTCGAACATGACCACATTGGATGCATAAAGCATCCTAATTGTTGTCGAACATAACCACATTGGATGCACAAAGCATCTTAATTGTTGTCGAACATAACCACCTTGGATGCACAAAGCATCCTAATTGTTGTCGAACATGACCACATTGGATGCACAAAGGATCTTAATTGCTGTCGAACATAACCACATTGGATGCACAAAGCATCTTAATTGCTGTCGAACATAACCACCTTGGATGCACAAAGCATCTTAATTGCTGTCGAACATAACCACATTGGATGCACAAATGATCTTAATTGCTGTCGAACATAACCACCTTGGATGCACAAAGCAACTTAATTGTTGTCGAACATAACCACATTGGATGCACAAAGCATCTTAATTGCTGTCGAACATAACCACATTGGATGCACAAAGGATCTTAATTGTTGTCGAACATAACCACCTTGGATGCACAAAGCATCCTAATTGTTGTCGAATATAACCATATTGGATGCACAAAGCATCTTAATTGCTGTCGAACATAACCACATTGGATGAAAACAACAGCCGAATTGTTGTCGAACATAACCATATTGGATGCACAAAGCATCCTAATTTTGTCGAACATAACCACATTGGATGCATAAACAGCCGAATTGTTGACGAACATAACCATATTGAATGCACAAAGCATCTTAATTGCTGTCGAACATAACCACATTGGATGCACAAATCATCCTAATTGCTGTCGAACATAACCACATTGGATGAAAACAACAGCCGAATTGTTGTCGAACATAACCATATTGGATGCACAAAGCATCCTAATTTTGTCGAACATAACCACATTGGATGCATAAACAGCCGAATTGTTGACGAACATAACCATATTGAATGCACAAGGCATCTTAATTGTTGTCGAAAATAACCACATTGGATGCACAAACAGCCGAATTGTTGTCGAACATAACCACATTGGATGAAAAAACAGCCGAATTGTTGTCGAACATAACCATATTGGATGCACAAACAGTCGCATTGTTGTCGAACATAACCATATTGGATGCATAAAAAGCCGAATTGTTGTCGAACTTAACCATCTCGTATTGTTGCGTAATATCCTATGATTCAGAATATATTTTCTTACTTAATATATATCTACTGCTTCAGTCTTCGTCAGCTTGTTGACATTGGTTCACTAAGTGTCACGTGATAAGCAGTCACGTAAAATAAGGAGAGGGATGGGATGGGATGGGATTAGCCGGCATTTTGCCGATACTGTGCAGCGACATTTCTATCATTATAGCACAGAGGCACTTATGAGGTGCCCAGAGACTGAACCCGGCCGGTCCATTATACTGACACAGACAAGTCAGGCGTAATGTTGTCCCCTTAGCCCCGAGCGTTAGGAGGGAAGCCACTACTATCAGCTTTTAAAGTCTTTAGTTTGACCCGGCCGGGGTTTGAACCCACGACCTCCAAATCCGCAAGCCGTACAATAAGGAGAGTTTTATGCCTTTTCGTTTATACATGGACGTTACTTTTACTATTTAAGTTTCACCTTCTTACCTCCCGTTTGAGAAGGTATTTTTATATAGTCACTGAAGAAAAAAAAATAGTGCTATAATTTGGAATCTTTCCATCATTTTCGCTTTCTTAGGTTAACTTTAAGTGTTCGTTTGCATGTTGAGTGAATTCTTCACTGCCGTATTCACGCAATTTAGTCATGGTGTCATCGACATATCTGACCCAAGGAGAAGGTGAATTATTGGCTGTGTCCTGGCCTTATTTTCGAAATATTCCATGTAAAGGTTGGCGACACTGGGAGATACTGGTAGGACCCTTGTTGCCCCTGGTTTCTGTTGAAAAAGAGGTTCATTGTATATGAAATATGTGCTTTTTAGCATAATTCGAGTAGTTAAATATGGACTGTGTAAACCAGTAAAAGTAAGTCTACATATTCTAAGTAAGAAAATGTGTTCTGAGTTACGTAACAAAGTGTACAAACCAGAACGAGAGATCAACCTACACTGTTGTATAACCGTATTGAATGCACAAAAGGTAGTATTGTTGCCTGACATAACCATATTAAATGGACAAAAGGTAGTACTGTTGCCTGACATAACCATAATGGATGCACAAAAGGTAGTATTGTTGCCTGACATAACCATACTGGATGCATAAAAGGTAGTATTGTTGTCTGATATAACCATATTGGATACACAAAAGGTAGTATTGTTGTCTGATACAACCATATTGGATGCACAAAAGGTAGTATTGTCGCCTGACATAACCATAATGGATGCACAAAAGGTAGTATTGTTGTCTGATATAACCAAATTGGATGCACAAAAGGTAGTATTGTTGCCTGACATAACCATATTGGATGCACAAAAGGTAGTATTGTTGTCTGATATAACCATATTGGATGCACAAAAGGTAGTATTGTTGCCTGACATAACCATATTGGATGCACAAAAGGTAATAGTGTTGTCTGACATAACCATATTGGATGCACAAAAGGTAAAATTGTTGCCTGACATAACCATATTGGATGCACAAAAGGTAATATTGTTGCCTGACATAACCATATTGAATGCACAAAAGGTAAAATCGTTGCCTGAAATAACCATATTGGATGCACAAAAGGTAATATTGTTGCCTGACATAACCATATTGGATGCACAAAAGGTAATATTGTTGTCTGACATAACCATATTACATGCACAAAAGGTAAAATTGTTGCCTGACATAACCATATTGGATGCACAAAAGGTAATATTGTTGCCTGACATAACCATATTGGCTGCACAAAAGGTAGAATTGTTGCCTGACATAACCATATTGGATACACAAAAGGTAATATTGATGTCTGACATAACCATATTGGATACACAAAAGGTAAAATTGTTGCCTGACATAACCATATTGGATGCAGAAAAGGAAATATTTTTGCCTGACATAACCATATTGGATGCACAAAAGGTAGAATTGTTGCCTGACATAACCATATTGTATGCATAAAAGGTAGTATTGTTGTCTGCCATAACCATATTGGCTGCACAAAAGGTAGAAGTGTTGCCTGACATAACCATATTGGATGCACAAAAGGTAATATTGTTGTCTGACATAACCATATTGGATGCACAAAAGGTAAAATTGTTGCCTGACATAACCATATTGGACGCAAAAAGGTAATATTTTTGCCTGACATAACCATATTGGATGCACAAAAGGTAGTATTGTTGTCTGACATAACCATATTGTATGCACAAAAGGTAGAATTGTTGCCTGACATAACCATATTGGATGCACAAAAGGTAGTATTGTTGTCTGACATAACCATATTGGATGCACAACAGGTAATATTGTTGTCTGACATAACCATATTGGATGCATAAAAGGTAGTACTGTTTTCTGACATGACCATAATGGATGCACAAAAGGTAGTATTGTTGTCTGATATAACCATATTGGATGCACAAAAGGTAATATTTCTTGTCTGACATAACCATATTGGATACACAAAAGGTAAAATTGTTGCCTGACATAACCATATTGGATGCAGAAAAGGAAATATTTTTGCCTGACATAACCATATTGGATGCACAAAAGGTAGAATTGTTGCCTGACATAACCATATTGTATGCATGAAAGGTAGTATTGTTGTCTGACATAACCATATTGGCTGCACAAAAGGTAGTATTGTTGTCTGACATGACCATATTGGATGCACAAAAGGTAGTATTGTTGCCTGACATAACCATATTGGATGCACAAAAGGTAGAATTGTTGCCTGACATAACCATATTGTATGCATAAAAGGTAGTATTGTTGTCTGATATAACCATATTGGCTGCACAAAAGGTAGAAGTGTTGCCTGACATAACCATATTGGATGCACAAAAGGTAAAATTGTTGCCTGACATAACCATATTGGACGCAAAAAAGGTAATATTTTTGCCTGACATAACCATATTGGATGCACAAAAGGTAGTATTGTTGTCTGACATAACCATATTGGATGCACAACAGGTAGAATTATTGCCTGACATAACCATATTGGATGCACAAAAGGTAGTATTGTTGTCTGACATAACCATATTGGATGCACAACAGGTAATATTGTTGTCTGACATAACCATATTGGATGCATAAAAGGCAGTACTGTTTTCTGACATGACCATAATTGATGCACAAAAGGTAGTATTGTTGTCTGACATAACCATATTGGATGCACAACAGGTAATATTGTTGTCTGACATAACCATATTGGATGCATAAAAGGTAGTACTGTTTTCTGACATGACCATAATTGATGCACAACAGGTAATATTGTTGTCTGACATAACCATATTGGATGCATAAAAGGTAGAAGTGTTGCCTGACATGACCATAATGGATGCACAAAAGGTAGTATTGTTGTCTGATATAACTATATTGGATGCACAAAAGGTAGTATTGTTGTCTGACATAACCATATTGGATGCACAAAAGGTAGTATTGTTGTCTGACATAACCATATTGGATGCACAAAAGGTTATATTGATGCCTGACATAACCATATTGTATGCATAAAAGGTAATATTGTTGTCTGACATAACCAAATTAGATGCACAAAAGGTAATATTGTTGCCTGACATAACCATATTGGATGCACAAAAGGTAGTATTGTTGCCTGACATAACCATATTAGATGCATAAAAGGTAGTATTGTTGTCTGACATAACCATATTGGCTGCACAAAAGGTAATATTGTTGTCTGACATAACCATATTGGATGCACAAAAGGTAATACTGTTGTCTGACATAACCATATTGGATGCACAAAAGGTAAAATTGTTGCCTGACATAACCATTTTGGATGCACAAAAGGTAATATTGTTGTCTGACATAACCATTTTGGATGCACAAAAGGTAATATTGTTGCCTGACATAACCATTTTGGATGCACAAAAGGTAATATTGTTGTCTGACATAACCATTTTGGATGCACAAAAGGTAATATTGTTGTCTGACATAACCATATTGGATGCACAAAAGGTAGTATTGTTGTTTGACATAACCATATTGGATGCACAAAAGGTAGTATTGTTGTCTGACATAACCATATTGGATGCATAAAAGGTAGTATTGTTGTCTGACATAACCATATTGGATGCATAAAAGGTAGTATTGTTGCCTGACATAACCATATTGGATGCAAAAAAGGTAGTATTGTTGTCTGACATAACCATATTGGATGCATAAAAGGTAGTATTGTTGTCTGACATAACCATATTGGCTGCACAAAAGGTAAAATTGTTGCCTGACATAACCATTTTGGATGCACAAAAGGTAATATTGTTGTCTGACATAACCATATTGGATGCACAAAAGGTAAAATTGTTGCCTGACATAACCATTTTGGATGCACAAAAGGTAATATTGTTGTCTGACATAACCATATTGGATGCACAAAAGGTAAAATTGTTGCCTGACATAACCATTTTGGATGCACAAAAGGTAATATTGTTGTCTGACATAACCATATTGGATGCACAAAAGGTAAAATTGTTGCCTGACATAACCATTTTGGATGCACAAAAGGTAATATTGTTGCCTGACATAACCATATTGGATACACAAAAGGTAGTATTGTTGCCTGACATTACCATCTTGGATGCACAAAAGGTGATATTGTTGCCTGACATAACCATATTGAATGTATATAAGGTAGTATTGTTGCCTGACATAACCATATTGGATGCATAAAAGGTAGTATTGTTGTCTGACATAACCATATTGGCTGCACAAAAGGTAGAATTGTTGCCTGACATAACCATATTGAATGCACAAAAGGTAATATTGTTGTCTGACATAACCATATTGGATGCACAAAAGGTAATATTGTTGTCTGACATAACCATATTGGATGCACAAAAGGTAAAATTGTTGCCTGACATAACCATTTTAGATGCACAAAAGGTAATATTGTTGCCTGACATAACCATATTGGATACACAAAAGGTAGTATTGTTGCCTGACATTACCATCTTGGATGCACAAAAGGTGATATTGTTGCCTGACATCACCATATTGAATGTATATAAGGTAGTATTGTTGTCTGACATAACCATATTGGATGCACAAAAGGTAGTATTGTTGTCTGACATAACCATATTGGATGCACAAAAAGTAGTATTGTTGTCTGACATAACCATATTGGATGCACAAAAGGTAATATTGTTGTCTGACCTAACCATATTGGATGCACAAAAAGTAATATTGTTGTCTGACATAACCATATTGGATGCACAAAAGGTAAAATTGTTGCCTGACATAACAATATTGGATGCACAAAAGGTAATATTGTTGCCTGACATAACCATATTGGATACACAAAAGGTAGTATTGTTGTCTGACATTACCATCTTGGATGCACAAAAGGTGATATTGTTGCCTGACATAACCATATTGAATGTATATAAGGTAGTATTGTTGTCTGACATAACCATATTGGATGCACAACAGGTAATATTGTTGTCTGACATAACCATATTGGATGCATAAAAGGTAGTACTGTTTTCTGACATGACCATAATGGATGCACAAAAGGTAGTATTGTTGTCTGATATAACCATATTGGATGCATAAAAGGTAGTACTGTTTTCTGACATGACCATAATGGATGCACAAAAGGTAGTATTGTTGTCTGTCATAACCATATTGGATGCATAAAAGGTAGTATTGTTGTTTGACATAACCATATTGGATGGATAAAAAGTAATATTGTTGTCTGACCTAACCATATTGGATGCACAAAAGGTAAAATTGTTGCCTGGCATAACCATATTGGATGCATAAAAGGTTATATTGATGCCTGACATAACCATATTGAATGTATATAAGGTAGTATTGTTGCCTGACATAACCATATTGAATGTATATAAGGTAGTATTGTTGCCTGACATAACCATATTGGATGCATAAAAGGTAGTATTGTTGTCTGACATAACCATATTGGCTGCACAAAAGGTAGAATTGTTGCCTGACATAACCATATTGAATGCACAAAAGGTAATATTGTTGTCTGACATAACCATATTGGATGCACAAAAGGTAATATTGTTGTCTGACATAACCATATTGGATGCACAAAAGGTAAAATTGTTGCCTGACATAACCATATTGGATACACAAAAGGTAGTATTGTTGCCTGACATTACCATCTTGGATGCACAAAAGGTGATATTGTTGCCTGACATAACCATATTGAATGTATATAAGGTAGTATTGTTGTCTGACATAACCATATTGGATGCACAAAAGGTAGTATTGTTGTCTGACATAACCATATTGGATGCACAAAAAGTAGTATTGTTGTCTGACATAACCATATTGGATGCACAAAAGGTAATATTGTTGTCTGACCTAACCATTTTGGATGCACAAAAAGTAATATTGTTGTCTGACATAACCATATTGGATGCACAAAAGGTAAAATTGTTGCCTGACATAACAATATTGGATGCACAAAAGGTAATATTGTTGCCTGACATAACGATATTGGATACACAAAAGGTAGTATTGTTGCCTGACATTACCATCTTGGATGCACAAAAGGTGATATTGCTGCCTGACATAACCATATTGAATGTATATAAGGTAGTATTGTTGTCTGACATAACCATATTGGATGCACAACAGGTAATATTGTTGTCTGACATAACCATATTGGATGCATAAAAGGTAGTACTGTTTTCTGACATGACCATAATGGATGCACAAAAGGTAGTATTGTTGTCTGATATAACCATATTGGATGCATAAAAGGTAGTACTGTTTTCTGACATGACCATAATGGATGCACAAAAGGTAGTATTGTTGTCTGACATAACCATATTGGATGCATAAAAGGTAGTATTGTTGTTTGACATAACCATATTGGATGGATAAAAAGTAATATTGTTGTCTGACCTAACCATATTGGATGCACAAAAGGTAAAATTGTTGCCTGGCATAACCATATTGGATGCATAAAAGGTTATATTGATGCCTGACATAACCATATTGAATGTATATAAGGTAGTATTGTTGCCTGACATAACCATATTGGATGCATAAAAGGTAGTATTGTTGTCTGACATAACCATATTGGCTGCACAAAAGGTAGAATTGTTGCCTGACATAACCATATTGAATGCACAAAAGGTAATATTGTTGTCTGACATAACCATTTTGGATGCACAAAAGGTAATATTGTTGCCTGACATAACCATATTGGATACACAAAAGGTAGTATTGTTGCCTGACATTACCATCTTGGATGCACAAAAGGTGATATTGTTGCCTGACATAACCATATTGAATGTATATAAGGTAGTATTGTTGTCTGACATAACCATATTGGATGCACAAAAGGTAATATTGTTGCCTGACATAACCATTTTGGATGCATAAAAGGTAATATTGTTGTCTGACATAACCATATTAGATGCACAAAGGTAATATTGTTGCCTGACATAACCATATTGGATGCACAAAAGGTAGTATTGTTGCCTGACATAACCATATTGGATGCATAAAAGGTAGTATTGTTGTCTGACATAACCATATTGGCTGCACAAAAGGTAGAATTGTTGCCTGACATTACCATATTGGATGCACAAAAGGTAATATTGTTGTCTGACATAACCATATTGGATGCACAAAAGGTAATATTGTTGTCTGACATAACCATATTGGATGCACAAAAGGTAAAATTGTTGCCTGACATAACCATATTGGATGCACAAAAGGTGATATTGTTGCCTGACATAAACATATTGAATGTATATAAGGTAGTATTGTTGTCTGACATAACCATATTGGATGCACAAAAGGTAATATTGTTGCCTGACATAACCATATTGGATACACAAAAGGTAGTATTGTTGCCTGACATTACCATCTTGGATGCACAAAAGGTAATATTGTTGTCTGACCTAACCATATTGGATGCACAAAAAGTAATATTGTTGTCTGACATAACCATATTGGATGCACAAAAGGTAAAATTGTTGCCTGACATAACCATATTGGATGCACAAAAGGTAATATTGTTGCCTGACATAACCATATTGGATACACAAAAGGTAGTATTGTTGCCTGACATTACCATCTTGGATGCACAAAAGGTGATATTGTTGCCTGACATAACCATATTGAATGTATATAAGGTAGTATTGTTGTCTGACATAACCATATTGGATGCACAACAGGTAATATTGTTGTCTGACATAACCATATTGGATGCATAAAAGGTAGTACTGTTTTCTGACATGACCATAATGGATGCGGAAAAGGTAGTATTGTTGTCTGATATAACCATATTGGATGCATAAAAGGTAGTACTGTTTTCTGACATGACCATAATGGATGCACAAAAGGTAGTATTGTTGTCTGACATAACCATATTGGATGCATAAAAGGTAGTATTGTTGTTTGACATAACCATATTGGATGCACAAAAGGTAGTATTGTTGTTTGACATAACCATATTGGATGCACAAAAGGTAGTATTGTTGTCTGACATAACCATATTGGATGCAAAAAAGGTAGTATTGTTGTCTGACATAACCGTATTGGATGCATAAAAGGTAGTATTGTTGTCTGACATAACCATATTGGATGCACAAAAGGTAGTATTGTTGTCTGACATAACCATATTGGATGCATAAAAGGTAATATTGTTGTCTGACCTAACCATATTGGATGCACAAAAAGTAATATTGTTGTCTGACATAACCATATTGGATGCACAAAAGGTAAAATTGTTGCCTGACATAACCATATTGGATGCATAAAAGGTTATATTGATGCCTGACATAACCATATTGGATGCACAAAAGGTAAAATTGTTGCCTGACATAACCATATTGGATGCATAAAAGGTTATTCTGATGCCTGACATAACCATATTGTATGCATAAAAGGTAATATTGTTGTCTGACATAACCATATTAGATGCACAAAGGTAATATTGTTGCCTGACATAACCATATTGGATGCACAAAAGGTAGTATTGTTGCCTGACATAACCATATTGGATGCATAAAAGGTAGTATTGTTGCCTGACATAACCATATTGGATGCACAAAAGGTGATATTGTTGCCTGACATAAACATATTGAATGTATATAAGGTAGTATTGTTGTCTGACATAACCATATTGGATACACAAAAGGTAATATTGTTGCCTGACATAACCATATTGGATACACAAAAGGTAGTATTGTTGCCTGACATTACCATCTTGGATGCACAAAAGGTGATATTGTTGCCTGACATAACCATATTGAATGTATATAAGGTAGTATTGTTGTCTGACATAACCATATTGGATGCACAAAAGGTAGTATTGTTGTCTGACATAACCATATTGGATGCACAAAAAGTAGTATTGTTGTCTGACATAACCATATTGGATGCACAAAAGGTAATATTGTTGTCTGACCTAACCATATTGGAAGCACAAAAAGTAATATTGTTGTCTGACATAACCATATTGGATGCACAAAAGGTAAAATTGTTGCCTGACATAACCATATTGGATGCACAAAAGGTAATATTGTTGCCTGACATAACCATATTGGATACACAAAAGGTAGTATTGTTGCCTGACATTACCATCTTGGATGCACAAAAGGTGATATTGTTGCCTGATATAACCATATTGAATGTATATAAGGTAGTATTGTTGTCTGACATAACCATATTGGATGCACAACAGGTAATATTGTTGTCTGACATAACCATATTGGATGCATAAAAGGTAGTACTGTTTTCTGACATGACCATAATGGATGCACAAAAGGTAGTATTGTTGTCTGATATAACCATATTGGATGCATAAAAGGTAGTACTGTTTTCTGACATGACCATAATGGATGCACAAAAGGTAGTATTGTTGTCTGACATAACCATATTGGATGCATAAAAGGTAGTATTGTTGTTTGACATAACCATATTGGATGCACAAAAGGTAGTATTGTTGTTTGACATAACCATATTGGATGCACAAAAGGTAGTATTGTTGTCTGACATAACCATATTGGATGCATAAAAGGTAGTATTGTTGTCTGACATAACCATATTGGATGCATAAAAGGTAGTATTGTTGTCTGACATAACCATATTGGATGCACAAAAGGTAGTATTGTTGTCTGACATAACCATATTGGATGCAAAAAAGGTAGTATTGTTGTCTGACATAACCGTATTGGATGCATAAAAGGTAGTATTGTTGTCTGACATAACCATATTGGATGCACAAAAGGTAGTATTGTTGTCTGACATAACCATATTGGATGCATAAAAGGTAATATTGTTGTCTGACCTAACCATATTGGATGCACAAAAAGTAATATTGTTGTCTGACATAACCATATTGGATGCACAAAAGTTAAAATTGTTGCCTGACATAACCATATTGGATGCACAAAAGGTGATATTGTTGCCTGACATAACCATATTGTATGCATAAAAGGTAATATTGTTGTCTGACATAACCATATTAGATGCACAAAGGTAATATTGTTGCCTGACATAACCATATTGGATGCACAAAAGGTAGTATTGTTGCCTGACATAACCATATTGGATGCATAAAAGGTAGTATTGTTGTCTGACATAACCATATTGGCTGCACAAAAGGTAGAATTGTTGCCTGACATAACCATATTGGATGCACAAAAGGTAATATTGTTGTCTGACATAACCATATTGGATGCACAAAAGGTAATATTGTTGTCTGACATAACCATATTGGATGCACAAAAGGTAAAATTGTTGCCTGACATAACCATATTGGATGCACAAAAGGTGATATTGTTGCCTGACATAAACATATTGAATGTATATAAGGTAGTATTGTTGTCTGACATAACCATATTGGATGCACAACAGGTAGTATTGTTGTCTGACATAACCATATTGGATGCACAAAAGGTAATATTGATGCCTGACATAACCATATTGTATGCATAAAAGGTAATATTGTTGTCTGACATAACCATATTGGATGCATAAAAGGTAGTATTGTTGTCTGACATAACCATATTGGATGCACAAAAGGTAGTATTGTTGTCTGACATAACCATATTGGATGCAAAAAAGGTAGTATTGTTGTCTGACATAACCGTATTGGATGCATAAAAGGTAGTATTGTTGTCTGACATAACCATATTGGATGCACAAAAGGTAGTATTGTTGTCTGACATAACCATATTGGATGCATAAAAGGTAATATTGTTGTCTGACCTAACCATATTGGATGCACAAAAAGTAATATTGTTGTCTGACATAACCATATTGGATGCACAAAAGTTAAAATTGTTGCCTGACATAACCATATTGGATGCACAAAAGGTGATATTGTTGCCTGACATAACAATATTGTATGCATAAAAGGTAATATTGTTGTCTGACATAACCATATTAGATGCACAAAGGTAATATTGTTGCCTGACATAACCATATTGGATGCACAAAAGGTAGTATTGTTGCCTGACATAACCATATTGGATGCATAAAAGGTAGTATTGTTGTCTGACATAACCATATTGGCTGCACAAAAGGTAGAATTGTTGCCTGACATAACCATATTGGATGCACAAAAGGTAATATTGTTGTCTGACATAACCATATTGGATGCACAAAAGGTAATATTGTTGTCTGACATAACCATATTGGATGCACAAAAGGTAAAATTGTTGCCTGACATAACCATATTGGATGCACAAAAGGTGATATTGTTGCCTGACATAAACATATTGAATGTATATAAGGTAGTATTGTTGTCTGACATAACCATATTGGATGCACAACAGGTAGTATTGTTGTCTGACATAACCATATTGGATGCACAAAAGGTAATATTGATGCCTGACATAACCATATTGTATGCATAAAAGGTAATATTGTTGTCTGACATAACCATATTGGATGCACAAAAGGTAATATTGTTGTCTGACATAACCATATCGGATGCACAAAAGGTAGTATTGTTACCTGACATAACCATATTGGATGCACAAAAGGTAGTATTGTTACCTGACATAACCATATTGGATGCACAAAAGGTAGTATTGTTGCCTGACATAACCATATTGGATGCACAAAAGGTAGTATTGATGCCTGACATAACCATATTGGATGCACAAAAGTTAATATTGATGCCTGACATAACCATATTGTATGCATAAAAGGTAATATTGTTGTCTGACATAACCATATTGTATGCATAAAAGGTAGTATTGTTGCCTGACATAACCATATTGGATGCATAAAAGGTAGTATTGTTGCCTGACATAACCATATTGGATGCACAAAAGGTAATATTGATGCCTGACATAACCATATTGTATGCATAAAAGGTAATATTGTTGTCTGACATATCCATATTGTATGAATAAAAGGTAATATTGTTGTCATAAAACAAGAAAACCATCAATTTGTTGTTAGACATAACTATGCGCGCTACATTCTACAATTGTCATTTTGGGTACCTAAATCACTCAACAGATCGTCTGACTTGTAAACAATCACAATTGTGGATGCAGAAACGATCTTTTTGTCAAAGTTATCGGATGCATAAAGACAATTGGCTTATTGTTGGAATAACCCTATTGGAATGACCATATTGGATTACCATAGTGGATAACCATATTGGATAAAAATATTGGCTGCATAAACATTGTATCTATATTGGATGTATCAAAACACTCGACCTTTTGCAGGGCATTACCATAATTAAACAAATGATTCTCATGTGATAGATTTGTAATCTAGTATCGTCTGCATGATCGTGTGATATTACACTTATTACAAAACGGAAGGCTGGTAATGTCTTTAAAACATACATATCCGTCTCTGAAAGTTTATTTAGACGATGTTATTTATTTTAAACGGCCCTCAATACATCTTCATTCATTACAAGTTTTTTTAAAACATGTGTAGACATTTTGTTAGTACATTTATGTATGTTACCACCACTCGGTCGTGACTTGATCCATAGGTTATGTTTTATTTAACAGGTTGTTTTGGCATCTTTTTTTAAACAACAACAACAACAACATTAACACGTCGGCTGTAAGAGGGCTTCAGCCATAATGCAAGCAAAGCAACGGTTTGATTGATTGAGGACATTTAGACAACACAACATTGGTGATTTTGATAAACACATACACAGTGTATTTATATTAATTAATTATTTATTAAAATCCTGTGTGTGTACTCTAGTTTAATCGAGTACGAGTATAACTGACAAATCTTTCTTAAGGGTATTTGATTAACATTGATTCTAAGAAAAGGCCTAACATACCTTAGTGTAATCTGGCATAATGTCAAACCATGCAATAAAAACGAACACAATTATGTAAAGCTTTATTGAAATCCATAACGATCGATCTTGTATCGCACATTCATTGTAAATGAAAACTTTTTTGTTTACATGTGGAAAATCAGTGGGTCTATCTGTGTTATATCATTGGCGAAGACAATTTTTAACAGGAATTTGTTAACTAAAATTTTAAAATTAGCTTAACAAACACGAACCTGAGCGCCAGTGGCCTGTTGGATGGGGCTGTGAATGGAGTACATTGGTGAAATGGAAATTGTCTCCCTTGTTAGATAATATCCGAGGTATCCCAGTAGGTAGGCCATTTAAGTTGAAATTCTTGGACTTTATCGCCTGTTCTTTTGCAGATATTGCAACTGCAAACAGCGGGTTTGCTTACTTTTGCATAAATGTAAGTTTAAAATCCATTTATGTAATTAAAGAGATTTGTTATTTAAAAGAGAAAATTAAAGTGTTTGTTGGTGATGGTTAACCTGGGTATCACGAGAAAGGCAGGTTAGCCAACGTAAGTCAACATACACTCCAAAGAGTATAGGCATAAAAACCGAGTAAAACCAATGAAATGACCTACTTGCAATGAGGGATTATTCAAGGGAGACTATTCATTAATGTCTCTCATATTACTTCTACTGTCTCCATGGCACTTATCGCATTTCGACGGAAACGTTCAAATAAGGAGGGCTTCCAGCTGACGTGCCGTCTACCTAGAATGTCGTCTGGTGTCGTACTGCAATAATAGTAGCAGGACGCCGCTATAATGATCCAGTGTCTATCTAAAATAGCACACCAAGCAAAAACTACTAGTATTTAATTGTCTTTTACTGAAGTCCGACGTGCACTGATACAAGGCATTTTTAGACATCAAATATCATCTTCGTCGAGTTTGTAGCTAAGCCGGAAGCTACCTTTTCATGCACAAAGTTATTCACATTGGAATATTTTGTTTTGCTATCAGCTTTGTTTATATATATATGTGGATATTCTTTATGATTTATGCACATAGCCAATCGTATATCTAGAACATCTTGAGATTGGGTTCAAATGATTGCGACAATTATCATGTTTGTAAATATTATTGAAATCGACTGTTTGAAATGTCTATTGTGCCTTTTTTGTTTTGTTTTGCGTAACTGTTTACTATTTACTTTTGTATGTTAAATGAATTGTCTTGAAGTTCGATCATTTATCAGATGCCTCTTGGTGGTGAGAATGTTAGACTCGTGCTGATTGGGTAGAACCGCTTTTCTAAATTCAACAGGCACTGATCTCGTGGGTTCGAATCCCATACAGCCGAAACCGAAACTTCATTTTGGAGGTCTTCTTGCTAAAATGTGTTGCGTCTATTCTAAGATATATTTTTATGGGACTATCACCAACTAATAAAAGTTGGATGCCGCTTTATTAACCACAAAAGTGTCGATGTGATGTTAAAATAGTTGTTCAAATTAAGAAGCACATGTCATCGACCATGTTGTAGGCATGCGTGGGTGATGCTAGGCATGATATCATGAGTACCCATGGCCGCTAGTGGGTGGGGGTGGTCCAAAGGCATGCTCTCCGCTGAATATTTTGTGTCACTAGAAGGTTCTAGATTACCGTGGGGAGGTTTCGGTATCAAGATATACCTGGATTTGAAGTAAAATGTAATGTTACCTACATTGTAAATAGTCATGGCTTACTTCTTTTGTTTCAATAAAGAAGCTACTCAATCACAAGCACCAATTTTCTGGTTATGACCATTTATGTATTATTTGATCCACTTTAGTTATTTAAACCAGAAATACATCCCCTGTTTGTATACAGACGTAAGTTTTAATACAGTGTCTTCAAGTAAAATGATGTAACGATATGGAGTAAACGAAATTTTTTAGAAATCGCAACAAATGGTTCAAAATTGAATTAGTCGAAATTTGTGGGAAAACGATTGATTATTTAGTCAAGCATTGTCTGTCGGATTTATGTTAGTAAGTCCCCAATCGGAACACCTCGGATAATTCACGAATCATCTCTCGGATGTATGTAGGTAGTCGGATTACCTCGGCCACTTCCCAAAATGGGACTTCTTTTTTGACAGAAGTCAAAACACAGATGGCAGCTCGGATGACAGCTCACTATAGTACGATACCAGTAAAACTTCAATTTGCGGCGGCTTCAAATTTAAATCATCCTATTTTAATTTACCCAGCGCAGCAGACACGCAGCTATCAAACGATGGCACTGTCTATGTTTTGTGCCAACTACTTAGGCATATTCTTCTTCCGACTTCCGGAGAACAAAACGATCGTGATTTCATTAAGTATTATTGCATCAGATACATCGGAGGGATGATTGTCCCGAGGACGGAATTACCCGCGGAGTTCCGATTGAGTAAGTCCCGTGACTGACCAAATGTAAATGCCTAGAACTTAGCAACTAGTACTTCGTCCTAACAGTAAAGATAAATGGTTTGCCTGTCAATTAAATGCAATGACGATTGTATATCTAACGAAACATGAAAAACAAAGTATTAATCGACGAACATAAAGTTGTAATTCTGTACATATCCCTCCACCAGATACTGCAAGTTCCGATTTGAAGTACATATGTATAAGAGTACAAGCTTGTCTAATACCAGAAGCTACAGAAGTTAATTAAATTGATTTATCAATTTTACATCTTGTGTCATAATGCAAATAATGATACTAGCTGATCGCAATAAATATAAACCTTATCCCAAGTAAGGTGAGATTTTTATTGCAAATTTTATCGTTTTGTGTTTTCATTCTTTGACTGTGTATGCAGGTGCGTATTCTGCGTACATACATTTAAGCGCCTGGTATACATACGAATATACCAGCTCAACATGGCCGGTGTTTCTTTCCTTAGACTCATCCTTCAGCCTATCGATGATTTGGACCAAGCCTAATAAATGTATACATTCTACAGGAAGGTCACACAATCGAAACACCTCGGATAATTCACGAATCATCTCTCGAATGTATGTAGGTAGTCGGATCACCTCGGCCTTTTCAATAAATGGGACTGCTTTTGTGACAGACGTCAAATCAAAGATGGCAGCTCGGATGGAAGCTCACTACGGTATGAAGCATGTAAAACTTAAATTTTAAATCATCCAAGTTTAATTAACCCACCGCAGTAGACATGCAGCTGTCAAACGATGCCATTGTTAATGTTTTGTGTGAGCTACATTTTAGGCATATTCCTTCTCCGACTTCAGACGAACAAAACGATCGTGATTTCAGTAAGCATCATTGCCCCAGATACATCCGAGGGATGATTGTTTCGAGGACGGAATTACCCGAGGAGTTCCGATTGGAAGGTCACAGACTTGTTTGATCGGGAAGTTGATTTATCGGCCCACATAGGTCCTCCAACTGTCAAGTCTGTCATCTAAATTTAATAAAAGTCTCGATCGCAATAAAGTAAAACTTTGATTCCTTACACTTGATCAAGATCTCTTTGATCATAACACTTATTGTCCTCATCTTCGTCGTCATCACTGTCGTTTTCATCCTTCTTGTCCTCTAACCTCTATTCAGCCTTATTATCATTAAAATTACCGTCATCGTCATCGATATCGTCATTATAACCAGCATCATCAACCTCCTCCTCCGTCGCATCATCATCATCATCATCATCATCATCATCATCATCATCATCATCATCACCATTGTCATCATTGTCATCATCATCATCATCATCATCATTATCATCATCACCATTATCATCATCATCATCATCATCATCATCATCATCATCATCATCATCATCATCGTCTTAACCTTCCTCCTCCTTTTCTGCTCAACATCACCATGATCATCTTGATTATCATCAGTGCATCATGAAAACAGATCCCCATTGCCCACCATACTCTTCAATCAGTATAACAAATAATCAACGTTGCTTTGCTGCCACACTTTCACTAGTACCTGCTCACGATGAGAGTCGCATAAAAACCTTTCTACACTTTCGCACGCCTTATTCGAGCATACCTATTAACAACCCTATTCACACATCGCCTAGTATGCACATAAAACAATAATAAAATCTGACGAGAAATTGATACGTTCACATAACTGACGTTTTAATTCCTTAACTAGTCCACATTTAAACAATCCCTGAACAGGCAATAACAATCGAGGTTTTATATCGAAAATTTATAGATAACGGCTTGCAAGTGTCTACCAAAGCCCTCTTTCTCATGCGATCGGCGACGTTTAGTAAAGTATGTCGGAGATGAAGAGGTCTACTTTCTGGTTGTCTGAGTCGTGTGTGTATTTTGGCCTACCACTCTTCATTCATACTTGACATTGTCTTATTATTTCCTTTTGCATCACCTTGTGATACTGGTGTAGTGGTGTTTGTGTAGACCGCGCGCAGAATGTTTAACACTTTCCATCGTTGTTTTGATTCGGTATATGTGGAATATTAAGAGTCAGTGGAATATGGCCAAATAGGCAAACGAATATGCACCGTGAGCATGTTGCTTTTATATGAGGAATAATAGGAATATGGCCAAGTAGGCAAACGACTCTGTACTCTTAGTCATAAAAAGCTATAGTACTGCAGAACGTCTAGTGGTTAGGAATTAAGATTATGCATTATCCATGTGCGAAGGATGAGGATACTGATCAAGAAGACTAACAGAACTGCTTCGTAAACATTTAAAAATTAAAAAAAAACGATATTTACACGTCTATATTGTATGCCTTTGATGAAATAAAAGTTGTAAATCTGTTGGTGATCTATGCTACTTCGATACTGTTACGGCTTGCGGATTACAGCGATTCTCCTAGTCTTCGGTTTTTCCAATTTCCCAATACCAGCTTCCGTGTTGCATCCTTTGCCACTGCTTTCCAACTGTAATAGAAGTCTGGCCTCATACTTTTCGGAGACAGCTGCCACAGGAAAAACGTGGGGACCATCTCTCCACAGGATCTATTTATCGGAATAACAATTCTTCTTCTGGAATAATAAGTGCCGAACTTCTTCACGAGTGAAGAGCATATTCTTGAAGCAAGTAGCTCGTTATAATGAGTGTACACCATTTACATAAATAAAACAAATGAACAGCTGTGCTTGTGTGTATACTATCGCCAAAGGTCGTGTATGGATATCTCATATGTACCAGGTAAGAAATTTATCTGTTTGCAAACTTGGATTTATGTTTCGAAAACTTAAATGTTAAATGCCATCGCATAAAAATGAACTTTTATCTTGTTTGCTTATGTATAGGAATGTTGAAGGTGGCCCCATAGAAAATGTATTTACCTGAAATAAATGCATGTCAAAGTATATCGCCTACATATAGGTCATTGTCCTAGTGAGACGTTGAAGATACCATTTAGGTAATTGATTGACACTTGTTTGAAAATACAACCGTTTAATTATATTACTAATTTAAGTGACTTCTACGACTTTAGCAAATGGAGTATTACGTATTACTGTTACAGTGACATTCGGGAGTTACACGTAGTTACCTTTGTTTGAGGGAGTAAGAGTATGTGAAAGTTGTCATATAATGCTTTTTTGTCACTCAGCTTTTGGCAAGGCAAATAAGGTTTAAACAAACTCAGTGTGTGGTGCGGCTGAATGGCAGAGTTACCACCTTATGACTTCTCTGACAGCTCGTCTCTCACCGTGTTGGTTCGAGTCCCAGACGTGTCCCGGAGTCCAGCTGACATGAGGTGTGCTGGTGTTTTCTTCCCAAACATTTGTGGTCATTCTCCACCAATATAGCTGGAAGTCGTTAGAATGATATTATTGTGTCGCTCTATGCATTTCAGCAAAAATGTGTTGCTTAATGTCGTAAAGTATGTATATTTGTTAGTACAGTGTTTTATGATATTCAAGTGTATGAATGATTGACATTTTTGTAATGGAGTCGTAATTGAACACAATCGTTGTCGGCGGTGATAACAATACACATTAAATGTTAAAAAATGTGGCACCATGGCGTAAAACATACAGTCTAAAACGATCAACAATACAGTTTGTATACTCATAGAAGAATTGTATCTTTCATAATTATCAGATATATGCACTCTAATACTGATGGCTAATTCTCTGTTATTTACTGAGATAATTATAGGTGATTCGGTTGGTAATCACCACAACTTCTGTCTTATAAAGAAAAGACAAACCTTATTATTATTTCGTCTTAAAACGAGTACAGTAGGTCCAGATACTTTGCAAAACTATATAACTACAAATAAACACAACAAACAATATCATTTCATGACGTCATAATTACTCGGTAAGTAAAGCGAATAAAGCGTAACAAAATAAACGTATCATGTATTCCTACTATAAGTCTGATGCAAAAAAATGAAAAAAAAAAGAAAAAAAAGGAAAAGAAAAAAAAAGAAAAAAAGAAAGAAAAAAAAGAAAAGAAGACACGTGTTTGAATGAAAATAGATAACGGTTTTCCGTGTTATTCATAAAATTTTAAAGAACGGTGTTCTTTTCTTATGCTTTGTAATTAATCATTCTTTCCTACGGCCTTAGTGATTACATCACCGCACATTTAAAAGCAACATCGGGAACAATTGTGCGATGTTTCACGCAAAACCACAATCTATTGCCTAAGTAAAACTTGTATTTTCGGAAGCATCACAAATATCACATATAACGTCTGCTTTGTTCTGTTATGTTAACATTGTCATTTCATATCGTACATTCCTAGGGACTCTTTTATGCAAATTAGCTTCATAACAATTGTGTGTAAACATCTAGGCTTGCGACGCATAGCTCGTTTTGTACATGTCATTATGAAAAACGTGTAACTACCTGTGTGTATAAATTGGAAGGCAAATCTTACGTATTTCGAGCCGAATGAATGCGGTTAAATGAGTTGACATATATGTAGTTATGTGTCACTGAAAGATTTTGCCACTACCGATGTCATTTAAAATGTAAGCATTTCGAATGTTTTGTTCCGTCTTTGTAAATACATCGTAGCTTTACAAGTATGGTCATTATAGCGATGCCGAGCAATTTTGTGGAGGAAGACCCCAGACAAATGATCATAACAGTTGAACGTCGGCATGCACAAAGTCCGAATGTGCAAAGTTCGCCAACACGGCATATTTATTGCAAGTCATTATTTTAGACATGCGGGGAATGTAAATGTAAGCGTTTCGGTACTGACTTAGCAATAAATAGTGCAGATCTTGATAAAATAGTTTCCGTCTTGAGCTGGCTAATTTGTTCCTACAATATTTGCATTATAAAGATGATACATGTACTAAAATATTATGTTTGTTTTAACTATACGTTTTTTGTTGTTGTTGAGTAATTGTGTGAATGAAACAGCCGTAGATGTCCTCCTAATACTTGAAGTACACTATGTTGGTATGACTGTATCATATGTTCGAGTCATTTTGGGGTGGATGTGGGGATTGGGGGGTGGGGGGATGGGGGTAGAGATTTTTTTCTTTTGATGGTGACATTTTGTTTCGCTTTAGACGCGTGCTATGGATTCCCAAGTGGTAGTGTGTCATCTGTTCGTCTGGCTCAATACTTGAGGCTTCCGTATTGTCCGGAAATAACAGCTAATATAGCCCAGCTAACTTGTCTGAGGTCCTTTCTGTTTATCGTTATTGCTCATCTGGATTATAAGTATCTAAAGACGCAGCTGCCACACTATCATGAACTTGAGATTGCTAGAAAATTTGGTTCTGTAATGTATTGGTTATATTCAGCAAAAGTAAGGTTTTATACTGAAACACGCACTAGTCCTAGTTATGTGATAGTTAGAGAGTTGGTCTTTGAAATTTGGAGATACTTCATTTGTTCATCGTTACCTTATACACAAATATATTGAATATTCATTATTTGATAACCTTTTACTTGTATTCATGCATTTTTCCTGGTCAACAATCTGTTAAAAGAACCACGATTTCCGTGCGTTTGTTTATGTAAGACCGAACAATTTCAATGTTTTTACGATGACATTGTCGAAACCTGGAGAACGCCAGTTTAATGTTGCTATGCTATAAAGGTCAATCAGGTCCAGTTACCTGATAGTAACAGAGATGGTCCTTGAACATTGAAGATACTGGTTCAACGTCGTAGTCATCTTCAGTTATACTGAAGGCGCATCTGTCCCAGTCTTTGAGTAATTGTATGAATGAAACAACCGTAGATGTCCTCCTAATACTTGAAGTACACTATGTTGGTATGACTGTATCACATGTTCGAGTCATTTTGGGGTGGATGTGGGGGTTAGGGGGTGGGTGGATGTGGGGATTTGGGGGTGGGGGGATGGGGGTAGAGATTTTTTGCTTTTGATGGTGACATTTTAAATTCGCTTTAGACGCGTGCTATGGATTTCCCAGTGATGGTGTGTCATCTGTTTGTCTGGCTCAATACTTGAGGCTTTTGTATTGTCCGGAAATAACAGCTAATATAGCCCAGCTAACTTGTCTGAGGTCCTTTCTGTTTATCGTTATTGCTCATCTGGATTGTAAGTATCTAAAGACGCAGCTGCCACACTATTGTGAACTTGAGATTGCTAGAGAATTTGGTACTGGAATGTATTGGTTATATTCAGTATATAAAAGTAAGGTTTTATACTTAAACACGCACTAGTCCTAGTTATGTGATAGTTAGAGAGTTGGTCTTTGAAATTTGGAGATACTTCATTTGTTTATCGTTACCTTATACACAAATATGTAGAATATTTATTATTTGACAACCTTTAACTTGTATTCATGCATTTTTCCTGGTCAACAATCTGATAAAAGAACCACGATTTCCGTGCGTTTGTTTATGTAAGACCGAACAATTTCAATGTTTTTACGATGACATTGTCGAAATCTGGTGAACGCCAGTTTAATGTTGCTATGCTATAAAGGTCAATCAGGTCCAGTTAATTGATAGTTACAGAGATGGTCCTTGAACATTGAAGATACTGGTTCAACGTCGCAGTCATCTTCAGTTATACTGAAGGCCCATCAGTCCCAGTCTTTGAGTAATTGTGTGAATGAAACAGCCGTAGATGTCCTCCTAATACTTGAAGTACACTATGTTGGTATGACTGTATCATATGTTCGAGTCATTTTTTTTGGGTGGATTTGGGTATTGGGGGGGGGGGGGGTGAGGGTAGAGATATTTTGCTTTTAATGGTGACATTTTAAATTCGCTTTAGACGCGTGCTATGGATTCCCAAGTGGTAGTGTGTCATCTGTTCGTCTGGCTCAATACTTGAGGCTTCCGTATTGTCCGGAAATAACAGCTAATATAGCCCAGCTTACTTGTCTGAGGTCCTTTCTGTTTATCGTTATTGCTCATCTGGATTGTAAGTATCTAAAGACGCAGCTGCCACACTATTGTGAACTTGAGATTGCTAGAAAATTTGGTACTGGAATGTATTGGTTATATTCAGCAAAAGTAAGGTTTTATACTTAAAAACACACTAGTCCTGGTTATGTGATAGTGAGAGAGTTGGTCTTTGAAATTTGGAGATACTTCAATTGTTCATCGTTACCTTATACACAAATATGTTGAATATTTATTATTTGACAACCTTTAACTTGTATTCATGCATTTTTCCTGGTCAACAATCTGTTAAAAGAACCACGATTTCCATGCGTTTGTTTATGTAAGACCGAACAATTTCAATGTTTTTACGATGACATTGTCGAAACCTGGTGAACGCCAGTTTAATGTTGCTATACTATAAAGGTCAATCAGGTCCAGTTAATTGATAGTTACAGAGATGGTCCTTGAACATGGAAGATACTGGTTCAACGTCGTAGTCATCTTCAGTTATACTGAAGGCCCATCAGTCCCAGTCTTTGAGTTTGAGTTTGCTAAAGTGTCGGTTACGGTACTTACTGCTTGCTAGTTTGATATCTAACATGATGACAATTAAGTCTTCACAATTTGAATGGTTGATTTTCTGTTTTAGATTTAAGTAATTTCTGTGGGACTTATTAGTGTTGAATTGAAGTAAAGTTTTAGTAAAGAAATATATGGGAATGTATAAAGTAAAAAGAAACGAGTTGTTTTATAAGGTAACTTCCGTATCAAAACATCGTGAAAGTCCATGGTGTTTAAAAGTTACAAATGAGGAAAGCTGGTATCATTTAGGAATTTCAAATCAGGTATTTGGTTATTTGTTTATGAGAAAAAGACCCCCTTTTCAAAAGCTGTATCTTAAAAATAAGTTAGACATAAGTTTGGACTGTTTCGTGATTAGTATGTAACCCATCTCATGATTTTAATTTTGACCGGCTTAAAATCAAGGACACCGTTTTGTCAGTTTCTCGTCACGCAGTCTCAAGTGCTTAAAACAGTAACATGTTCCGTCTAGTTAAGGAGGTCACCCATTCACTACGTGCGTAACGCGTACACTGATTGTACATGCCAGTTAAGTAATAATTAGACATGACAGATTTTCAGAAAGCGTCTGTTTTGTATTGGTACCAACACCCTGAGATTACTTGTTCTCTGTAAACAAAAGTAATCGTTTTTCATCCCGATGTAAAGTTTAACCCAGTGCTCATCAATGTGTAGAAGTTCCACATTGTAATGTCACACGTTCTGAACAAAGCCCTAGATAAAATATAGCTGACCCAATACATCTCGTGATAAGATAACATTGCTCACATTATTATAACTGACAAGGAAACGTTGTATGTAACTTAGTATGTTTATAATTTGACTACTCCTTACAAGTCACAAGCAATTTTTGTCAAACGTGCGGTTGAAACCATCGACATTTTGCTTCAGCTTTATATATTTTAACTTCCGTTGTGGAAGTTCTCCCCGGGTTGCGCAGTGCAGCGGTGGTTCTACTCAGACATGTTTGGTCTTCCTTCACCATTAATAAGGGACCTGGCTAATGTGACTATATCTGTTCCAATGCTAACTAAGAAAAAAGGCAAGGCAAGCCTTGTTACGAAAACTGCTTCAGCTAATGGATTTTCAGACTTTGCAATGCATTGAAACTTTGAGAGGGAGAAAGACTAATGACGTTTTTCAATAAAATTAATAAAAAATCTGATTAAAATCTTTAGAAATTAAAAAGTTTAATCATTAACCTTAAATGTTAAAACAGTAATCACTGGATAATATGCTGACAAACTCCTCTGCTTTTAATTAAGCCCATTAATCCAACAGACAATTACGTCATTTTAAACAAAACGACACGTTTCTAGGGAAGTGGGATGCACAATTATTCCTTCCCATGATCTCTCGAGCATAGTTTTCCTTATTTTTGTAATTATGAATGATATATAATACCGTTTTAAATATTTCCTTTAATGAATTTTAAGTAACAGAAGTCATTATTTGTACATCGGATTTTAGCAAACCGGTGCCTTTTTACATAGTGGATGCTGCGAATAGAATTGTTGTGTTTTATTCTGATGCAGCCTCATCTTCCCAAGTAGACGGCGCTTTCCCGGAAAAAAGGTTGACTATTCAATGATAGAGCAAAATGAATGTAAATCAGCTAAATATTAGTTCGGTAATAATTGCTTCTGACTTGTTGTATTATATAACATGGATCTTTTAGAATTTCCAAGCATACTATCGTTTTGCTGTTTAGATAAACGGCTTTTGCTGTAAATAGTAAATTGTGTATAATTCAGCTGGAAAACCGTGCAAGTGAAATGACAAAGTATAACTTTACACATATTGTTCATAACACCCATTGCTTAAACAATATATAAAGTTCGATCTACATACCTATCTCAAGTCATTTATGTTAATATTGCTAACAATTTGTTCAAAATATAAAATCCAGTCTCTTCGAAGTAACAAAGCGCAATTAATTGATTGACTCAACATTTTTACAAGGCATGACAGAAATTCGTGGGTTGCTTATCGTTCAAAATTACGAGTCTTCAGTTTTAACCATTTAAAAATAAGATTCATGGATTACAACATATTGAAACAGTTTCTACGCCGAAAACATCTGACAGAAAACGAACATCTTTCTTCATACAGTATAAGTAAAATGGGCCAAAATCCTCTAGATTACAGTGCAATTTAGCCCTATATCTCTGTAATTCATGTCATCATTTACGTTGTCATTTATGTTGTACACAAGAGCATTTTTGCTGTCAGAAAGGATCGCGGATGACTATAAACGTTGCCTCATTTGTAGCAGCTGGTCCAAAATGTAAAGTATAAAACTTGGTGATCATTTTTATCTTTCTTAGTATATACGGACCAACTGACAGCAGATCTTACTGACAGTTTTCTGATCAGGATCTTCTCTGCTTTGCTTCGAATTCTACCTTTTTCTTTCAATTCCGTTTGATTTCACTTTGTTAATTCTGTATGCTCATATGTTCTTTTTATTATTTTATCATATCCTACATAACATGCGTCGCCCATGGCGTAGTGGTAGAGTCGCCGATTTGTAACTACTCTTGACTGCTTAGGTTCTCACCGTGGGTTTGAGTCCCGTTTGGGTCGAAGGACTTAATGCGAGAAGGTGTTTCAGTTGACTTGCGGTGCGCCATTGGTTCTACCCAGACATGTGTCTGGGGTCTTCCTCCACTAAAAAAGCTGGAGTTGTTAATATGATCATAAATGGTCCCTGCAATGTTTTCTAAAGTCAAACACAAAACAAAACACACATAACATCAAGCAACATAATGGAAATAAAAGTCTATTACGACTCTTTATTATGTTATTGTAGACATATACTGTTGATGGACATGGCCGTATTAATGCATACATTGTTATGACAGCGTCTTGCACAAGACAAACATATAACTAAGAATGGCAAATATAGCTTAATTAGCACTCAAAGATAAACCAGGTATTTCTGAATGCGAAATGCTATTATGTTATTACAGAGACCAAAGCCTCTCTGAAATATAAATCTCTCTTCTAATACCAGAGACATATCCAAAGTATAGAGCTATTGCAATCTGACAGCAAAACACCCCTGGGAATCGGAAATGTCATCTGATACCATGAAAAATACTGTATCTATAAACATATTTATGAATATTTATTATTATTTTTGATAACGAAGAAGAATACACTTTCCTAAGCATAATGCTATTTCGATGTGACAATGACAACAACCTATAGGAATCGGGTGATGTTTTCTTATACTTGTCCTACAGAAATGTTATTTTTTAGGATTATTGATAAAATAATTTCTTGATGTACGCACTTGAATAAATATTCCAAACAACAAGCTATTACGATGTAACAGTAACGCTAACCTGAGGGAGTTGAAGTAGGTTTTCTTATATTACACTAATGCTGTTCACTAGAACATATAATGAATATTTGTTGTCATTTTTGATGTACACAGATGAATAAACGTAACAAGGTATTAGGCTGTTAGGTTGCGACAATACAAAAACCACTTGGGAAAGAAAGCTATCGTCAATGTTTTTCTGTAACATATTAAGGATATTGATTATCATTTTTTCTTACAAAATGATGAGGACATTTTCGAAAAAAAATGTTATTTTGGAATGACACAAACGCCCAAACACAAAAAGGGGATTGAAGGCCATTTCATTTTGCTTCATAATTCAAGGAGTAGTAACTAGGGAATATATCCAATGTAAAAACTCGGACGAAGATATGGATTCTTGGATAGGAAATGGTTTGAGATATTTTTATGAGACAACGTTGAGCTATAATATTGGGGTGTCGTGTGCAAACCAATTTTAAAATGAGGATAAGAGGAGTGTCCTCAAATGATGACAATAATGAATATTGATGTAAGACTGACGTGAAATACAGTTCATGTAACAAAGAGGGGAGAGACAGAAGTAACAATTATTGATACAAGACATAGGAAAAACGAGGGGGAGTTGAGCGAGAAGTAATTCAAGTGGTGAGAAAAACAAGCTAGCGAGCGAGAGAGAGAGAGAAGGAGAGAGAGAGAAGAGAGAGAGAAGAGAGAGAAGAGAGAGAGGAGAGAGAAGAGAGAGAGAGAAAAGAGAGAGAAGAGAGAGAGAGAGAAAGAGAAAAGAGAGAGAGAGAGAGAGAGAGAGAGGGGATGGGTGTTTGGGTGGGTGGAGGTGAGACAACGAGATAGAAAAAAGAGCGAAGAGAGAAAGAGAGAGGTAAACAGAGAGAGAGAAAGAGATAGAGATGGGGAGAGAGGGGTAATGAGGGAGTGAGAGAGAGAGGAGAGAGTGAGAAGAGAGAGATAAGAGAGAGAAAGAAAAGAGAGAGAGAGAGGGAATGGGTGTTTGGGTGGGTGGAGGTTAGACAACGAATTAGAAAAAGAGCGAAGAGAGCAAGAGAGAGATAAAACACAGAGACAGGGAGAGAGTGATAGAGAGGGGGAGAGAGAGGGAATGAAGGAGAGAGAGAGAGAGAGAGAGAGAGAGAGAGAGAGAGAGAGAGAGAGAGAGAGAGAGAGAGAGAGAGAGTTGCAGAAAGGAAAGTCAGAAACCTTCAGAAATTGAAACCTCTGTATATACATCTATAAATACGAAATACATCCACACAGGCAGGCAGACCAAGATACTAAAAGGCATGCATATCTATATTAATTTTTTAAAATTTGGTGCATCTTACGTTGCCAAATGATATTGTTTTGGAAAGTATAAAAACGTGCTAATCTAATTGTTGTAAAAATTTACTTCATATAAACAAAAGATAAAAAAGAATACGTAAACATTTCATTGAGCAGCAATGTGTTTATTTATAGTTTTATAGCGGTGGTATTTATAACGCTTTTATCGCATTAAGCATACTGAACAAATCTGTTTCATTTGTTTGTTGGACACAATGTAAAGATTTAAATAGCGTGAAATTATGTACCTTAATATAGGTATCAAGTGGGTGTGTGTTGTTGGGGCATTTTGTGAAAGATTGGCATAAATTACACATTTCATGCAAGTGGAATTGTTTAAAGTGACTGTAAGTACAGACATGTCATGAAAATTGGAAAATTGCAGAAAATTGCACAATTCTTAAGAAATGTCTGCAATTACTCAATAACTGAATGTCTAGCACAAAGTTATATACATGCTTTCTGCTCATTTTTCATTTTACAATCTAATGTGAAAACATTTCATATATGTAACATAATAGTATGATATAGAAGTTTAATACTTTAAGAGGTGGTATCCGACAGTTTGCCTATATCAAATACAGAAAACAATATCTTCCCACAGTCTTCGGGAAATTTGGTAATAATTTCTGCATAAACTCATACTTTAGTCTAAGTAAAGACAACTTTGAACACTACCTGTATTTTTAGAAAATGCAAATCGTGAAAAACAACAACACACACAAAACAACGGCACAAAACAACAAAAACAACAGCAACAACAAAAACAAAGAGACAAACAAAACAAAACAAATTAAAACCAAACACACGCTATAAATGTTCATTCATTCAACTCTATAAATATGCACGATAGTGATCTTTGCTAAAAATAGATATCGACGTCAGAACGGATTACCCGGATGACGATATAACATTGTCTCAGAAGTAACTTATCAAAAGTTTTTTTTTCATTTAAAAATAGCTTTATCTGTCGCGTGCCTCGGATAGGAAATATATATTTGCAATGAAAAGTGGACATTTATGCTTTACTGTTCGCACAAATCAAGGGCACCAATGAACAGCATTTTTGCAGAATCTTTTCAAGTAACAATACCTTATATGGTTACTTGAGGAAAAAGATATTGGTCCAAATTGTCGGATACCACCTTTAAATATGTAACTAGAATTGTGACGTGAAATGTATTAGAATGATAGTTTTATGTGTTTATAATAGTATGAAGAGATTTAGTTAGTTGACAACACTTCCCCAAATTAACTATTTGGGTAGGACCATCGTTGCTGTGCTGAATTTCAGTACAATTTGAGTATTGTACAGAGATTTGTAAAAAAAGACATTAAAAACGTAGTCATCAAACTTGTGCGTCATCTTAAAGCAATCCCTGAAAAAAAAACAATAATTGCAGACAGTAATTACTTAAAAATGGCAAGAAATGAGTACTACTTTTGACGCAATGATTAAACAACAACAACAACAACAACAGCAACTACCACTCCTTCTTTCAGACATTTTTATGTTTGTAAACAACATAGTTCTGATCTATCTATCTGCATGTCGAACACATAAATTTCTCTTCCTTTATCTGTCACTTAGATTCCGTGTGTAACGTTTAAAGACGTTTTCCGTACGTTACGTCAAGTTTTATTGCCGTGTCTTTCAATATGTTTAAGATGGGGTTTAGTTGTCCGGGCCAGGTGTTTAGGTAAGGTATTTCTCTGTGTACAGAGATATCATATTAGCTCATTTATGTAAACACCGTTGAGCTGGTTTAGGGTGAAATGCAATTTAATGAGAGACACGAAAGGCAAGATTGACTGGATCAATGTTTTGTAGACCTAAATATCTAAGTTTCAATGTTTGTTTTGCCGTCAATACCAATGCATGTTGCATAATCAAATACAGCCCTCTTCTCTGACGAGAAAACAGGTCAATAAAATAACCGAGAAACAATGATTATAATGTCAAATAATTATCTTCATAAACAAAAGTGGATACTGATTATGTCAAATTAAAGAAATATGGTTTACGTTACAAACCACTCTTTTCACTTGCAATTGCCAGCATTTATGTACATCGGCAAAAGTTAATAACATTTACAGATTGAACGTTGTTTGATTTATTATTTGACCGTACAACAAGCAATCATTCAATTACCTGGTAATTGTACAAATTAGGATCATTAATACAAACAATAACATCTAATATACAACGCATTAACTCCGACTCGTATACTTTTCAATTATCTTACATACGTCAGCTCTTGCAACGAAAAACAAAGCGGGACAACATTAAACAAGCCTATAGCAATGTTTCAAATAGATCTTAAGCAACAGTGCATGCTGTTGATGCATGATGCATGTATCTGAAAGCTAGAAACCAACGTCTTAAAGTGTTTTTTTCTTGTTTTGACATGAATGCGTAGCGATACAGTTATGTTCATTTTGGCGTCGTCTTGCTTATAAATGATGGCATGCAAGTAAGGTCCATCGGAATAAAGCCTAAGTAGACAGAAAATCGCACAACAGGTTATTTTGAAGAGCTCTTTTAAATACAAGACTCGGTCTCAACTGGGAGTCGAACCAGCACGCACAATGTGGAGGGTGTAAGGGATTTATTGTCTCCTTCCTGTCTGCAACTGAAGCCTGTATTGTAGGTATTCGTTTAATTTTGAGACCGATATTTTTTCAAATAAGAACAAACAGCTACACATTTTCAAGAAGAAATTAAGAATACGTATAAAAATGCAGTCAGGCCCCCAGTCTATCAAGCTTTGCAATGATATTCATTTAACTTCTTGTACAATGAAATTAAGCTAAATTAATCTGTTCACTGACAGATAATGTAGATCCAGATCAGCCTGTATTCCTTTTTTATCATTATGTATATTTTATGGCTAATTTTCACCAGGTTTTTTTTTGAAACTCAAACGTCTCAAAAATGTTACAATGGATCTGCAATTTGAAATTAGTATCTAGGGTTAATATCGTAAATGTGCTTATTAAATAAATATACCAAAACCATGCTAAAAACTAAGCAGATTCAAGTATGTCTGGGTTTATAATACAAGTTGACACATCGAGAAAAAAGCGTAACAAAATACGTAAGAAATCGTCATACATTTTTACACATGTGTTGGTGTTGCCCGCGGCCTTGTATAGAGAATATTAATGTAGTGATGTTTAAATAATTACCTTACTCGAGCTAGGCCCTTCAGACAACATATCCACATGTATAAATATGAATGACACGCGTAAGTACTCGAGTTAAGAGAGAGTTTCCGCTCCAAACACATATCCTGCTTGTCAAACTTAGACAAATACTCTTGATTCATGCCATGCAGCAGTCTTACATATATCTGCACTATTAACTGCAGTGTCTCTATTACTTTATTAATTTATCTAAATGTAGGTGTTGTAAGTAATGAACTAAGATTTTTAGTAATTATAAATAATTGTAGCGTGATAACGGATCGACTGTGTGGAGCAACTTCTGTGAAAGACGACCGACTGCGCGTAATGTTACGTTTTATGATCGACATCATCCACTGAACAGTTGCCCGGTGGATGTGCCGGAGTATGTTCGGATCTTTGAGGTCAAGTAGTCATTTGAGTGAGCTACAAGTTCTGCTTAATGGTAACCCCAAAACTGAAGTAGTAAACATTTACTTGGCTAGAAAGCCACACAACATAGCTTAAAGATAACCCAGAGCTTTAAAGTTATGAATTCCTTCTACAAAGACTGTTCTATAATAATAATAATAATAAAGTCAGCTTTAATTCGGTTAATTTTAGTTCAAGCTATCAAAAACTTACTTAAAGAAACTAAACATACACACAAGACTATTTGATACTTTCTCTGCAATAAAGCTGATTCCAAGTGCCCAATGCCGCCATTGTGTCTCCTAACTCAGGGACTGATCTATAGATCTATGCCATTATTTGTTTTTTTCAGTGGCGGATCCAGAAAATAATGGTTTCCATTCAACTTAATCGCAGTAAATAATATATATATATATATATATATATGTATGTTAGGGACCCTAACTTAGAACTAAGCAGTCAAAGGACAAAATTTACTTTAAAAGCTTGGTGTTTTAAGCTTAAGCTGTCGGACTCTGGATATTCTAAATAATCTAAGTATTAGCAAAATCAAATAATATGCCAGTATTAAATATGTGGACTTATATTCACTTTATACTTCACTGTATTGCTATAACTGCTCGCGGTCATTCTTGCAGCCACCAACTTGTCAAAATATTGATGCCTTGTCTCGGCTCTTTCGGCCCCTCTGCCTGGCTTAAACAAAGCTAAAACTTTATTCCAGAAACTGATGACTAGATTTAGGATCGACAAAACCATAACATATTCAAATTAAAAAACAAAAATATTAATTCAAAAGTGTGTTAATTAGTTTCTTTATCTATAGCTGTTCTCTTATTATCAACGTATGAACGATTTACGACAAGTCATCCATCGTGTAAAAGTTGTAATCATCAATTGACTTTTTCCACTGTTATCTTGCACCATCAGTACACGGTGTAGTAATTTCATGATCTTGATTAAACTGTCTCAAAAAACTCTCCATTTCCTTCTGAGATGAACGTCATTTCTTACGTCATAGACACTTGATTCATTTAAACAAACCACGCTATGTACTTGTCGTGTGTAAGGATATGTATATAAATGATCATAATTCGTCTTAATGAACTGGGTTAACCAACAGAGGAAAACTCTTGCGGTCAGATGTATTCGTACTAAATAATAACCCGTGATATTTAAACCAGTATTGACAATAAGGTATCGTCACAACCGATGATATTTGCACCAGTATTTACATACAGTATCGTCAGAACCAGTGATATTTGAACCAGTATTTACATAAAGTATCCTCACAACCATTTAACCAGTGATATTTGAACCAGTATTTACATAAAGTATCCTCACAACCAGTAATATTTGCACCAGTATTTACATGAAGTATCGTCACAACCAGTGATATTTGCACCAGTATTTACATACAGTATCGTCAGAACCAGTGATATTTGCACCAGTAATTACATGAAGTATCGTCAAAACCAGTGATATTTGCACCAGTATTTACATAAAGTATCGTCACAACCAGTAATATTTGCACCAGTATTTACAATAAGTATCGTCACAACCAGTGATATTTGCACCAGTATTTACATAAAGTATCGTCACAACCAGTGATATTTGCACCAGTATTTACATAAAGTATCGTCAGAACCAGTGATATTTGCACCAGTATTTACATAAAGTATCGTCAGAACCAGTGATATTTACACCAGTATTCACATAATTTTATTCAAATGTCTGGGCAGAACTTTGGAGGACAACTGGAAGACCTCCAAACATAATCGCTTTTGACCCTACCGAGACTTGATCCTACACTGTGCGGGGCCAATTAGTCAGTGGAATGGCAAAGAGGTGTGTCCCAGTTGGCAGGGACACCGTATACCTTGGTAGAATCTAGCATAAATCAACATTTTTCAAGAATAATAACTCTGGCAGACACGTTGTGCTACCTTATCAATAACCTTTTTTAAATATAATTCGTCGATAAAATCCAGTAGCTTTTATTGTAAAATAGGGGTGAAAAAAGACTTAAACGTAATAAAACAAACAGCAACAACAACAAAAACAAAACAACAAACACACACAAACAACAACAACAAAACCACACAAAACAAACAACAACAACAACAACAAACGCCCTGTTTTTGTGTTGTTTTTTTTAACCCAGGACCTCTGACTGCGTGACTTTAGTGCACATGTACCCAACCGTCCAATATGAAATTAATATATATTTTTTGGATCCAATACGGGAATATATTGGACGGTCACGTGGTACAAATGCAGATTGTCGATTGGTTACATTTATTAGATATATAATAAATAAATAAATAAATAAATATATATATTTATTTATTTATTTATTATGTATCTAATAAATATAACCAATATATATATATATATATATATATATATATATATTTATTTATTTATTTACAATGGGTACAAATATTTCCTCTTTTACTTCTCAGATTTTCACATATATTAAGTATTTTTTTAAATCCAGCGTCCCAAGCCTAGACTGTAACTAGCACATCTATGGAATAATGAATTGTTTCAATCGTCTATATGAGGGCGTGATTTTTAGTGGCATAGCTCATGGCATGATTTAAAAGGAAGACGGATACATGACAGTAATTCTGATCATCTCGTATAATCTGTAATTTTGTATTTTACGCTGGCTTTCATTCCTGTCATTCTGTGTCATTCTTATCTTTTAAACTCTTTTACCATGTAAATGTTACCGATCTTTGTAAACTGGACAGATGATCAATAGAAATATAGTTGAACAAAGCAACATTGGAACTTGTGTAATATGTAAGTTTACATAAAATTGAGCCAGTCAATCTTGTATGCCGATCGTTTATCTCATTAAGTTGTGATTCGTCCCCAATTGGACTAACACTGTTTAAATAAATCATCCAATATTATGTATGTACGCACAGAACCTGTACTTTACCCAAACACCTGGCTTGCATAACCAAACCACATCTCACCTTGTAGGGCGATACATAAACAAAACTTGATATAACTTGTGACAGACGTGTGAAGACGTTACGGACAGTGAAGAAGTGGATTAGAAGGTTTGTATAAGGAAAGGAATAGCAATTATATTATATAAATCATTAAATTCTCACCGCGTGGGTTCGAGTCCCGGTCGGGGCGAGAACCACCATGTGGGATGGTAGTCAAGTTGACCTTGGTGCGCCGGTGTCTGTAATCAGCGTCTTTATAACTGACGTAAACACGTGACGCATATTATCACATGCGCAGTTCGAAGGTTTAAACGTCTAAAACTAATCGACTCGTTTGGTTCTCCAAATCTAATAAAGGAAATTGTCGAAGGTATATTATCATATGACCTAAGGATCAGATGGTACATTTCATTCCTTTTTTCAGCTTTCAAGTCTTGTTTGTTTTTGTGTCGATTTTATAAAAAGCATATCGGACCAATGATTATAATGCATTTCAGGCCTTTTCGACATTTCTAACAACAATCAGTAAGTTTAGGCTGCTAGGCTGCCAGGCTGACAACTTCAGGCTGCTAGGCTGCTAGGCTGCCAACTTCAGGCTGCTAGGCGGCCTGGCTACTAGGCTATTATCTGCCAACTTCAGGCTGCTAGGCTGCCAACTTCACGGGCATGACAAGCTGTGATCAAGTCGCTTTTATACACCTATAAGCCAATTTCAAATAAATAATGCGCCTGGTGAAATTTATACAATCAAATCAATTGATCAGAATTAAGATTTATTTCCATCATATCGCATAGTGTGTCATTTAAATATAGCTAGAACGCTGGGATGTATTCTTTGCACGTTCACGTAAGCCCTCAGTGAAATAGGTTTCACTGGTAGAATACTCATTGAGATTATTATTAGATCGAATTTCGACTTAAGCAGAATGTCTTGAAATTCGAATTTACATTCACATAGCTACTTACTAAGATTGATGGTGCTTACAATATTAAATTGTAAAATTGTGCTTCTGAAAAAAACAAACACAAAACACACACACGGTTTTTTGCAACCAAAATAAATGAGTATGTGCATATGAAAAATTATTAGCTTTAAGATCATTTTTGTTCTAGAAATACATCACAGTACCAACTTGCTCAGTATAATACCAACAATAAATTATACATTAAAATTGCGTGCATTTGGAATGACAACTTCCCGGTTCGTAATGTAGATTTGAAACATGGGCCGAAATAGACGAATCACCTGTCTGGTTGCAATGATATTTTGAAGGCAGAAACTATGAGCGAACCCTCCATGATTCGACGGTCTTGTCCTTTTTGAGTGTCTTCAAAATGACCCTTTACATCTAATATCTTTAATATAAAGCCATATGATAAAAGTCGACAGAATTAAATCGGGTCGATTCAGTGGGGGTACTGATTTACAGTTGTACATTCCTTCATCTCTATGATCGATTATTTATTACGATGATAAATTTTGACGGTTTATCAAATTGGGACTTGGTTGAACTGTAGAATCCATCGCTACATTTATGTTGACACAAGTAAGGGTGTTGTCATAAATTATTGCTTTAATGAGGTCGTTCTTATTTGACACTGACGAAGGTGCAGTAAAACTTCCCCTGTGAGCGCCAGTTGTCCACGGGAACAGGACGTCGCTTGTTCGATGCCCGGTGGGGCAGAAATAACGCAAATATCTTAAATGACACTGATAAGTCTTTCTCTGCAATGGTTAATGTTTGATTCTTGGACAAAATACATTATACTTGATTATTTAAAACAATAGTTCCACCTTTATTGTCTTTAACTTATACCGACGTTTTTTGCAACAACAAAGATAAAATAAAAATAAATATAACTAAAACGTAGTCCAGTTTGGATTTGGCCAAATACCATATAACAGCTTAGTAAATACTGATGATATGTTTAACACTTCAGTGTAATGTCTTATAGGCGGTATCCGACAGTTTGTCTATCTCAAATACAGGTAATAATGTCTGACCTCTGTATGGGACATTTGTACATACTTTCTGCAGAAAATCATACTTTAGTTTAAGCAAAGACTTTTGTTAAACACTGTCTCAATTTTAAGACAGCAGTACTCGTTTAAGAAGTGCTCACACTGCTTTGTCCAAATCTATAAATAAGCATGATTGCGATTTCTGCTAAATATAGATATTGGCGTCAATGCGGATGGCCCGGATGATGATACAATGTGATCGCAAGTGTAACTGGTCACGTGATTTTCTTAGTTTAAAAATAGCTAACTGCGCAACGGGTTCTGATAGGAAATACAAGTTTGTAATGACTATTGTGGTGTTATGCTAACTTTTTACAAAGGTGTAGGACATCAATAAATAGCAATCGTCTAGATCAGATAACAATACTAAATAAGGTTGTTTGATGAAAACCGTTTTGATCCAAACTGTCTGATACCATCTTTAATACAACCACCTTTCTTATATGCTGTTTATTAATTTTAAGGAAAAGGGCTATTAAAACACCGAAAACATGCCATTTTATCTAGCGTTTGAGGTCACGTAGTGCTTATAGCAAGCTTATGTTGATTCTTAATTATATTTAACATTTATTCCTAAACTTAGAGAGGGTTCATTTGCACTTGTTATTGCATCTCTACCAACTAAACCGGATAATTTTAGTTTGAGGTTGTGCAAACACAATCTAAGATGGTAGAAGGGCGACAACACAGAAATATTTTTCTTGCTAATGCATTTGCTAATGTTGTTACATCATATGAAACATAAAAAATAACAAACATAAAAAACAGAAGCTACTAAACTGACGTTTTGCGTCGTTAATGCACGTGCTTATGTTTTGCCTTAACTGCTCTGGCCCATTTTCTTATCTTTTGCGATTTTATGCATTGTTTCAACTATTTGAACATACGACTTTTTTGCTGTCAAAATGATGACATGCTTGACGTTTCGTGCACTGTTCTTGTCCTTAACTTCGCAAACATTTCTGTCTATTTACAAATGATTATTTTCAGCTGTTTTGCTTTGTGTACTCGAATTTTTGTACAGTAAAATGTTTAAAAACCTTGACTACATATAAATTCATAGGTGAGAAAAATGAATCGCCGTTATTGTTGCATTATTGTCAGTTAAACTATACGCCGTGTGCATTGTTAAGCTCGTGCTTCGTTCGTCCTGCAGCAACAACAGCTATTTACTTGTGGAACTCTCTTAAGGTCACAGTTTAGATTCAATCTTTACCAAACTTGGTAAGAATGTATTTTTTCCTGCACGAAACCCTGGACGAATTTGAAACTAGGTCACATAAAGTCAAAGATATGTCATTAGGTCAATTTTTTTAGAAAGATCTTGTGAAAAAACAAGAGGAAGTATTTTAGCAAAATCGTCACTAACTTGGCAAGACTGTTTGTAAGCATACACGCTCGGATTTGTCTTTAGCTGGTTCATGTGTTATCAAAAGGTCAATCACTAGCTCAAAATTTAGATTTTTTTTTTTATTGTGAACATCCTACAGTCTACATGTAAGGCCCAGTCTTCACCTAACTCGGTTCAAAATGTTTGTCCGCCGGCAACCTTGGATAAGAAATTCAAAGCGCACTGAAGGCGCGGGTCCTCGGGTGAGCGTGTTAATTATTTTATAACACTTGTCTTCATTTCATTAGTTTTCAAGACGAAATCTAGTGCGTTTGAACTACAGGGAATGGTACTTCTTGGACACTTCGATTAACTAAAATGACCAAAGTTTTCTGATAAGGTAAGGATAAACGAACAATATCTATAACCAGGTTGAAACCTACACCTGTACTGGGAGCCATGGTGCCATTTTTCTTCATTTTTATCTTTGAATGTTGGGTAAAAATAATGACTTTGTTAAAAAGACTTTCTTCTGTTTATTTCACGAAATAAAAGATTATTTTACACAAGCCGAATAAGTTAATATAAAGGATAACAGTATTATGATACAATTGCTGTGGAAGTCCATCCATTTGCTTTTAAATCGAATATAACGTATATTTAAAGTATTCTTTTGATTTAAACAAAAAGTATGTCCCTGTTATACTTTTCTATGACTCAATGTTTAAATCTTGTTACAGTACATTAACATGGTACCACACTATGATACAGTGTCATGGAAAGCCACAGCGCGCGTTTTGAAGATCACTAAAATATCTTATACTGGGGCAAATTTAGACGTAAGCGGACCCTGCGGTCTCACTCTGCGCTTAAATGTCATAAATCATGCGGAAAAAACACATTTTGATTAATTTAAATCGACCAAAATTAAATTTTCTACGTTTAATATATACGCCTTGGTACGTAAATCGTTACTAAGAAAATTCCAAATTTTGAGTAAACATACTCTGCAGGCATTACATTCATTTGAAATATAAATAATAAGAATATATGACAAAGTCCTATGAGCATTGCAACATATACCAAACTCCGGAAAGGCACAGAACAAAGGTATTTCACATTCAAGCCAAGCGAAAATTATGAACAAATTTGTGATGAGCCATTTAGCGAAAGCAGCAAACCCTACAGTAACCGCCTTGAAACGGTCCGTCTGTAATATGGACCGACTGGGGTGCTTAAACCGGTTTTACAGAGCTCTAACCTCGCACTTCCTGTCACGTTTCTCAAATGCAAGCAATGAAAAGAAAAACGATCTATTCGAAAACAAAATGTCCAAGCGCTGATATTTTCTATAAGTTATGACGAAAGTAGTTACGTCATTGAAAAATAATGTCCACATAGTGTTAAGAAAAGAATATGGTATTCTTTCGATTTACTACAATTACGATTAACTACACAAAAATGGTTGACTATAAATAAAATTAGCTTTTTGTATGCCAACCCGTCAGCCATTTTACAACACCAGTACAACACCAGTAGACGAGCATAGTTGCGGTTAACTTTATACGACTACTTAAAATATTATCATACCAGTATGAGGTTTGCGACACACGCCCTTAAACTCCAAAAAGTAAGGTATTGTTCATGCTTACTAATCAATTTGTTCTTAAATTAATTTATAATTTATACTCGTACGAATCGTCCATGTGTGCAAATTTCATTAAAACACAACAAACAAGGAAACAACAATATAAATACCCCCAACAGACCAATAACAACAACAAAAACAACAACAAAAACAGACAAAACACACATACACACAACACACACAAAACAAACGAAAACACGCTTTAAAAACAACATTTATTTGACTGAGCATGAATATATTGCCCTGAGCCAGTCGATGAGAATTTTAAAGAACATGTAATTTTTCACCTTTTTTGTTCACCTACCTCGCAAATGAGACGTAGTAAGGCAACTCAAACACAAGTACGTACGCTCTTCAGTATCAGAAAAATACACAGCAGATGTTCTGTAAACACCTCGTTATCACCGAATGGCCAGTAAATTCTGGCGCAAGATACGTTTTATTGCATAGTTTTATGACCCTGGAAACGTCTGTTAAATCGGGTTTTAACCGTTTTGTCCTGCTGTTCTTATTTAAAATGGCGTCACAATGATTGCTATACTTACTTTGCTATCTGGCTTCCAACAGGACGTGGTAATGTTCTGATGAACCACCAAGCAGTATCATTCGAACACGTTACATGGAAGTCAATGAAGGACACATACATTTTAGTTAAAATTGATTTCGATGAAACTTCAATGTAATCTGTACCCTTACATCCGCTAAATGGAATAAACGCCATCAGTTAACTTGAGCTCGTAGGCGTCTTAATATTATTTTGTACTGTACGTATTATCTTTCTTCTCTATTGTTGGCGTTAGCTTTCTCTGCGGAGACTAACAGTTCAATACAAATGTCCATTTACATAGTGGGTCACCAAATGTCACAGGAATTTGGATGAAAATTTAATTTCATAAGAAGTCTCTGTAATCTTGAACCTCGCGTCTGTTGAATCGACTTTAAGCCCTTTCGAAAGCTGTACTAACCCTTTAGGCGTCGTGGTAGCATCTGTATTCCACGTGTTATCTTTCTTGGTGTGAAATGGCTTTGCTGGGGGGTGAGATTAGTTTGTTATGAGGTTTCGACTCATAGATAGGATAGTATTGACTCCCTATCTCTCGCCCTCCGCGTTGGACAAGATAAATCTAACAAGATAAATGTGGTATTTCGATAATAATACAACTGAAGTCGATCGTGTGTTATCGTATTTGATACAATTACTTTGTGATTGTTCTATCAGGAAGATCGTTAAAAATGTCAATCTATGTATCTATATCTGTTTCACCGTGAGCATTCGACAAATCAAGTAGTACTCTGACACTTACATTAAGATTAAAAATTGTCTTGTCTTCCGCATTTGTTTTGCTTTTAGGTGCTTTTATTATTCGAGACAATTTAAGGGCCTATCGATAACCAATTGCACTAGGTATGGGATACAGAGAGTATGTATATTTCATTTGTTCTTGGCATACAATAAAGAAACAAGTAAAGTCGTTGATGCGAAGCATCAAAGGCGACGCAAAAAGCGAAACAGGTAAACAGACATATTTGAAAAGTAATGGTTTTTATTTAAAAGTTTGCAGTTGAGTATAAATTTCGAGAAAATGTATAATATATATTGCTGAGACCATGGACTGGTTTAAAACAAAATAAAAATCAAAACTCGACACCATTTAATAGGTTTTCCGAGATTTTACATATGTAGAAATAAGTTGCAAAATTATTATAATTAACTATAAAACTAAAGTGTACAAGCAGAAATTGCACATGTGCAGCAGCCTCACATTACACAAATAATTATTGTTCAGATAGTATATTTCTGTAACATAATATGTTTTATCTTTCTCAGTATCTTATTGTTTATTTTCAAAGTTGTTTTTAAAGTAACAGACACACACACATTAACATAAACATAAATGACTAAAATAAAATGCCGTTTACCGAATTAGGACCCGTATTTTCTCGGTTAAAGAAAATCCGCAAAACTAACTTTCACCATGTGCAAATTTCAGTAAGCATTCCACATATAGGCGTCGCGTTTTAGCACGTCGCCTAAAAGTCGGCCAGCTTCTTCTACGCATGACTAACACTAAGAGGGAAGTACTCGTAACGCAATGTTTCAACATCGTAGAAATGTCTTAAATGTTGTATCCGGCAGTTTGTGTATATAAAATGCACGTACCAATATAATAACCACTGCTTAAGGAAGTTTGGTCACCTTTTTTGTATAAACCCATACGTTAGTCGTTATAAAGACGACTTTTAACACTAACTTTATTGTTAGACTGTATTTTTCGCGAAAAAGATGCTCTAAATGTTCAATCATTCCAATTCTATAAAAAGCGCGATAGTCCATAATGTTAAAAATAGATATCCATGTCAGAGCGGATAACCGCGATGACTGTATAAGGGTAAGTGGTCACGTGGTTTTCTAAGTTTAAAAATGTCTCTGCAGAGCGGCTCGGATAGGAAACACCTGATTGCAATGGCGAGTGTGAATTTATCCTTGATTGTTCACACAGATCTTTGGCATCAATGAACTGCATTTTGCAAGACCTTTTCATGTACCAATAACTTACATGGTTATTTGAGAAAAACATCTTAGTCCAAACTGTCGGATACCACATTTACCCGCAGATACGATGACCACTGCCCGCGGTAATGACTTCTCGAGAGATGACTTTTCTTCTTCTTGTAAAAATCTTAAGTCTTATATGTCATCACTGTGCACATAACGTGTTGTTTTCAACAGACATGCCTAATAATTATAGGAAAAGCACAAAAAGCAATTTTATGACCTGATACGTGAGTGCAGTTGGTAGAGCTTCGACAGTCCGGGTTCAAACCCGTGCTGCGACATACCGAAGAAGCTAAAATTCAAGTGATTCACGCATAGCTCCTTTGCTAACACTCAAGCAATATATGGGCAGATTCGCGACAGGTCGGTCCTTTACTAGGATAATGTTACAGAGCATGTTATCATGTTAGGTGTCCTCGGCATACTATACCAACTGAATTCAACACAGTATCGGTTGCAAAAGGACATGGTCTCAGGATAACTGTAAGATTTCTGTGTACGCGAACCTAATAAAAACAAAACAAATAAACAAAAAAGCAACAAACAAAGCAACAAACAAATCAAAACGTGAAAGTTTTGAGTTCAGAGGTCTTCCACACTGGGAGTCACATATTTTGGTCTGTACTAACTTGAATAGCATATCATGTTAACCGAGCATTGATGCAGCTGGTTTTTGTCTAACTATATCAAGTCCAACTTCTTGAAACATTTCTCATTTGAGGTTTTGCTCATTTTTCATTTTATTTTAAGATAACAGATACATTTTGTGACGATGCCTTAAATTTAAATAACATCAACTTGGAAAGTTTGTGGTCTTCCGACACGCATCACAATAAAATGATGCAATAGATAATATAACCTTTTATTATAGTGACATATTTTAACAATGTTGTGAAAACACCCACTAAAGCAAAGCAAAATAAGACCCGACCAAACGAGACTATAAGTCACATTGTACAAAAAAGCAATTAACATCGTACAGTAAATAACTTATCTTGGTAAAAGTTAAATTGTTCGTGCACTGAAAGTGTAAATCTGCATCCCGACCTGTTTGTGCTGTAACGATTAAAGCCATACAATCACGTATAAATCAATGGATAAACATATACGTAAAAGTTTTAATTTTAACATGTTCAGTTAGAAAACTATTAATATATTTTACGCAACCTATTAGGTTCTTATGTATACTTCAATTGAAAAGCATAAAATCTGCAACATTTGCAACCATCTTATAACTGTTCTATCTAAAACGTATTGCCGAAATATATGATGCGACTTGTAAAAAGCAAGAATGTATTTGTATTGTGGTTGTAAATTTATTCCAATAAGTCCAAAATACCAGTTCATCTGCAGTTGTTAATTTCAATAAGTTCAAAATACCAATTCATATGTGGTTGTTTATGAATTCCAAAAAAGCCAGAAAAACATTTTATCTATGGTTCTTAATTAATTCAGGTAAATCCAATATTTTGCAGTTTGCAATTGAGGCATGGATAGCGTAAAAAAATTAGGGAACCACAATAAAACCGACATCCTTCTTAACAAATATAATAATATATATTACAATTTTTACAATGTAGCTAAAATGGCTCGGATAGGAAACACCTGATTGCAATGGCGAGTGTGAATTTATCCTTGATTATTCACACAGATCTTTGGCATCAATGAACTGCATTTTGCAAGACCTTTTCATGTACCAATAACTTACATGGTTATTTGAGAAAAACATCTTGGTCCAAACTGTCGGATACCACATTTACCCGCAGATACGATGAACACTGCCCGCGGTAATGACTTCTTGAGAGATGACTTTTCTTCTTCTTGTAAAAATCTTAAGTCTTATATGTCATCACTGTGCACATAACGTGTTGTTTTCAACAGACATGCCTAATAATTATAGGAAAAGCACAAAAAGCAATTTTATGACCTGATACGTGAGTGCAGTTGGTAGAGCTTCGACAGTCCGGGTTCAAACCCGTGCTGCGACATACCGGAGAAGCTAAAATTCAAGTGATTCACGCATAGCTCCTTTGCTAACACTCAAGCAATATATGGGCAGATTCGCGACAGGTCGGTCCTTCGCTAGGATAATGTGACAGAGCATGTTATCATGTTAGGTGTCCTCGGCATACTATACCAACAGTATCGGTTGCAAGAGGACATGGTCTCCGGATAACTGTAAGATTTCTGTGTACGCGAACCTAATAAAAACAAAACAAATAAACAAAAAAGCAACAAACAAAGCAACAAACAAATCAAAACGTGAAAGTTTTGAGTTCACAGGTCTTCCTTACTGGGAGTCACATATTTTGGTCTGTCCTGACTGGAATAGCATATCATGTTAATCGACCATTGATGCAGCTGCTTATTGTCAAAACATATCAAGTCCAACTTCTTGAAACATTTCTCATTTGAGGTTTTGCTCATTTGTCATTTTATTTTAAGATAACAGAGATGCCTTAAATTTAAATAACATCAACTTGGAAAATTTGTGGTCTTCTGATACGCATATTACAATAAAATGATGCAATAGATAATATAACCTTTTATTATAGTGACATTTTTTAACAATGTTGTGAAAACACCCACTAAAGCAAAGCAAAATAAAACCCGACTCAACGGGCCTATAAGTCACATTGTACAAAAAAGCAATTAACATAGTACAGTAAATAACTTATCTTGGTAAAAGTAAAATTGTTCGTGCACTGAAAGTGTAACTCTGCGCCCCGACCTGTTTGTGCTGTAACGATTAAAGCCATACAATCACATATAAATCAATGGATACACATATAAGTAAAAGTTTTAATATTAACATGTTCAGTTAGAAAACTATTAATATATTTTACGCAACCTATTAGGTTCTTATGTATACGTCAATTGACAAGCATAAAATTTGCAACTTTTTGCAACCATCTTATAACTGTTCTGTCTAAAACGTATTGCCGAAATATATAATGCGACTTGTAAACAGCAAGATTGTATTTGTTTTGTGGTTGTAAATTTATTCCAATTAGTCTAAAATACCAGTTCATCTGCAGTTGTTAATTCCAATAAGTCCAAAATTCCAATTCGTCCGTGGTTGTTAATAAATTCCAGTAGGTCCGGAATACCATTTCATCTTCGGTTGTTAATTAATTCCAATAAGTCCAGAATACCAATTCATCTGTGGTTGTTAATAAATTCTAATAAGTCCAGAATACCAATTCATCTGTGGTTGTTAATTTATTGCAATAGGTCTAGAATATCATTTCATCTTCGGTTGTTAATTAATTCCAATAAGTCCAAAATACCAATTCATCTGTGGTTGTTAATTAAATCTAATAAGTCCAGAATGCCAATTCATCAGTGGTTGTTAGTTAATTCCAATAGGTCTAGAATACCATTTCATCTTCGGTTGTTAATTAATTCCACTAAGTCCAGAATACCAATTCATCTGTGGTTGTAAATTAATTCCAATATGTCCAGAATACCAATTTATTTGTGGTTGTTAATTAATTCAAATAAGTCCAGAATACCAATTCATCTGTGGTTATTTATTAAAACCAATAAAGCGAGAAAAACATTTTATCTTTGGTTCTTAATTAATTCAGGTAGGTCTAATATTTTGCAGTTTGCAAGTGAGGCATGGATAGCGTATAAAAAATTGTGAATCACAATAAAACCAACACCCTTCTTAAGAAATATAATTATACAATATTACAACTTTTACAATGTAGCTAAAATGTTTCGATGACCCCCCCCACCCCCGCAAACAGCAATAAGCATTCATAAGAAGCTAGCGTCATGAATGCTTCCAACTTGACCTTTTCTCGCAAATCCCGGATTATTTCAGGAAATTGAACTCCTAACCTAGTAATTTTAAGTCCAGCAATCATTCTCCGTTACCATTCCCTAAGGAAACCACATCAGACAATTTATGCGAGTAAGAAAGATATAAAGCATTATGGATTTAGCATGATAATTTTCTAGCTGTGTTCAATCAATAATAGAATACCATTCAATCTCACTTGAACGTTTTCAATAAATAAATAAACTTCCAGATAAGGACATTTGAATGAAACTTTCATCATTTATGACGGATTTAAAAATTCGTTATTAATTATAAAATGTCCAACTTTTCTCAAAGCTTCAGACTCATGGAACCACAAATTAACAATGGATAGTTATCGTAAAGTTCTACACACTTGATTACTAGTAATTTATACATAATAAAAAGCGCACTTTTATGTTCAGTTCTTACGACAATTTATGCCAGCTAATGCAAACGAATCGTCCACACAGCTCTTTGGCTGGTGTCACCAATCGCTCATAAATTGACACAATAACGTGATTAAGCTCCAGGTCTGTTTACAATCCACATCTCTCCTGGAAGAGCTAATGAATACAGATGCCATTCTTGTTATTGATGCGATGTCTTGGTCATTATCGACGCTAAAATTGTGTCACCACCGGCCGTACGCAATTAAGATCCACTTTGTGCGTAAAAACTAATTGGCTGTTATTTGTCGTTTTCAAATTTTATGTTGATTCTTGATTGAACACCAGCACGTTATTTGGTGTAGAGCCCCTTTAAAGGTTGTATCCAAAAGTTTGCCTATGTCTCAGACATATTACATCTTACCCCGTCTCTGCTTAATCTTATACTTTAGTGTAAACAAAGGCTATTTATAGCATTACTTATTGTTTTAGACAATACATTCGTGAAATAAAGCGAATTAAATGTCCATTTTTTTCCAAATCTATAAAAAGGTACGATTTCAGCTAAACATAGATATCGACGTCAGAGCTGAATACTTGGTTGATTATGTAACGTAATCTCAAAACAAAGTTGTTACGTGGTTTCTTTAGTTTAAAAATAGCTAACTGTGCAGCATGGCTCGGATAGAAAATACATTTTTATAATGACACGTGGAATTTTTACTTTTCACATGTATGTAGGGCTTAAACAATCGACATTTCGTTGAAACTTTTCAGGTAGCAATAATTTATTTGGTAGCATGACAGAAAAAATTGTCAAAACTGTCGGATACCACATTTAACACATAATAATGACCTTTTGCGTTTAAAAAGACAGCGTGCCTAATTAATTCACTTCTGTGTGGACACTTTGGCTGTAAAAAAACAATAAAGTTCCCTTTAATTAAAGTCTTACGCTGAGTGCTTACTAATTTAATGAGACGTTGTTATAAAAGGGCATTTCCTATTGGCACCTGAAATGAAAATTCTAGCACGATATATATAATATTATGATGGAGGTAAAAGGAAGAAGAGTTAAAGTAACCGTATTGAAATAAAAATATATTGTGGAGCTTTTTTGACAAATTATACGTTGACATTTTTTTCTGACATTATTATTGTTCTCGACAACAAATCGTATTTAAATGTACTGTATGATTTGTATGCTTAAAATTATGGGCCATCAATAGAACAAAGTATACTAATGTAGACTTATATATATCGTTTGATAATTGATTCCAAGCTTATATATATATATAATTATTATAATCCAGGTACGGGAGGCCCGGGTTCGATCACGGGCCGTGAGATAACGTCGTTAAAAATAGTAGTGTTATAGCTCCCTTGCTAACGCTCAAGCTAATTTAAGGGTAGTTCTACGACTGGTTGACATCAATGTTTTACAACTGGGTGTATCTCTCGTCCGTTAACGTAGTGCATCGTTTCTTTCCGTTTGGGAATAAATCATTGTCTGATCATTGCATTTATTGTTTAAAACAATTGTATGCATTGCTTTTATGTATTCTCATATCGTTAATTGTACCTACCCCATTGTTTCTAACCAAGATAGTATGTATGTTCTTCATAAATAATTTATCTAGAAATGTCGCTGGCATACAGTTTTATTTTAAATGTTAGTACTTCATGAGTTATTTATCGTGAATTGTCGCTTGCATACGGTTTAATTGTACACGTTTGTTTTTGTGGCTTATGCATTGTTTTATTTAAGTAGTTATGTAAGGGAACTTTGGAAATTGTTATTCTGCTTCTCTTTTTCTTCAGACGTAACAGTAACGTTATTGTCAGTGAAACTAACGAATTTTCCAAGCACAGGCGCTCTAAATCAGTGAAAAGAACAATACCTTGCTGACTGTGGCCCTTTGCTGTGATAGCAGTAACTTTGTGTTCAGATTTGATTGTAAAGCTAAATTAAAAGTTGCCGCATGCTCTGAGGCACGTTACATTGTGTTTAGATCTCATGTAAAACTAACACATTGTTGATAGACGCCGTTTGCTCTGATGTCAGTCGCAACAATGTGTTTAGATCTGAATGTTACTCTGATGTCAATCGCAACAATGTGTTTAGATCTGAATGTTGCTCTGATGTCAGTCGTAACATTGTGTTTAGATCTTAATGTAAAACTAACGCAATGTTGATAGTTGACGTTTGCTCTGATGCCAGTAACATTGTGTATAGATCTGACTGTTGCTCTGATGTCAGTCGTTTCATTGTGTTTAGATCTCAATGTTGCTCTGATGAAAGTCGTAACATTGTGTATAGATCTGAATGTTGCTCTAATGTCAGTCGTAACATTGTGCTAAGATCTCAATGTTGCTCTGATGTCATTCGTAACATTGTGTAAAGATCTGAATGTTGCTCTGATGCCAGTCGTAACATTGTGTAAAGATCTGAATGTTGCTCTTATGCCAGTCGTAACATTGTGTTTAGATCTGAATGTTGCTCTGATGTCAGTCGTAACATTGTGTAAAGATCTGAATGTTGCTCTGATGTCAGTCGTAACATTGTGTATAGATCTGAATGTTGCTCTGATGTCAGTCGTAACATTGTGTAAAGATCTGAATGTTGCTCTGATGGCAGTCGTTACATTGTGTATAGATCTGAATGTTGCTCTGATGCCAGTCATAACATTGTGTAAAGATCTGAATGTTGCTCTGATGCCAGTAACATTGTGTAAAGATCTGGATGTTGCTCTGATGTCAGTCGTAACATTGTGTAAAGATCTGAATGTTGCTCTGATGCCAGTCGTAACATTGTGTAAAGATCTGAATGTTGCTCTGATGCCAGTCATAACATTGTGTTTAGATCTGAATGTTGCTCTGATGCCATTCGTAACATTGTGTAAAGATCTGAATGTTGCTCTGATGCTAGTCGTAACATTGTGTATGATCTGAATGTTGCTCTTATGCCAGTCGTTAAATTGTGTAAAGATCTGAATGTTGCTCTTATGCTAGTCGTAACATTGTGTAAAGATCTGAATGTTGCTCTGATGCCAGTCGTAATATGTGTATAGATTTCAATGTTGCTCTGATGCCAGTCGTAACATTGTGTTTTGATCTCAATGTTGCTCTGATGCCAGTCGTAACATTGTGTAAAGATCTGAATGTTGCTCTGATAACAGTCGTAACATTGTGTATAGATCTGAATGTTGCTCTGATAACAGTCGTTACATTGTGTAAAGATCTGAATGTTGCTCTGATGCAAATCGTAACATTGTGTTTAGATCTGAATGTTGCTCTGATGCCAGTCGTAACATTGTGTATAGATCTGAATGTTGCTCTGATGCCAGTCGTAACATTGTGTATAGATCTGAATGTTGCTCTGATGCCAGTCGTAACATTGTGTATAGATCTGGATGTTGCTCTGATGCCAGTAACATTGTGTATAGATCTGAATGTTGCTCTGATGCCAGTCGTAACATTGTGTATAGATCTGGATGTTGCTCTGATGCCAGTAACATTGTGTATAGATCTGAATGTTGCTCTGATGCCAGTAACATTGTGTAAAGATCTGAATGTTGCTCTGATGCCAGTCGTAACATTGTGTAAAGATCTGAATGTTGCTCTGATGCCAGTCGTAACATTGTGTAAAGATCTGAATGTTGCTCTGATGCCAGTCGTTACATTATGATTGGATCTCAATGTAAAACTAACAAATTGTTGATAGTTGTCGTTTGCTCTGATGTCAGTCGTAACATTGTGCATAGATCTGGATGTTGCCCTGATGACAGTCGTAACATTGTGTATAGATCTGAATGTTGCTCTGATGCCAGTCCTTTCATTGTGTTTGGATCTCAATGTTGCTCTGATGTCAGTCGTAACATTGTGTATAGATCTGAATGTTGCTCTGATGTCAGTCGTAACATTGTGTATAGATCTGAATGTTGCTCTGATGCCAGTCGTAACATTGTGTATAGATCTGAATGTTGCTCTGATGCCAGTCGTAACATTGTGTAAAGATCTGGATGTTGCTCTGATGCCAGTCGTAACATTGTGTAAAGATCTGAATGTTGCTCTGATGCCAGTAACATTGTGTAAAGATCTGAATGTTGCTCTTATGTCAGTCGTAACATTGTGTATAGATCTGAATGTTGCTCTGATGCCAGTCGTAACATTGTGTATAGATCTGAATGTTGCTCTGATGCCAGTCGTAACATTGTGTATAGATCTGAATGTTGCTCTGATGCCAGTCGTAACATTGTGTAAAGATCTGGATGTTGCTCTGATGCCAGTCGTAACATTGTGTAAAGATCTGAATGTTGCTCTGATGCCAGTAACATTGTGTAAAGATCTGAATGTTGCTCTGATGTCAGTCGTAACATTGTGTAAAGATCTGAATGTTGCTCTGATGCCAGTCGTAACATTGTGTAAAGATCTGAATGTTGCTCTGATGCCAGTCATAACATTGTGTAAAGATCTGGATGTTGCTCTGATGCCAGTAACATTGTGTATAGATCTGAATGTTGCTCTGATGCCAGTCGTAACATTGTGTATAGATCTGGATGTTGCTCTGATGCCAGTAACATTGTGTATAGATCTGAATGTTGCTCTGATGCCAGTAACATTGTGTAAAGATCTGAATGTTGCTCTGATGCCAGTCGTAACATTGTGTAAAGATCTGAATGTTGCTCTGATGCCAGTCGTAACATTGTGTAAAGATCTGAATGTTGCTCTGATGCCAGTCGTTACATTATGATTGGATCTCAATGTAAAACTAACAAATTGTTGATAGTTGTCGTTTGCTCTGATGTCAGTCGTAACATTGTGCATAGATCTGGATGTTGCCCTGATGACAGTCGTAACATTGTGTATAGATCTGAATGTTGCTCTGATGCCAGTCCTTTCATTGTGTTTGGATCTCAATGTTGCTCTGATGTCAGTCGTAACATTGTGTATAGATCTGAATGTTGCTCTGATGTCAGTCGTAACATTGTGTATAGATCTGAATGTTGCTCTGATGCCAGTCGTAACATTGTGTATAGATCTGAATGTTGCTCTGATGCCAGTCGTAACATTGTGTAAAGATCTGGATGTTGCTCTGATGCCAGTCGTAACATTGTGTAAAGATCTGAATGTTGCTCTGATGCCAGTAACATTGTGTAAAGATCTGAATGTTGCTCTGATGTCAGTCGTAACATTGTGTATAGATCTGAATGTTGCTCTGATGCCAGTCGTAACATTGTGTATAGATCTGAATGTTGCTCTGATGCCAGTCGTAACATTGTGTATAGATCTGAATGTTGCTCTGATGCCAGTCGTAACATTGTGTAAAGATCTGGATGTTGCTCTGATGCCAGTCGTAACATTGTGTAAAGATCTGAATGTTGCTCTGATGCCAGTAACATTGTGTAAAGATCTGAATGTTGCTCTGATGTCAGTCGTAACATTGTGTAAAGATCTGAATGTTGCTCTGATGCCAGTCGTAACATTGTGTAAAGATCTGAATGTTGCTCTGATGCCAGTCATAACATTGTGTAAAGATCTGAATGTTGCTCTGATGCCAGCCGTAACATTGTGTAAAGATCTGAATGTTGCTCTGATGCCAGTCGTAACATTGTGTAAAGATCTGAATGTTGCTCTGATGCAAATCGTAACATTGTGTTTAGATCTTAATGTTGCTCTGATGCCAGTAATATTGTGTTTAGATATCAATGTAAAACTTACACATTGTTGATAGTTGACTTTTGCTGTGATACCGGAAACATTGTGTTCATACTTCCATTGTTCTTGTTTACAACGTTTTCTGTCGCAGTTTATAATCAAACATCGTAGTAAACATCTCCGAAATTGCTCTTGGTGTAAATGTCTTGGCAGGCAAGCCATTATAACAAATCCAAGAAATGAATTGTATCTCACGAGGTTCTGCTTATTTGAGTTCCAGAAACAATATCCAGAAGCCAAAAATTACGAAAGCGTTTAAGTATGATTAAGCGAAAACAATTACGTCACAAGCTGTCTAAGGTCTTCGTTACGCTGTCAAATTTTTAGGCTAACCCGTTCATTTTCCCAATTCAACAGAGAAACAGAACTATCACTGCATTGCTTCAGTTGCCATAAAGTATTCTGTTAATATAGGGATTGTATTGCAGAGATGTGTCATTACACCGTAGAAAACATCTCAGCATTTAAAAAGAATGTGTATAGTTTTAAACGACAATATCTGCTGCGAGTTTGTATATCTCCTAAGAGTCCACTTTTTATTGTGGTTTTGCCAAAGGGAGATAATAAAACCATCTGTATCAAACTAGGAGTCACCAGATATCGTTATATTCTATTAATAAATGCATTTTATATTAAAAACAAATAGGACTTTTTCATTTCTCGCATTCCATACATCTTAGTTAACAACAGGTTAACCATAATTGGAATTAATGTCGTAGCTTGGATCCTGTTAAGAGTTTAATGGCTTACTGTTCCAAATTAAATTATTTTGCCCATTTCTTACTCTAAAGGATATATTATTTAACAATTTTGTATCTTAAGTGCTGTGCCCCAAGCCTTATTAAATATGCTGGCTTTAAAAATTGTTTGTCGTATATTAATCGACAAATTACCTGAAACCGGCATTGTGTACTTAAAATTTATAACGCCTCTTAAATTAAAAAATATACACATTGTTAATTAAATATCTGATGCTTTACGCCTGACTGGCCACATTTAACGTATTTACAATGGTTTCTGATAGCGATTAACTTTTAATGTCCTTACAATCTATCAAAAGTGTTTATTTAACTTGGAGATTTGGAGATTTACGAAAGTGTCAACTTTTAGTTTCAGATAAATATTTAAATTTATTAATAAACCGTGTTCAGAATCAAACTAAAATCCCAAAGTTCACATAAATCATAGTTAATAATAAACAAAACCATTTTGAAAATATGCATTTAAAATGCAGAATAACTTCTGTAACAGAATATTCCGTACTCACATAAGAAAGCATACATTAAAATACAAATCCAAGCATAAACTTTTGCCCACCACGAAAAGAAAGTCATCTATCTTCATCTATCAGACTATCTTCCACATCCCTTGCTAAGATTAAAAGCAGACTCAGTTTGCAAATTCTTTGTAAAGGGTCTCCTCTCCACAGACCCCAACGGGACTCATTCAATATTTTTTTCCGCAGAACAATAATGAGTTTCTAAATTATTAGTATGCCTGATTGATGTTGCAAGTTCGCTGTTTATCATTACGATTATACAGTGTCCAGCATATGACAACGATCACTAAACTGATATGTCTGTGGGAATAATTGGCTATGTAGATAATCAACTAATAAGGAATCTGTTCACCATATATCCCGGAGTACAGACGTGTCCGTGTCAATATTATTGCATATATTGTTGTAACCTAGGGCCACCTAGTGGATTTCCGATATTAGACTACTAGTTGTATATTTAATCCCTCAAGATTGTGTTGTTTGATCTGTTTAGTTTTACCAACAGCAGTAGCATACCCAAAATCATCATTGCCGCCATAGTGACAATTGTTGGGAATATAGATATACATGTATATTTAAAATAAAATTCGTTTTCTCCAGGCTTCATTGTAAAGTCAACTAAGACCTTTTATAAACATAATTATATATGTATTCCCCACTGTAGAAATCTGAACTGACTCGTATTTATAACACGTAGAGAGCATCTGGTATCTGTTGTTAAAAAGCACCAACAAGTCGAAGCATGGGGAAAGTCAGTGTTTGTGAAATAGCGTTAAGTACTTACACAAAATGTCTTCTGATGGTACGATTTCTTCATGGGGATTGTCTAATTATTTTGCAGCAGGCGTCTACGAGTACAATACTAGTAAAGCATAAGGTAAATTAGTTTACGCCTAATATTGGACTTTGTACGTCGGATTTGTAGTAGTAATATACTAAAGACAATTTCAAAAATGTTAAAACATGCTGACTCATCAATAAACATGTGACACATACGACCGATAGAATAAATGCTCTAAATTATGGTAATAAAATCTAGAAGCAGCATTCCGTTAGTAAAACCCTGTCATTAGTTAATTAATATACCTTTGGCTGGATCTAATATATATATATATATATAATTATTACAGACATGGTTTAAAACATGATTGCTTTAAACGTGTGTCAAAATTGACATTACTTATTATAAAAAAAACATACATACCTACGGATTAGAAACAAATTACAACAAAAAACGCACACAAATTAAAAAGAAAAAAAAAACATATGTTCGGCAAATACCGCTATTCCCTTTCAAAAGGCCTTCCGATATCATAATTGATTGTCTGTTTCCTCTCCAAATGACGGTAATTAAATCAAGAAAACACAACGTCACTCTACAATTTTCTAATGGATTCATTTTCTTTTGAAATTTATTATTTTAAATAATTTTTTGACATGATTACTTTAAAAATAATTTTAATAGCTATATGTGCAAAAATCGATATGATTTAAATCAGTATTTATAAAGTTTAAAGCTTGTTTAATGCATTTTATCTTTCGCCCACATTTGTCGTGATATAAAAATTATAAGATTCATTTGTCTAGTTTAGAAAAACTTTGAAAACCTGTTTCAAACCTCTTGACTTGCTAGGCCAAGGCGTATTCAGGGTCCATTCTATGTTTTTGCATGTTTTAGCTGTACAATGTACTCTTTGTGCATTTAATATGAATATGTCAAAATGCATTAACACTGTAAAAACAGTGCAAATAATAAAATACATTCCCCAAGTTCATATTTGTTTCTAACTGATGTCATCACGATGTCTAAATGTCAGTTTAATTATATAAGAGTTTCAGTCATTTCTAAACGAGTAAGTGTTAACAGTTTTGAAATAATAAAAAATATAAAAACCAAACAAGGACCCGTGCAATATTGGATTATCTTTTGACATGTATAAATCGGAAGGTTCTGATGCTTTGATAATAACTTTATTTCCTGTGAAAAAAACACTGAAATCAATATTGTATCAAAGATACGAATTAGCTTTGTACAAAGTATGAACGACAGTGGCAAGTGGCCACAGATTATCGTATATCATGCGATATATTGTCTATAATTAGGCTTCAGTACATTTGTTTACTTGAGTTTTTTATGTTGAAGAACATGATATGATACTTATGCAAATAAGTCAGTGCTCCTAAAGATATATTATCTATCTTTGACGTATTTACAGCTCTTTCTGATATAGATTCCTTTGAAAATTTCTGTTCATCTGTCAAAGGTTGTGTTTTGGTATAAAATAAGGTCACAAATCGAGACATTTTTTATAACACTACACTGATTTATGTTTCGTACGGTTAAAAGCATTTTGACATGCACATTATAAATGGTAAAATCCCAAGACATGTCAAGAGTTACACACATCACACATATGACAATATAAACCTTCTTCCCGTCTTGCCGTTGAGTTTTTTAAATAAACTCTTCACAGAAGTTGTACTTTGTGTTTCAAATAAATGTTCAAATTAATGATTCAAACAGTTTATGGAGTTAGACTTTGAACCGTATGAATTATAATACGACCTGTTGTTGGCCCCGCGCATATTTGGCAGTGGACTGTAGTTATCATGTCATTTGTAGCTCCTCGGCGGTATCAGGACAAATATATTTTCGTAGAAATGGCCGAGGTGTTGCGAGTGGCGTCATTAGGTGTTTACAGATTTGTACTCATTCAACTTCTTACCACGTATATAAAGTACCGATTTTGACAACTTCAAAGCACGTAGCTTAAGTAGGTTTTATTCTTACTTGTAAGGAGTGCTGTATGAGGGTTTTAAGATTGTTATTCGTTCAATATTTCTTAAATGAGTTTCTTAAAAGGTTAGTTGCGTTATTAGATGAATTGTTTGATAAGTAAGATTATATGCAATACAAATGGGGCAGCATGTGGTATGTCAATGTGACAGCCAATTGGTCGATCATATTTACAGCTCTTAAAGACAAAGTACTTATCGGATGTCCGGCATTGTCGTTCGTAAGATAATGTATTGTCTTGTATAAACACACACACACACACACACGCACGCACGCACGCACACACGCACACACGCACACACGCACACACACACACAAACATATAGTGTCTAGTCCCCGAAGACCCACAACGGTACTTATTCACAACTATTCTCGCAGAACAATCACAGGTTTCTATAATATTGTTATGCCTGATCTATGTTGCAAGTTCGCTGCTTATCATTGCGATCATACAGTATTTAGCATATGACAGCGATCACTAAACTGATATTTCTGTGGAAATAATTGACTATGAAGATGAGCAGCTGTTTAGGATTCTGTTCACCCCATAGCCTGGAGTTCAGCTGTTACAGTTTCTATGTTGATGCGCATTTTTTCGTTATATCCGAAGCTAGTGGATTTCCGAGAAAACAAAGAAGACATGTTGTAGTCTACTTAAAACAAATAAAATCAACAATGCCGCCTTTATGACAAGTGCTTTGCCTGTACAGATATATTAAAAGAAATGAATTTTGTTTCTAATATTGTTCTTATCAACTTCTAGATGTTTGCTTTTTATTGTAATAATCTATAAGAATGATTAACGGTTTGTTTATTATAAATGTAATTATGCATGTATTCACGACTGTCGGACTCATAACTGCTTCATATTTAAAATTCACCGTTAGGTGCAGAGCACCGGGTACCTTCTGTTAACACAACATCAGCAAGGCAAGCATGGGAAAAGTCAGTGATTGTGCAATAACTTAAATTACTTACACAAACTGTCTTCCAGAGGAACGCGTTCTTCTTGAGAAAAGTCTATGTATGTAACAGGAGAAGTCTATGAGTATTATAAAAGTAAAACAGAAGGTTAAAAGTATGCCCTTAAAGTTTGATGTTGAACGTAGGATTCACAGCAGTAATAAGATAAAGACAACTTCATTAATTTAAATAACCGATTGCTTACGTTCTGATAGGTCCTAAGCTATATGGTGTAGTGTTTATAATTTTAATGGCAAATTCGATTAAAAGATAAATCCGCTAAGTTCTAAGAATGGCATTTGGAAGACGCACGCAGTGAGCAATCCCCATCATGAATTTACTAAAATAGCTTCGGCTGGATCCAAAACACCTCTTATTAAAATATGCACTGGCTTAAATATCAAAATAATTGCTTTAACCTTGACATACTTCCCAATTATTCAAGACCATTGTATTCCTCTTTTAATTTTATTCCAAGCAACCAGTCTATTTTACCACTCCCAAAGGAAAACACAATCGCGATACAGCGAGGGGAACGAGATATCGAGGGTTATGGAAACACTGTGAAGATGATTTTTTATATGTTAATGTTTTGTTTTGATTCGATTGACCAGACGTTGGGATCAATAAATAATCCGAGGTTGCACACATTCTTTTATTACTGTAATTAAGTTAACTGTACTGATTTAACAAAACGTATTTTGTAGAAAATATAAATTACGTTTTAATACAAATACAGATTTGCAACATAATGCCATTTGTCAACAGTTTTATAAATTAGTTTAAACATGTTTGCATTCAAACATATGCAAATATTGACATTATATTTTGTCAAAACCTACAGAAATATGGATAATATGTTCAGCACGAAACACACAAATAAAATAGATAATACATATACACTGCAAATATCGCCTTTCCCTTGCATCCGATATTATAATTTATTTCTGTTTCTGATGGCAATTATATCGACAAAACAACGCTATCTCTGGTAGAGGCATTTCTTGTTATTTTTGCTTTCATTATTTAAATTATTATTGATGTTACAACATAAAATTAAGATTTCTTTAATCAATGTACGCGTGGAATCAAAATGATTTAAATCAGTTTTTATATAGTTCAAAGCTATTAAAATTGTATTTTATCTTCAACCTATTTTAGTCATGTTACCAGATTAAACATAACTTATATTTAATGGCACCAGTTTAATGTTCATGGTATAGCGATTTTTTCCATTGTAGCATTGGCGATTTCTGTTAAAGTCCATTACAGAAGTACGTGACAAATCTGTTGAAAAACGACAAAAGGAGTTCACAGTTAACTGCTTGATCGCAAGGCTTAACCAGTTGAAGTATTATTTTGTCAAGAGCTACATTATTAAATCTATCACAAAGGAGATAAATCTAGTTAAGCACAAGTCAGTGGAAACTAGCATTTCAATAAGTAGCCTTGCTGTCATTAGTCGAAATAATTTTAATATTTTAAATTAGACTTTCAAACAAAAGAAGAGCATAGTTCACTACTATGATGTCATTTAATTTACCATATACGGATTGTTACGTGTCTTTTCCTTTGATCAACCATTTGACTTTGGTTCCTTAATTCAATCTTCACATGAACGGAATGCTACAACCATTTACACTTCTCTGGTCCTTTTTTCTTAAATTCACAAGAAGCAGTTTTTTTGTGCAATCAACAATTTTGTGTAGTTCTTCTAATAGAAATAATACTTCTCTCTCTTCTAAATACTAAGTAGACATTATTTTTCAATGACGTATCTACTTTCGTGATCAAAGCAAACATCAGCGCTTGGACATTTTTTATTCAAATAGATTGTTTTTTTCATTTCTTAAATTTTTTAGAAACCCTTCAGAAAGTGTGAGGCTAGAGCACCCAGTCGGTCCCTTTATCCGACCTTACCAAGGGCGTAACTCTTGGGTTTGCTCTTTTTGTTAAGTGCCTCACCACAGATTTGCTTGTACTTTTACATTTGGCTTGTAGTTGAATACCTTTGCCTTGTGCCTTTTTAATACATTTTATAAGTTGCAATGACCATATGACTTTGTCATATATTCGTATCTTTGACTACCAAGATGTATTTTAATGGGAATGCATTTCATCTAAGAGGTTGGTTCTGTTTTGAACTGAGAACGGTCAAGCTTTTGAACATAATTTGTATTCATTTTTATGAATGTCCATACGGATATTATTTAACATGCGTTTTCTACTTTGAAGAAGCTGATACGATATTGATACATCTGAGCCAGTGCTCTTAAAGCCATACTTTCTATCTTTGACGTGATTTACAATTCTTTCTGGTATAGATTCCTTCGGAGTTTCCTATTTATCTGTCAACGTGTGTCGTTTGTATCGTAAATTGAGACATGTTTTAAAACATTACACTGACTGATATTTCGTAGGGTTAAAAGCATTTTGACATGCACAGCATAAAATGTAAAGCACATGATAGGTCAGGACGTACACACACCACACATAAAAAACTTGCTTTCCGCCTAGTCAGAGCATATCCTTTTTTACAAACATAAGTATGTTAAGTACGTTATATTTTCAGAATATGGTTCCTATCCGTAAACATCTATAAACTTATTATTCTTTCTAATTGAAACTGGTTTAACTATTTTTTTTTTAAATTTCCTTCCCTTTACTATTCACTTAGGCTAAATTTAAAAGATTTAATCTTAGATTATTTTCGTATGCCAAGTGCAATTTAAGAAAAAATCATTAGTTAATTTTTTGATTGGGTAAAAAAGAAAATGTACTATCAAATTTTTTACAGATATTCAAATTTTAATACACCTCTAGTCAAAGGCAAACAGGGTTAATATAAATGTGACAAAAACACAAGACAAGACATAATCAAAAACAAGAAAAACCATCAGTTACCGCCTTGAAACGGTCAGTCGGCAAAAGGACCGACGGGGTTGCTTAAACCTGGTTTGTGGAGCGCTCCAACCTCGCAATTCCTGATGGTTTTTCTATCAAACAAACAGTGTAAATAAAAATATCCCGTCAAAGTGAAACAACTTACAGTATCGGGAGTTAAAACAGACACAATCAACTAATACACATACATAATATCTAGTAATAAAATAAACTATCAACATATGTACAGTATGTACAGTAAATAAAAGTCTCAGCAACATAAAAATTACAATTGAGAGAATAGTTTGAAATAAAACAGCCCAAGCGCTAATATATATTAAGAACAAATAAAACAGCCAAAGCGCTGATATATGATAAGATCATTTTGATGATGTCATACAATGCCATGATGCCATATGCCAAAAGTGTCAAAACTCAAATATAAAAAATACGAACGAAGTCATCGAATTTTAGAAAACAACCTACCAACAGAATAAATTGTAGTATTGTTAAGAGTTAATAAGTTTTAAAAATAACATATCATAACAAGCCTAGGATTTATCCGCAGTTGGCATATTATATAATAAAGGTACAAAAAATCCCGATGTTATACCTACTGTGCTATCTCACATAAAGGGCATGCAGACTGCTCAAGTTGTCCCACCTATATAGGGCACGACTGTAGAGATGAAGAGACAAGAATTCCAACAGTGACTGTCCAATTATGGCTTTAATTCACTGTTTTCATATAGTCTCAAAGACCTGTCCGATCATCGTGTAATTTAAAAGCAATGCAAGTTCTTGACTGTAATGCAGTACACCGAAGGATTAACGGGTTGTAACCGCCAGCAATAGATTTTCTGATAAGTTTTGTAAAGCGGTCAGAAAAGTTATTGAGACCCTTTATTTTCTTTAACTTGTATTAAACATTTCCATAAAATGCAGGATGGCTAATGCCTTTCTACATAAGTGTTTTCATACTGCAATTATACTTAAAAGCAATAAAATCATTGCGGTGAAAGAATTTTGAAAACGCCGTTCTTAATTTGTGAAAACGAAAGCCTTGCTGTAACAGTTTAGAAGAAATAAACAGGTTTCTAGCATTGAAATCTTCTACTTTAGTACAAACTCGTGAAAACCATGTAAGTTGTGATATGCAAATACCATAGGAGGTAGCACGCGGTGAATCGTCGTCAAGGTAGGGATAATTCACAATACTAAAGTTGAAATCTTCTCTCTTGTCATAGATTTTAGTAGAGATGTTGTCATTGGAAATAGCGATCTCAATGTCTAGAAATGCTGCATTTAAATGTCAGTTATTTGCCTTATTAAGGGTAAGTTCTGGAGGGTAAATCAGATGGATCATTTGAGAAAAGAAAGGATTTTCTATAGTTAGATTATCGTCAAGCGTGACGTTAAATTGAAAGCCTCTATACTGTGGCTTTGGTTAGAAGGGGATAAAGTTAACATGAAATCACGTTCAAAGTAGTATAAAATTTGCAATTAATGGTGCACAGTGGGTTTCCTTAGGAATACCATTTATTTGTCTAAATAAAGTGTCACCGCATTTTATGAAAATATTATCTAATAGGTAGCATAGAGCTTCACAAACAAGTTCGTGCAAGTAAACTTTTCTTAGAAAGTGTTGGTAAAAATGCATTACTTTCATGATATGCTATATATAGACATTGTTCTCGAGCAAATGTTTCTCAATAAGATCAATTAATTTGTTCTTAATTAAATCATGAGGTAAAGAAGTGTACAGTGTAGAGAAATCGTAGGTATTAACTGCAGAGCAATTGAAGTTTAAAGTACGAAACTTGTCTAAGACTTCTGAAGAATTCTTTATAGACCAAAACATGTCAATTCCTGAATTTTCATACACCTTTTCACAATATTTACCAAACGTGTAACCGGCTGTAAGGCAAGACTTAAGTAGTTAAGATATGTGAGTGATGGTGCTAGAGCTGGCATTAGCTATGAATCTTGACTTGTATGCTGTTTTGTGAAGCTTTGGAATCTAGTACAGTGAAGGAAATTGTTCTTGCTTTGAATCTCTTTTGATATTGAAATTGTGCTATATCTGTTTATGTTTGTCAATGACTGCCTGAAAGTCAAGGTTGGTGCTAGTGTAAGAAATGGTGGTGGATAACACTTAAGACATTGTTGTAATATAGCCGTAAAATAACCTTTATTGAAGCTTTGTCTGCAGATACAAGTACAAATTTATGGTGAATATTCTGAAAGGACTGTTTTAGATGTTTTAAGTGATAAAAAGGTTTCTTAGGTAAACTAGAAGGATGGGAGGGGTAGAATTTAACGTGATTTTTTATAATCTTAAAAAATGGCTTTCTTCCTAGTACATTGTATTAAGTGCTACTGCATCCGTGTTTTCTCTCTTACACCAGCGATCGGCAAACAGATTAATTGCCTCAGCTATTTCCTTGCAACAAAGGTCAAAATCTATTTTATCTGGCAGGCGATGTTTTGGACCCTTAAACTGTAATTTTCTTAAGTCATACCCATCGATGATGTTTTAATCGCCAGAAATGATATGGCTAGAAGGTATATAACAGAAAGATAAAGTTGAACAGTTACAAGAATCTTGAGAAGGATCATTCAGATTAAATGAATGGAAGCCACCTCATATAAAGGATGAGTACGTAATTATATGTTATCTGCCTCATTGTCCAAAATAACTAGTGATTTCAAAGAGGTAGATTTGTAACTGCACAAAGTAAGGCGTGAATACCAGATCGAATATAAACTGTGGTCAGATCTTGAATAGAAACATTTTTCCTAAATCTGCGTTTAAGATTATGATTTTTTCTAATTCCATGAGATCGGTTTTTGCGTTTGCGTAAAGATAGAATACTTAAGATGTCAATGTTTGGATGTTTTAGAAATATTGCAAGCCTGATGAATATTGACATTAAGACCGAGTGGAAATGGAGTCTGAAGATTTTTAATCCTATCAAGTTCGGCATTGCATCTGACTTGTTATTTAAATCCTTTCAATACTTGTGAACGAAAATTGGCATAATTAAAAAATAACGTTTAATCCAATGCTGGTGATCAGGCCTGTGCTCAATTCTAAAACACATTTTTGCTTCTTGGGTCCATCATTTTGTAATAAATGTGAACATAAATATCTTTTATTTCAAATAATCATTCAAAACGATAATTTAAACGGTATAAGAACGTAGACTTCGAGCAATGTCGAGTATTACGTTATTTTTTTCTTTCAGTTTAAATTCTCATCGTGCTTTTTCTTAAACAGAATAGCTAATATTTACTTGTACCTAAAAAGATCACGGCAGTAGCCATCTGTTACTCTGCTTAGTAAAAAAAGTCCAAGAAAGAAAACAATGTGCGTATGTTTAAAAAAATTATAAAATATCGCAAGGGATGATTTTCTCTAACCATAAATACATACCAGACGATTTTTTGAAAGCTGCATGTAAAGATTCCTCTCTCTAAAATCCTCAACTTCACATATTCACGATTTTCATGCAGAACAATAATGCGTTTCTTAATATAAGTATGCTTGATATATATTAAAACTTTATAAATACGATCATACAGAAGTAAGCATATGACAGCGATCCCTGAACTGGTATTGAAATGATTGAGTATGCAGATGCGCAGTTAGTAAGCAGTATTTCCATCTTACACCTCGGCACTGAGGTATTAGGATGTTTCAGTGTCCATGTCGTAGCCTTTAGTGTCGTTATATCTTAATCAACATGTATATTTTAGTAAATGTGTAACGTAGGGAAAAAATTGACACGAACCCGTAACCCTTTGCTAACAAGGCGAATGCTCTACGGATTGAGCTAACCGGACCGCTTACACATTCTCTCTCGATCACACGACTACAAATGATATAAGCCGGACAGCACGTTTTTGTAAAATAAATTCAAATGTTGATTTGAATGACTTCAACTAATGTACAATCAGGTTGTAAGATTACAAATCATTTAAATCTATATTTAACCATATTTGTGTCAATACAGCATTTATGAGAAAATATGACAAGGTCCGATAAGTACATACATGTATATTCAAATTTGAAAAGCACATGTCAGTCGAATGCAAAAGTAACAAAACTGTGACGTTGTATAAAATAGAGAAAACAAAACAACCTAAATAAAAAAATAATTAGAACCCTTTTATATTTTATTTACTCTAAGCTGGTTGCAATTGATGTTGTAAAGTGTTGTTTATTTATGTAATAACGGTCGGTGTCAAAGTACCTCCGATTATAAAAAAGCCCATATAAAGCAAAGCATGGTTCAGTGGCAGTGATACATGTGTAACGTAAATTATTTATATTTAGTTTCTGTAAACGTCTTATACTAAATAAGACGGCTACCCTTTACATGCTTGTGATACTGAAGTCTGCACATAGAGTTGGAAGTTATACATTAAATTCCAAGCAGTAAGTTATAGCAATGTATACTGTCAAAAACGTAAAAAAGTCTCTTGCTTAAGTTCTCTTTAATTGCTTGAAACCAGAGGTGGTTGATCTGTTGTCACCCTTTTACTGTGCGACCTTTGTGGTGAAATAACACGAATGAGTAAAACCTTGCCTCGGTAAACACTTATGGCATCTCTATAGAGTACAATAAAACATTTTATGATTTAACTATACATATATAAATATATATAGTTATAGTTAATTCATAAAAGGATTTATTACACTATATATATATACATACATGCACTTTATATATATATATATATATATATATATATATATATATATATATATATATATATATATATATATATATATATATATATATAATTATTTATATAAAGCTTTTGTAAATTATATGTAATTAATATATATTTCATTTTAAGTGGTTAAGACTCGACTTGTTTTGGCAGCAGATGCGAGGACTTTTATACCTTTAACCTTGTTATTGTAACTCGAATATTGCTCTCACTTTAATAACAATATTACTTTTAGCAATGTAAAATTGTTTAGAATTGCAATGTCCTTTTGTTTTTTTTACAATTAATTATGTTTATAAATTGTACTTAATGTTTATACCCAATAACTTACAAAAACAAATAATATTTACTGCCAAAAGATCTATAGTACATCTCTTTGACTTGGGCCTTCCCTTCAATCATTTCAGTTCAATCATTTTCCCATTAACATGTCCAGGCTCCGGAACAGTTTACAATCTTCAATTTTTTCTAAGAACTAATGAAAGCAGATAATAGCATGGTCATAATTGATGCAATGAGACTATCACTATTTGCAGTATGATATTTGTTCCCACATTGCCTCAAGGTATTATGGCTATGATTAACCACTTCTAATTGTTATTCTTATTATGACGTATATACCTTACTTATAAATTATCCCATCACGTTGAAATGAGTCATTGAATTGATGGATTTAGTTGTCATATCATTTAAAAGGAATCATTTTCTGCCACTGTAAACGTGTCGTTCTTTTTCTAATTACCTATCACCTGGCTATGGCATACATTTATTAAAGCCCTTTATTTTGTCGGCGCGGTGTTTAAAAAATCAAAATAGAAAGTAAATGCACACTGCAACGCGCCCTTATTTGATCTCTGTGGTAATTACAAAAGCAAAATAGAAAGTAAAGGCATACTGCAACGAATCATTTATTTTGTCTCTGCTATAATTTTAAAAGCAAAATAAAAAGTAAATGTATAATGCAACGGGCCCTTTATTTTGTCTCTTCGATGATTTTAAAAGCACAATACAAAACGCACACTACAAATGGGTCCTTTGTCTAATGTTTAATAACATTGTAATTAACAGCTTAAACAATTGCATTTCAGTAGCACGTTTTAGTAGGAGTAGGAACACAACTAGAGATTTAATTAATAATTTATTAAGTTTCAGGGAAACAAAGTCAAAACTTTGATTACATGTATGTACTACTATACACTATTAGTTATAGTCTAAGTGGTAAATATATTTCATTATATCTATAAATAGAAAATAAATAAATAAATAAATAAATAAATAAATAAATAAAAGTATATATATTTATACATTTACATATTTATTTATGTCGACAGTATTTCCATTGTGTTAAAAGAGACTTGTGCTTGTTGCTCTTTTATTCATTGCTGTTTTAAAATGCGTTGCATGCTTCTGACGCTACAACAACAAAGCGGATGGCAAAACAAAATATTTGGCTGTAAAGAATTTTATGTTGTGCAGGAAACGGTAGCTCCATGCTAAATAGCTACAAACGCGACGAAGGAGATTTTTACTTGATGTTTCTTCGTGGAAGTGTTGCATTACGCTGCATAACACTATCAGCGAAAACACGTCTCTTTACAGACTGTGATGTTTTGAAAATAGGCAAGGGAATATCGATAAGTTGAATGCATAATATCGGCAGAGCATATGAAGACATCTTTAAATGTTTTAGATCTATTTTAGAAAGTGGTTCTAAGACGAAATCGAGCTATGGTTTAAGGCAAATCTCTTCCTTTCTCGTGAAATTTTACTACACGAAATGTAAAAGTGTTATGCAAATTGGTCATTATCTCTATAAAACAATATCGACGTAACGAGTAGCTCATTATTCTCCAATAAAATGACTATAAATGTCTTTTTCTTTTGGACGGACACATTTTTGGACCATAAGAGAAAAGAGGCCCCATATAAGAGCACGTTGGAGTCGACCTTTGGTAAAAGATATTACACAACGTTGAATAGAAAGTCTCTGCTTGTCGTGTGATTTTAGATCGACAACGCATCATTATAGCGACGTCCTGCTACTTTTTTGCAGTACGAACCCAGACGACGTTCTTGGAAGAACCAACTGTTCTACATACTAATCCAATAAAATTGCATCGTAAGTTGCTGTAAAAAGACCATTGTTCCTTGACAAACGACATTTGCTGCTTTACATGAAGTTTTAGCATAACATTTTCCCGACACTTTCATTATAACCTTGACAGTTTCTGTCAGAGTCCATTATCGAACGACGTGCCTAAAATTCTCTAACATTGCCAATGAAGCTAAGGCGTCAATGCAAATCATTATAAGTTAGGTTAAAGACGAATTTGGATAAACAGTTTTTTTACTGTGTTTTTACTTTTGCCATTAGTCAAAAAAACTGTAAATGTTTTATATTTTAGACAGTTTTAGGAATTACAGTAACATATTGCACTATTTATTTTCATTTCAGTAAAGAATAATTATCACTTTGGAAATGGTTATGTTTTCTACTAGAAAATGTTAAACGTGTGAACTTTACACACATCTTTAAATGCATTCCATGATATTTTATGTTTCACGAAAATTATATTTCCGGATGAAATGAAATGCACATTGTCAATAGGAAATCTTACTTTAGCTGCAATTTACAAGGAGTGTTATACACGAATGGTGCACCTGCGTTCCTAACCTATCAGGTTTAGTTTTGCATAACACAAGTATAGGAAAGTCATATAAACCAAGTTTAATTAAGACAACTGTCACATACAACTTTTAAATCTTCTTCAGTATAAGGTACAAGTCTTATTCATTTTTTAGTTTAAATAATTTTTTTTTCGAAATCTCTATACGAGCTTTAAACCGTGTATATTAAGTTTTTAATTTTTTTTTTAAAAAGCAACCACACCTGGAATGCTTCGGTTCATTCTGATGTCTTTAAGACCTCTAAGTTTTACTTGTACTTATTTAGATTTTGTCATAACTGGGTAGGGATGCATTCACGGTTTTCAATATGTAATGCCATCAAATGTATTTCAAAAACAGTTCCAAAAACATATTCGTCATCGTCGTCGTCGTTTTCATCGTCTTCATTGGTAAAGCATCGATCGTCTAATCAAGGGGTTTTGACATTTTCTTTGGAGCCATTATATTTGATGACCTATAGCCACTCATTTGATAATGAGCCGTTACTGAATTTCTTTCGTTTATCAGTGAAAATGTGTAACTATGATCGTACCGATGTATTTTTATTTCTTTGAATCGTTTATGTTAATTATGTCACTTTGTATTAATAAAAAAGTATAAACCATTGGTTTGTCATCATATGATTAAACATTGGGCATTTATGAATCAGATGGTGTTTTTGCAGACAAATTTCTCAATTACACTATTTCTACCATTATGAGTATTATTAAAATGTACAAACTGCATTTATTGCCCATCGTGTTACCACCTTTATTATTTCGACAACATTTCTTGTAGGAGGTTTATTGTTTCAGATTTGTAAGAGGTAGTCAATTATACTGAAACAACATCTTTGAATTGTGCTTATCTACGTTTGTATTACAAGATATAAGCTAAATATACCGTTTTAAAACGGTATGAGATTCATAATTTTCTTTATTATCTTCGTTTTTATTGCGTTCAAATGGTCGAAATTTCATTTCGAAAGCCATAAATATTTCAAATATTTCATTATGTTTGTAATTTGCTTCAAACAATAGCAGAACCACACCTAACTATGTCGTAATTATGCCACTCTCCCTTTTGCCATTATGCCACTTTAAAACTATACACATATGCATTATTAGGCCAATTAAATATCTATATCATACTGACAGCTAAAAGCAAACTCATTCCATAAGAAAGCTATTTTTGAACAAATAACAATAGAATAGAAATATTGAAATTAGTTCACTTTAGCATAGATAATACCCATTGTGTCAAACATAAGATTTAATATTCTGTAGCACCAGAATCAGAGATTCAATTTAAAACACATAATAACAATTAGGATCAGTGTATAGGATTGAAGCATATAAACGTTATTGCACATATGGGATTTGGATTAGCCGGCATTTTGGCCGATACTGCGCAGCGACATTTCTATCATTATAGCACAGGGGCACTTATGAGGTGCCCAGGGACTGAACCCGGCCGGTCCATTATACTGACACCGACGAGTCAGGCGTAATGCTGTCTCATTAGCCCCGAGCGTTAGGAGGGAAGCCACTACAACCAACTTTAAAGTCTTTGGTATGACCCGGCCGGGGTTCGAACCCACGACCTCCCGATCCGCAAGCCGACGCTCTACCACCTGAGCTATTGCACATATGTCTATTGCCGATCATTACATATCTGTAAAGTATATACAGACTAATAGCAAAGCCTTAAACTTTTATTATACTATGTGTTGAATATTGGATAAACGCTATCTAATAAAGGTATGATTCGATGTCCAACAAAACAATAACTTTAAGTGTGTCAATGTTAAGCCCACTTTGTTTCCCCCAAAGTATGGCATCAGGCTGTCAGATGGAAAGTTGACTGATTGTTAGTTTTATGTCAGGCTGTCAGATGGAAAGTTGACTGATTGTTTGTTTTATGTCAGGCTGTCAGATGGAAAGTTGACTGATTGTTTGTCTTATGTCAGGTAGTTAGATGGAAAGTTGATTGATTGTTTGTCTTATGTTAGACAGTCAGATGGGAAGATGATTGATTGTTTGTCTTATGTCAGGCAGTCAGATGGAAAGTTGACTGATTGTTTGTTTTATGTCAGGTAGTCAGATGGAAAGTTGACTGATTGTTTGTTTTGTCTTATGTCAGGCAGTCAGATGGGAAGTTGACTGATTGTTTGTTTTATGTCAGGTAGTCAGATGGAAAGTTGACTGATTGTTTGTTTTATGTCAGGTAGTCAGATGGGAAGTTGACTGATTGTTTGTTTTATGTCAGGTAGACAGATGGAAAGTTGACTGATTGTTTGTTTTATGTCAGGTAGTCAGATGGGAAGTTGACTGATTGTTTGTTTTATGTCAGGTAGTCAGATGGGAAGTTGACTGATTGTTTGTTTTATGTCAGGTAGTCAGATGGAAAGTTGACTGATTGTTTGTTTTGTCTTATGTCAGGCAGTCAGATGGAAAGTTGACTGATTGTTTGTTTTATGTCAGGTAGTCAGATGGAAAGTTGACTGATTGTTTGTTTTGTCTTATGTCAGGCAGTCAGATGGAAAGTTGACTGATTGTTTGTCTTATGTCAGGCAGTCAGATGGAAAGTTGACTGATTGTTTGTCTTATGTAAGACAGTCAGATGGAAAGTTGACTGATTGTTTGTCTTATGTCAGGCAGTCAGATGGAAAGTTGACTGATCGTTTGTCTTATGTAAGACAGTCAGATGGAAAGTTGACTGATCGTTTGTCTTATGTCAGGCAGTCAGATGGAAAGTTGACTGATTGTTTGTTTTGTTTTATGTCAGACAGTCAGATGGAAAGTTGACTGATCGTTTGTTTTATGTCAGACAGTCAGATGGAAAGTTGACTGATTGTTTGTCTTATATCAGGCAGTCAGATGGAAAGTTGACTGATTGTTTGTTTTGTCTTATGTCAGGCTGTCAGATGGAAAGTTGACTGATTGTTTGTTTTGTCTTATGTCAGGCTGTCAGATGGAAAGTTGACTGATTGTTTGTCTTATGTCAGGCAGTCAGATGGAAAGTTGACTGATTGTTTGTTTTGTCTTATGTAAGGCAGTCAGATGGGACGTTGACTGATCGATTGTCTTATGTCAGGCAGTCAGATGGAAAGTTGACTGATTGTTTGTTTTGTCTTATGTCAGGCAGTCAGATGGGAAGTTGACTGATCGTTTGTCTTATGTTAGGCAGTCAGATGGGAAGTTGACTGATCGTTTGTCTTATGTCAGGCAGTCAGATGGAAAGTTGACTGATCGTTTATCTTATGTCAGGCAGTCAGATGGAAAGTTGACTGATTGTTTGTTTTGTCTTATGTCAGGCAGTCAGATGGGAAATTGACTGATTGTTTGTCTTATGTCAAACAGTCAGATGGGAAGTTGACTGATTGTTTGTTTTGTCTTATGTCAGGCAGTCAGATGGAAAGTTGATTGATTGTTTGTCTTATGTCAGGCAGTCAGATGGAAAGTTGACTGATTGTTTGTTTTGTCTTATGTCAGGCAGTCAGATGGGAAGTTGATTGATTGTTTGTCTTATGTAAGACAGTCAGATGGAAAGTTGACTGATTGTTTGTCTTATGTCAGGCAGTCAGATGGAAAGTTGACTGATTGTTTGTCTTATGTCAGACAGTCAGATGGAAAGTTGACTGATTGTTTGTTTTGTCTTATGTCAGACAGTCAGATAAAAAGTTGACTGATTGTTTGTCTTATGTCAGGCAGTCAGATGGAAAGTTGACTGATTGTTTGTCTTATGTTAGACAGTCAGATGGAAAGTTGACTGATTGTTTGTTTTGTCTTATGTCAGGCTGTCAGATGGAAAGTTGATTGATTGTTTGTCTTATGTTAGACAGTCAGATGGAAAGTTGACTGATTGTTTGTTTTATGTCAGACAGTCAGATGGAAAGTTGACTGATTGTTCGTCTTATGTCAGACAGTCAGATGGAAAGTTGACTGATTGTTTGTTTTGTATTATGTCAGGCAGTTAGATGGGAAGTTGACTGATTGTTTGTTTTGTATTATGTCAGGCAGTCAGATGGAAAGTTGACTGATTGTTTGTTTTGTATTATGTCAGGCAGTCAGATGGGAATTTGACTGATTGTTTATAATATGTCAGACAGCCAGATGGAAAGTTGACTGATCGTTTATAATATGTCAGACAGCCAGATGGAAAGTTGACTGATTGTTTATCTTATGTCAGTCAGTCAGATGGAAAGTTTACGGATTGTCTTATGCCAGACAGTAAGTCTTTTGTCAGGCAGTCAGATAAGAAGTTGATTGTTTGATTGTCTTATACCAGTCAGTCAGATGGGAAGTTAACTGATTGTTTTGTGCCAGGCAGTCAGTTTTTTGTCAGGCAGTCAGATGGGACGTTGACTGATTGATTGTTTAGTCTTTTTTCAGGCAGTCAGATGGGAAATTGATTGTTTGTCTTATATCAGGCAGTCAGTCTTTTGTCAGGCACTCAGATGTGAAGTTGACTGAATGTTTGTTTTGTCTTTTGCCAGGCAGTCAGATGGGAATTTGAATGTTTGTCTTATGTCAGACAGTCAAATGGGAAAAATGATTGTTTAAAATTCAAAACCATAATGTCACCATGTAATACAAACTGTCTAAACAATTTAGCAAAATTTATCAATAACGCATATAAACTGAGAAATTCGATTGTATAAATACCCAAAAGTTTAGTATATTTAACTTGTCTTATAAACAAAATAACACTTCACGTAATCTCAACAGCTTACTTCTCTTGTTAATCATATTTTATGTACCACACTCTTCATGCACTTATATTATGTTTACTGTTTGTGGCTATAAGCATGTAAGTTCTATGCTAATAAACTTTGTTCTGTTCTGTTCTGTTTGGCTTAAGCCAGGCAATCAAATAAGAAATTGACTGATTGTTTGTCTTATGCTAGACAATCAGATGGGAAGTTGTCAGGTTTCCTTATATCAGGCAGTCAAATGGAACATTGACTGATTTGATTGTTGGTCATATGCCAGGTAGGCAGAAGGGGAGTTGACTAACCGTTTGTCTTTTGTCTTTGATATCTCAGGACAGCTACTCATTAACTTTGAACAAATGCTGGCTTAGTGAGAAAGTTCTATATTCTGCGTAAATTTACTTTTTGAAAGTTGATTATTCGTTTATAAAAGTTAAGTTGTAGTTATTACTTTTCAGTCATTTTTTAAAGTGACCATACAATTTTAAAGAAAACAAAACAAACAATAGTAAAGATTTTAAAATAGGAATGTAACTGAAGTTTGGCTTTTTTTTAAAATTGAATCATAAACTATGTATGAATACCTATTTTAACATCAATGTATTTAATAAACACTGTCATAGGAAGTAAAACTTTGTACCGTGCTAATTACAATTACACGTTAGGCCCTACAATTATACCCGCGTTTCCTTTGATTGCAACATTCGTCCTTATTTCATTTACATTTACACCCAAGAACTATTTTAAGATCATGTTATAAAATGATCATTCATACATATTAAACCAGACCAGTCATATTATTTTGATGTTAAATTCAACTCGAAAGTGTGGTAATTTGCCATCTCCGAATAATTTGCGGTTAAAGCACTTGTGAACAATTACTGTAATAGCGTACGCTCATAAAAGTTCCTTCATTTGACACTTCAATTGTAATTTAAATTTACAATTTCTAATCATTGTATTTTTGAGCGAACGTTGCGTGAAGCCAATGAGGGAATGTAATTAGGCATATTGTACTTTGTTAATTTGCATCTAAAATTGATTTCGTAACAATTCTCGTAGATAGACTCAAACAGTAATACATATTCACGTTGCTTCAGACAAAATCAGCTTAAGATAGAAAATATGAAAAATTGCTTTATAGCCACGAAGTCTTGTGGAAAAGTGGACTTTAATTGCATACCTCCAGTGGTGATATTGTAATAAAATTGTTAATGACCAAAATGACACATTAATAACCAGGATGTCAGTTGTATTCATTAGCCCTTCTAGTATGCCGAGGATTGTCGGAGCCTAATTAGATTTTTTTTGGCTGATATTGGAATATCAAATGTTCAATGACTACAACTTTCACTACAGAACAACATGTATGATCAATGTCTATTCAGATGGAATGTTTTGCCAATATTTTGGTTGAGAAGATCTAGCTATTATAATAAATATACATGTAATCGCTACGATGCTTTTCAATTCTTCAAATCCTTTTCTAGCTTTCCCAGTTCTCAGGAAGTCTGGTGCATTATCCTTTGGGAGGTATAAGGAAGAATAATTGTTTTGGTTCATTTGCTAGGTTAGGAATACAATCTTCTCCTGTTTCCTCAATAATCCAGGATATACGGAAGTAGGTCAATGATGAGGTATCTATTATGATTATAAATTTATTTTCAGTAGAGCTTATAAAGATAAATAAACATGCAGATTTTTATTATAATCAAATGATAACTAGCAGTAGATTTTTAGAACGAAATTGGATGCTTTTTACCTTAGCACAGCATGCTACGCATCCATGTCGACGTTCTATGAATGTCTTTCTTGTTACAATTGAGATGCCATTTCCTTTTCGAGACGAGTATACTGCTTGAATTGAAATTCTAAATTAAACTTCAAAATAAAATGAACTGCCATTCTTGGGATATTTCTGGTACAATATGTTGTATAATCATGTCTGTCATCCTAGAAATGTATTTGACCAAACTTGTGAGTCTTTACACAACATCATGTTGCTAAGACACTATCACCAAAAGAAACTGATGCTGGGACAGTGACAGAATAGATATGGATAAAGCATGGACAATGTCCACTCTTAATACCCATGTGGGAGGAGGACGAAATCCCAATTACTACTCATTTGCATAATCCGCCATTTCCGCAGAGATGTTTGTACGGCAATACACCGAATATTGATAAACACTGAAGTAATCACATCGATCTTAAAGTAGTAAATGTGAGTTAGGTCGGAATGGTTTTGAACACATTTCGTTATAGAAAAATGAAGTTGTATAAGGAATTTGTAAAGCGATTCGCTTGGAAGCTGGAGCATCGAATTTTAAATATTCCTTTGCTCATTTCATTATTGAATATAAGAATGTACGCTAGCATGTTCTCTTTATAAAAAGATCAAAATCATATTGGTTGTCAAATGCATAATGTTGTCGATTAATAAGTTAAATATTTTTATTTGTTCTACCTTTTACCAAAACAGAAAAAATGTAAAGACGTTGAAGCAAATATTTGATTAACGTGAAAAAGAAAAAATCACGAAAAATGTATAAACAAAATCTTTGCTTATTGGCTCGCGCTTTAACAAAAAATCGAAACAATTAGAAACAGAATACAAACTTATTTTAAAATTGTTTTGCAAGCTGTTGCAAACAGATATTGGTCGAACAGAGAGAGTAAACCTTCGAGGTCCTACGCAGAACATACATGCTAAATATCAGTATATGGTACATCGAAGAATTGTTACCATTGTGTATTATAAACAGATAGAATGCTTGTAAAAATGCTGACATTTATTTGAATAAATTATGCTTACTTAATTATGACGTTATTTATATTGTTTGGCTTTTGTACATAATAACACAAATGTAAATGACAGTACAACGAAATATATTCTCTTGTACAGAAAGAGAATTGTATGGAACGATAGCAATAAACCCCACCATAAGCAAATAACTAAATAAGAAAAGATTGGATGCAGAATAAAGTGTTTATATATCCCCAGGCTCTGCTTACAATATAGTAGATTATGTTTTAAATTTATTTTCCTTGTAACAAACTATGCTTCTATAAGTGTCTTTAAACATATGTGTTCACAATGCATCGCTTCTAAAGTGCGCCAAGGATATGAGGATTTACGCCTAAACACCAAATACGTTCATCATTTGCATTTCAAACCCATAAATCAAAGTATTAAATTCCAATCGATCACATTTGGATTTGTTTGAAATTCGTTGTTTTATGAAATTATTTCCCCAACAATCAATTATATTTTCAGACAGAATGGCGTAAAGCTTCTCCTATTTTTCTTTTGTTATTTTTTCATTCTCATAAATAGAATGGATTTACATATCTGGTACTTTTAAACAACGCATCTTATTGTAACGCAACCTTTTGTTATTTTAAAATGGTCGGCATAATGTTTTCAATGACGTCAACGTATCCCAGACCTTTAAGATAGTTGAAAATTAGAATAATGAGAACATATCAGTACAGGTCAACCACAGCAATTCCAGTTTTCTCTTAATCGAAATTGATTTGTATGTACAATTTTCTTAAGTCTCATATATTTTAGTTAACGCATACTAGGCAGAGAGCAAATGAATCAGTCTAAAAAGAAATGTGACTATACTCAATTTAAATAGTTGCATGCAAAGGTAAGCAGCTGCGTTGCCGCCTGCCATTGATCAACCTATTTTCTTTAGACTAAGAAATAAAATCTGCTTTCAACACACATCATATTCAACACAATCCTTGATGTTTACAAAATTATTGTCTCACAATCTAACAAACATTAATCATTTACGAAGTTTTTCTGACCTCGCTGTCTGACCAATGACTTATTCAGCGCCAAGAATTGGCAGCCTTTCTGAGAGATATGAGACCTCAGGCAAACAAACTAACCAGCCTCCCCTCTTGATTTCTTATTTGCTAAGTACATCAATAAGTTAGATAATATATTATAAAAGCTGTAAAGTTTAGGATATACATTTTCAGGGACTTTTAGATTAGTTGACTAAAAAGTTAAAATATGAAGAGACAGATAAATCATATATACTTGAACAGCTCCATCTTTGACATTGTCAGACAAGGATACGAACTTTTGCAGTTTTAGATAATCAATATTAAACAACGTTGGTTCTGCCTTTGTACCGATGCCTGATCAAAAAATTATGTGAATAATTGTATAAAGCAAACATGTATACTGCATTGGTAATAACATTGAAAGTGAAGAAGCCGGCAAAAGAAATAGAAAAAAATGATCATTTCTTGAGTGTGTAAATATAGCACAAGATTGATAGTCTAACTCAAAGAAAAACTACAGTCAATTTGGGCCTATTTAATATAACATTGGACATGTTTTTGGCATTTTTAAGAACATGCCTTCTAATATATTTTTATAAGACAATTATTTCATCATTTATCAAACATTAATAATTCAATTAGCTACCAACACGTCCTTGGGACAGTTATTGCTCATGTCCAATAATGACACTCTGGCTGGTAAAAAGGAGGCATAAAGCAAGCAGATAACAAAACATCTCTTCTTTCTGCCTGAGAGGTGATGAAGGTAAAACAACGCACTAAAATCAAATACAGAAATCTCCGTGGCAAAAAGGATCAGTGTCAGGAAAGCTCCGACGTTTCATTTCAGATGGCCATGCAATAAATTATCTAACGTAATCATTAATAAATTACATAAAAATGATGTCAATAGTTATGTATTGTATTCACGTTTTCTTTTTGCATTTATTCTTCTTACTTGACAATAATTTTATAATTTTACATTGAAATACTAATAGTAAGTTATTAAAAGAGATGAATTCGAACGAAAGTATATAACGTTTTTTTCCTGATTCAGACAAACTAGAATCTTTTTAAATCCTTAAAACAAACAATGCATATTAGCGAAGCCTTCGAGATGATAATTATATAAAAAATCAAATATTAAAAAAAGTTAAATTGTCATTTAATTTATACTTCAACAAACGTCATTCAAACATATCTTGACCTCGTAGTGCAAACGTTTTGTGCAAAGTCTTGCTATGACAATATTGGCTAGAAATTTGAGACATTAGACAAACAAACTACTTATTATTTGACGGTCTGAGAAATTATCGGCATAAATTCACAGACAAAGCCTTAGTTCCCTCCAAATCTATACACTCACAAAGCATGTATATAAAGCTTTCATGATAATGTGTAAAGAGACAAGAGCTGCTCTTAAAAGTCTGTTTCTTTGATGATTCTTGATTTAACATACATCAATAATTCACGTATCTATCTAGACTGGCCAGTTATATGTTCAAAGCCTCGAAGCGATATTGTTTCTGCGAAACGAAGGACATAAGACAAACTATTAAACAGCTCGTCGGATTTTGGTGTGAGATTTTTGCAGAAGGTGCACTTGTGCAGAAAGATAAAATATACAAAAGCACCGTTGTTTACAGTTTGTTAGTTATTTCGCTTGCTTCTTAGAAATAATATGCAAATAAGCGCACTTACATTAGTTTAATATTAGTATTTGTTTAGAATACGTTTTAATATTATTTGATGGTAACATTTAAATCGATATCGTGAAAGGATAAGAACACGCCATCGCTCGGATTGTTCTTTTTAAAATTAGTATGTTTACTGTTATCTAAGTGAAAACCACCAGAAAGTGCGAGGTTACACTTCTGTTTATCAGGTTTCTATAAAACCGGATCCATTAACGACTCAGCTTTCGAAAGCGATAATTGCTTTCTCTGTTTTCTCTGTTTTTGTAATTTATTGTCTTAAAGTTGGGTCTCTTTTAGATTTAACTGCCGTTTGTATACATCTAGTGCTTTGTCAGATTTAAATACATGCTGCCATAATTATAAGATAATGTCAAAATATTTTGTTGAAGGGGATACTATTGATGAGTGGGGTCAACAGTTGCTTCCATTAAAATAAGCTTTCTTACAGGCCTGATTATTATTTGGACGATATTAAGTCACATATACAGTACAATAGTAATAAGTTAGCTATTTATACAAACAGCAGCATGTTTTTACAAACATTTCCCATGATATCGACAGTTGTTACTTCCGAAACTATAAGATTTTTTTTTAAATTGACGGGACTCCCGATGCAGGTGCTGACTGTAAGTTGCTTCACTTTGACGGGATATTTTTACTGACACTGTTTATTTGATTGAAAGAAACCTTCAGGAAGTGCGAGGTTGGAGCGCTCCACAAACCAGGTTTAAGCGCCTCAGTCGATCCTTTTGCCGACTGACAAATCCAAGGCGGTAACCGATGGTTTTTATGTGTTACGTCTCATCTCTGTGTTTTTGTCATATTTACGTTTACCCTGTTTGCCTTCGTCTAGAGGTAGTTCAGATTTCAATATATGTAAGACATTATCTTATTTACCGATTGGTTGATACTTTAACCCTGTAAACTGCCAAAATGCTAGTTACTAGAAAATCTAATCGATAACGGATAATTGCTTTTATTAATACAGTTTAAACCAAACACTAATAGAATAATTAAGAATAGTTCATTTGTTCGATGAATACAAATGCAAAGCCTAACAATGAGATGTTGTTGTAAAAGTGTTACATGTGTTAAATAAGAAACAACACAACGTAACACGATGCGACTTATTTCAATTATGCGGTTCCAAAGAGTAGATTGCATGGTCTTATTGCAGCCAAGTCTAGACAAATAAAACATAGTCAGGTTTCATTATGTAGTTAACTGTACCCTATCTCATTTTCTTTCAGTGTAACAAACACGAAAATAGCAAACCGCTGCCAGTGATAAGAGATTAGAAGGAACTGTTCCCATTGTAGCTTGGTATTGTTCAGCTTGATTAGTAAAGAGATAGAGAGAAAGTAATTGAAGGTCAAGTGATTTCTGACCACGAAACAATTTTTCTAATTTTTACCTAAAGCTAGTAAAACGAGGAAACCCAAGGTGTACATAAATATAAATCAACCAGATGAAGGAAACCGTAATAACACTCATATCATGTACCTGGCAAGAACAACAGGACAACAACATAGAATAAAATTTTGGTTCCGTTGTAAAAACTAACTGATCTTGTGTTGCGAAATTTGCGTCATCGAGTAATCAATGTAATCGATTAAAATAAATTATATGAATCCTTTATATATACCTTAAATAATTGCACATCATAACGACAGGGACAGATCCACATTTTTGGGGTGTTGTTGGGGTGTGTGTGTGTGTAGGTGGTGTATTAATCAAGACCCATATATATACAAAGTAAGGTACCCTAACTTCGACCTAAGCAGTCAACTGACAAAAATTACTTTAAAAGCTTAGTATGTTTTAAACTTACATGTATGTGTTATGTGTTTTCACAACTCTACTCTTTTACCTAGCTGGTGAGGTGTGTGTGTGTGTGTGTGTGGGGGGGGGGGGGGTTGGGTGGTGTTGGTGCATCCCCCATCCCCTAGATCCATCTCTTCATGGCGCATATGATGTATAGGTTCAGTATCTATCTCAATATAGTTAAGGTTACAGGAGGGTACAATACATCAGATGGATAAAACCTTAGTCTTGAAATAATGCAATCATTTGTAAATTGTATCGTTACTTCAAACGTTGAGAAGGCGAGTAGTTTACAAGTTTTGACGAAACCATTTGCCATTGAAGTACATTGCTGCTTAGTTTTAAATCCAATTTGAAATATAGAATTAAAGGAACACATGAAGCAATAAAGACCCGAATACACGGAGAAACTGCATAATAGTTAACTTGCTCTTTGTGTTGATATTTATTTTAGGACACCGAAGAAAGGTAAACATTTAGTAAATGCCATCTGTTGTTAGATAATAGGCATTACCAAAATATAGTCTACTTTTAAGCCACTGCTCGTTCACCCGACTTTATAGATTATTACCCTGGTCATTGAGTATATTTCACAATCCCGTACTATAGCAGCCGACACGTTGCGCTGGCAAGTCATATTATAGACACAAATAACACTCCCAGGAACCCAATTATACACCTGGGTGAGATGGAACATTTTGAGGTAAAGTTCTTGCTCAAGGAAATTAGCGGCGACCTGACCGGGATTCGAACCATGGACCCTGTGATCCGGATTTGTGCGTCCTATCACTGGACTATTCCGCTCCAGTGTGATACACCGTATCGGTGTACCAGTGTCATCAAATAACAGCGTTGGCTTGTGGATCGCGAGGTCGCGGGGTCAAACCCCGGCCGGGTCAAACCAAAGACTTTAAAGTTGGTAGTAGTGGCTTCCTTCCTAACGCTCGGGGCTGGTAACAGATTTTCAGTTCGTAAACGCCATTTATTGAGATAAGAATTAAAAGTTTAGAGCTTTTGACAGTATAAATTCTTCTGAGATGTATTTGACACAGTGTTAATCCCATATGATCTTCAGATGGAGTTGCGTCAAATAAACCACTTGGTTGACCATGTAAGGAAAAATACCATGTCCTATTTAACACTAAACAAAACTCGAAACGGGTGCCGAACACATCTTAAGAAATCTTCACTGAAATACATGAAACAAATAAAGTATTTATAATATTTTTATAATAAAAGCCTTCTAGACTCTTTCAGGTGATGAATATAAACGAATAAATTTACAAGATATTTATTTCTTCGTTGCAAGTTGAATTTTTAATTTTATCGCTTCTCCCGCTGACTCAGTGGGAAAACCAGAATGCAAAACAATGATCAATAAAACGACCGAGTAAGTGTTGGGGTCAAACTAAAGATAGTAATTAAAGCATTTTCTAAGTTGTTTTTGTGTGTTACATTTCGGTTAAATTTAGGTGAAGGCCCCTACCTTAAGCAATAGCCTCCGCTGTATTTATAGAACCATACTATTTACGAGAGGATGGTCTTTAAAACTCCGTCTTATTAAAATAAATATACTTACATTTTTCATTAAACCGGGGCGTTTTCTTCTAAATTGTGTAGTAATTATGTACCCTTTAAACCAAAATGTTAAACGTGTTATTTGTTTATGCAATGATTGTACGTCCCCATGCACTATCTAAAAACGTTTCAAGGAGACGTTGATTGAGCAACTAGTTTAGGTTCACGACAGTATTTCATACAACCTCAAATTGTCATAAGGCACGGAAATGTTTTCAAACCATGATGATTAAATTAAGACTTCAAAAATTAATATTAGTCTGGAGCTTCATTATGATATTCTAACGAAAATGATATTGAAAAATATTGAAAAACAACAACAACAAAATTACATGTTTTGACTATTTGTTTAGAGTTACCAAAAATAGCACCTACATTGTGGAGAATGCTATTGAATTGGCACGCAACACAGAAGGTTCGTTCATGCCTATACAGGGGTATTATTATCTTATATTGAAGACGCCATAGAAAAATGTATTTCGATGCATGGTAACATATGTTTAATAAGACTGTGTGGTATTACCTTCTGTACTCTTGCACTGCGTAATACATGACATCGAAAATAAAAACAAGAATTACCAGACGAGCAGAAACAAATAGTATACCTTTTTGCATGACGGATATTGAAGAATGTCTTGAGCAATGTGTATTGCTTGAGTTTTAAACCCATGGTTGGAGATTGTAACATTTTTGAGTTTGAGTCAAAGACAAGTCTCGATCATCTGATTGGCTAGATTTCAAATTTTATTTGAATCCAGCCAATCAGATGAAAAAGTATTGTCTCTGACTCAAACTGATAAGCTTTATCATCTCCAACCCAGGTCTCAACCTTTGTCTCTGACTAGCTGACTATACCTTGTTTACGGTACTATGAATAGAATTTCTATGACTTCCACTTCATGGTGGAAACATTAAAGGCGCTTCATATCAATGGTTACGTATATGCTCATTTACAACGATATTTAGAAGCACCATTTTTGCTATAAAAAATAATGACATATATACAATACAACGCATCAGAGTATGACGCGTTTCCTTCCAGTAGAGGCTGACTGATCTACATTGAAGATATCCATCTTCTTTTTAATCAGAATCACATAAGAATAGCAGCAGAATTTGTAGATAATGTCTGATGAAAGTATCGAACTTGATTTGTATATCTTCCCGTAGGAACAGATTGACAATGCATGATTGATTAAAACATGAATGCATTCTATTCTTGTGTAAGAAGTGAAGATTAATTTCACTGCTTACAACAAAGGTCGGTGATGTTATGTCAACTGAGAGAAACAAGTTCTTTGATTGTCCGACTGAATAATAGCACTACATGTTACTTCACAAATATTCTGTTGTCTTTTTTAATTTCCATATCAGTGCTATTTTAAAAGAAAAGCTAAATAAAATGCACGGTGGAGACTCAATACTTCTTTCGCTAAAGCAAATGATCCTCCATTTTAATTTAAGTAACAAAATTTTAATGCATTTAATCAGACATTTAATCAGACATTCAGACATTATATACACACGAAATTAAAATTGTGGAAAAATAGAGTTAGGAGTTTATGCCAGTTATATACATATGTTTTATTTTCCCGGGATTGTTTCCAGTGGTGTTGTTGTGTAATGGCCAATTATTCAAGAAAATGATAATAATAGGATTACAAAGCTTTTACGAAAGATCGCTTACTAGAAACCAAACTATACTAGATAAACATATTCTCCCTACATGATAACGTGCTTTTACTAGAACATACCTGCTACAGGAATAATATATTTTGAGGTATTCTTGGGTCTTAAAATTTGACTCCGTCTCGCGAAAATAAGAACTTTGAAGTCTGTTGAAAGGCACTAAAGGCATTCACAATTAAATTTACTTTGCCTTTATTAGAACACTAGCTTCATTGTTATGACCAGGGCCAACGTTTTCTTGTATCTGAGAGGAGATACATTTTTAAACAATACTTTGGCGATTCTTTAACATGTAACAACGTCTATAACGTTAGCTTAAAGAGGCAGATCAGAAAAACGATTTTTTATCATGGTAATTAAAACCTACTCACAACCGCTTATTTTTCTAGCTTAAACTTAGAAATGTCCTTGACGTGTAAAAATAAGAAATAACTTATCAAATCAATTTAATGAATAATTTAAAAAACAACAACAACAAACTTTGCAGTGGTAAATATTTCAAGATATAAGAAAATCTCTTAGTTGAAGTCAGAAAAACTAGAATACATTCTTTCTTAATACGAACTTTTTTTAGGATAAAGTTACAAGAATAGTCTTAATTGTTTATTTTCGTTTTATTTATTTGTTTAGCAACAAAATAAATCTGTTTTACTAAAAGCTATATATGAGGGGGATGAGTTTAACATCTTTTAGGCTTTTTACATGTTTGATGCAGCTCTCTCTTGGTAAACCTTCGAGAAAGGGAAAGAAGACAAGTGTAGAAACTGTATTTCAGTGTCAGCCGATTTGTTATTAATATCTTAATAGGATGCCCTTGTTTGAGCAGACAGAGTCTCAGATGAAAGCAGCCTCTCAACATTGTGAATAAGAAAATAGGACTTCGTCGTATGAATATTGCAACATACATGGTGTACGGGACAGACTGTTCTAGAAATAGCTGCACTGGTGTTGCTACGCAGAGGTTAATCTAGCCTCAGGGAAGAGATTTACACGGCCGCTTACCGCTTCGCGGAGGAGTTACTACTTAGAGGTTAAAATGCGCTGACAACTACTGGGGGAAATTTAACTGTCGCTGCTTAGAGGTAGCCGCTGCTTAGAGGTGCCGCTTCGAGAGGTTTTACTGTATATTAAAATGAAAAGGCACACGACAAAGATATTCACATGAAGATAAGTTGTTAAAGGTACAACAAAACTGTGACGAGATATTATACAAAATATAGTCCTATGTAGGCAGTTCCAGCTAGTATACAGGTTCTGATTAGATACATACTACTTTCAATTTGGTTCTTTGTACTTTCATTATCGCCAGCCTACGGGTCCGCTATCTTTATAACAATCACCGTCATTTTGTCAAAAAAAACAACAACAACAAACAAAAACAAATACAAAGTCTAACGGTTAATAAAATAGTACCACACACCTTATTTATGGAACAAGGTTTGTTGTCTTGTTACGACCGGTGTCGCTATATAAGTTTATTTAAAAAGTGGCACGTTTACTAAACGACGAAATGGTGTAACAGAAAGAACAAGCCTGCAACAAACTAGTGCAATAATGTTTTATTTTAATAAACAATTAAATCTATAGCGTAATAAAACAATAAATGATAAATCAGACAAAATTTCAGAAAGCAAAATAAATGTTAGCTTACAGTTTGTCCCTTTAGGAGGCGTCCCTTTAACAGTCCAATTAATAATCCAACGTCGAATAATCCTGAAGAGGTTTTGGTAGAATGTCTTCGTAGATACGCACAGTTGAAATAATCCAAAGGTAAAACAAAACACGAATGTAAATGATATAATTCCAAATTCAACACTTTAATATTTATATCACTGTAGAATATAGTAAGTCCACGTAATTTCCAACACAGAAAGATTTAATACAGAAGCTGCAAGTATTTCCAAACTATATATCCAAACTCTTTGTCCAAACGTTTATCCAAACTTTTTATCCAAATTTGCCTTAAATCGGCAAACACGCCCTTATATATACCCAAAAATTTCTAGAACATTCACGAAACCCAGAACATTTTCGAAACCCAGTTAAAAATAAACAGATGAACTTTCTAGCATAATCCTTATTGTGATGCGATGCTACGTCATCAAAACCACAACGGTAAACAACCCTCAACCTGACTAGCGTAACCTTGAACGCTGAGGTACTACAGTACATAACAGACTATTTATGCAACATGTAAACGTCTTTAGAAGAATTGAAATATAAAAAATAACGCTTTCGCTTTATGAAAAGTTGTTGCTTCAGTTTTGAAATCTTCATCTACTTGAGACATTGAATGATGTTTGGCTAAAGAGCAACAATTGTTGAAAATGGTCCAATTATTGTTTGTTTGAGTCGTTATCAAAATAACAAACACAACCAAATCGTTTTCTCTTCCAAGAATTTTCTATTAACGTTTAGTTCTTATTAGCATATGTCATTGTTTTTACAATTCTGCAATAAAACTGTTCTATTTAACTCTTATTTTCTCCTATATTATTAAAATAAATTACACATTGGCCATGACAAAATCAACTAAACAATTAACGGTCGGTCTTTATGCCTTTGCATACTTTTTTCGTCAACCCAGTTCTGCGGTCTTGCGAATTATCCCTCTTAAGCCTTTACAGACCGGTTAACAATGTTTAATCTTGGAAGTCAACTGCTTCGTCACATCTTCAATATTGAGTCATCTTTATTCTCTACTTCTCTTCCATGAATGCTTGTTTCCTTGAACAGATTTTGCTAACGATGCCACTAGTAGCTTTCATGTGTCCAACCCTCTTTACTCCGTCATAACTTGACAAAAAGCAATAAAGATATGACATTTAGTTTGAACAAATTTATTGTTATCAGCCCAAATTAGGGCTTTAAAATGGGATATCAGTACCGACAAAAGTTAAATTGATAATGTTTAACTGTTATACAAATGTGTGTACTCTTGCTTTAGGTTTCGCGTTCCTGTATTTGAGTCTTTTATGAATATAACAAAATGTTCAGTATTATCAATTTAGTTTTTGCCAGAAGCACTATATTTTCATGCTATGTTTGCAAACACAATTTACATGATCTTTTTCTCGATCGTTATGCATTTTGTTTCTAAACTATATTATATTATGAGCAAATGTATGTGGCAGGGTATGTTGGAATAGTTGCATATAATATAATATAGTTTCTTTCAACATAAACCTAACAGGACCGTGAACTGCTGTATGGCAGGTTGTAGCGCAGCAAAGACCAGTTCCAGGCGCTTAATAAGCATGTGCTAACATGACAGAGGACATGGATTGCATTCTGTCTGTCGACGCACGAAACCTTATTCAGTGAGAATGTTGAGATATATCACAGACAACTCCTGCGTTGTTGGTTGTATTAGTATTTCTCATTATACCAGAATGTTTAACAGATATGTAACTCAGGTTGGTAACTATCAGTTATACATGTAAATACCAATACTCTTTACCTCCAATAGAGAAGGCAAACACTCTTCAAGACAAACTTTTAATCGGCTGATTAACCCAAACTTTTTTTTTATATTAATTGTTCTGGTGAGTTTACTACAGGAGTCTGATATTTTTACTTTAACATTTAAGTGAAATCAGCTCAATACGTATCGCATGTAATGTAATGGCGCGGTATGTTTAGTAGTGCCGACCATTGTTTTGCTAAGACGAACACAAGATAGTATGTGACGTCATGTAAAAAGAAATAAGAGAAAATGTTTTCGTTAGAACCACACGTGTCACATATTTAATTAAAAAAACGATGAATTTCATTTTTTTTTCAATTAAGTGCTGTTAAAAGCAAAATGCCACTAGAGACTTAACCAATACAACGATTTTTGTCCGCCGAATTATATTGTCATTGTGATTTTGATCTATTTAATTATAGTCTATAATAGCAGAATATTAACAATTTCTGCTCTTTGAAGGTTAGCATTTTAGAAATAACAAACAAGACGTTGGAGGTTAAAAAAGTTAGACAAACCCAATATATTTTCTATCTGCCCCTCTCAATTTGTCTCACGCTATACTGTTTCAGAGCATAGTGGTAGATATGTTTATTTCAGCAAAATGTATAGAACCAATTCTTCATAAAAACAACTTTTAGCGCTAATACCTTTTTTACGAACCATGGCTATACACGACTTCAATATATACGTAATAAATATAATGGAAGGAATTCTTTAAGAATAACGAGTTTTCCTCTCAACAATTACATCTTTTATATGAGAAAACATTAACTGTTGAACAACATTGTGTCTGTCAGAACAATTTATAAACACATATATCTTTATTCTAACGTTTGCAACGAATAAAAAAAATGGTGAGAATGGTTTAATTAAACATTTAGACAAAACAATGTATAAAAACGGATATCTTTTTGTTACGTTTGCAACGAATGAAAAAGTAAATGAATACGAAACAATCATCCTTTTATCTGAAGTATTACGAGAAACAACACGTGTCTCGTTACGGACCTTGCGACTACTGGCAAGGCTAGAGTGACGTTCCCTCAAGATTAAGAAGATTTAGAATGTTTTGCTACTCCGGGCTGTTTTGACAATCTATTTGTATGTTAAGTGGCGTAACGAAAACATTCTGTTTGCACTCAAATAACCGGCTCTGTCATGGGACCGGCGTGTTGAAAATATCACGAGTTAGGAAGATACTGGATGTGGCTTTCCTCTTGGGAGCCAAGGAAAGCAGAAACAGGAATATATTTATTTTTAAAAGGATATGCGTTGTTGGTGAAGCTAAAAATTGAGATATTTGCCAGAATATCAATTACAAGCATTGATACTAAATAACATAGGCTTAACATCTAAATCCAAATAAGACTCCAAAATAATTTTGCTGACTATATACAGTTTAATTTTTTAATTTTATAAGGTACCCATTTTTGTCAATCTCAAAACGCACGTTTGCTATAACCTACAAATAGTATGCGATTATTTATTTTATTATATTTTATAGATCAATAATAAGGTTTATGATTTTCGTACAATTCATATGCTTCATCAGCTCCAAAATTGAAACAGAAGCATTTCTTATTTTCTTCTCTATTTTCTGCTTTTCACCAGACGGAGTAAAATAAACAATATTCACCTTTATCTATCCATTTCTGAACAAAATAATGGTCACTTTCTATTACCCACTTAACTTTTGTACGACGTCTTGCGCGTACATGCATTACGTCAAGCACGTTTTTTTTAAACAAGCTTATACACATTTTGCCCATTCTGTTGAAGAGATTAATCGATCCCAATAAAACATTCACTGTCCTTACAATTTTTCAACTATGCAGGTGAACAATTCAATAGAAAAAGTAGCACATTCTTTATTTTTCATACGAATATTTCAATCTGGCATTAGAGGAATTCCACAGATGGGTGTGCCAATACGGAAACGTTTATCTGGTAAATCAAAACAATTATTTATATTCAACTTTTGGGACGATTGCCCTGACACCACGAACAGAAAATGCAACTTACAGTTACCAGTCTACACATCAATTGACTGGTACAATGGTGGCATAAACATGTAAAACATTAATCGGTAAGGCATTGCGAATTCTTCGATTGCATTATAATTTCGACAAGCTGTAACCTTCTTTGGGATAGCCCGGTCTTTACAGAATATGCGTTTGGTTTAGTAGTATGGTTTTCTTTACATCATGTAAAGTCATCATGTCTATGTAAATCAATCTTGAGGTTAGGAAGCTACGCTGAGTAGTTTTATTTTCAGTGTTACAGGCTTAATATGTTCATGGATTGACAGTGTTAAGAAGACTAGAGATATAAATTATAACCATTCAATCTATTGGGTTATTAACTCCTATTGTCAGCAGTTCTTAGATCCAGCTGTTTTACAACCCTCGTACACACATTGCTTTGCATCTTGTCCTAAATATAGCTGTTATCAGCAACCCGTATATAACTTCTGAAAAAGGTTATAGTTTTGTCATTTTAGTGTGTTTCTATAATAAATGTCGAATTTGTAGTTATTTGATAAATTTAGAAGTTGTGATTATAAGTTAATCATTTTTTAACAGAATCGACCATTATATACCACTTTAAACTAACTGTTGACCTTTCAAACATTCCTTTGAAGATGCTTGTTTGTACTTTTTTAGAAGTAGAAAAATATGTATGTTCATCATAAAACGTTCTTTAACAGATGGCCGTAAATGACGGTTGTTGTTCGAGTATTTGCACACTTTCCAGTCACGCTATTTCTGCGGATTTACAAATTATTCCTCTTAAGCCTCCACAGACTCGGCGACAATCTTTAACCATCTAGGGACAATTATTTCCTAAAAAACCTGCATTACATAAAACATCGTCATGATAATCTATTCATAATGCAAATGTGCCTACCGGAGAGTTATTTGTCAGAAAGCAATTAGGTTTTGGGTGACATTTTGTAATTGAATATACAAACAATCGAATAGATTTCGAATAGACTTCGCGTTTAACAATTGCACTAATATGAATGTTTGTCATGTTATACGCGTTTAACCTCTTCATCTGACCGGGGTTTTTTTATAATCACAAGACTATAGATCTATTGTATATAAAATATTGTAAAAGATTTGGTAGAAGCACCTCGAGGATTTGTGACTTGATCTTACACGATGTTGGGAGTGCATACGAATTAATCAACAGCAAAACATTTATATCTTTTGCAAAACCAAATTACAAAATGTAATGTTTAGGCATATAATATGTCAACAGAATCTGAAGCCATTTTTTAATATTTACACTTATAAAAACTATGCTAAAAATGACAAGTGTTAAGCCACTTCCAATGAAACACAAAGAAAAAAGACGCTAAATAAGAAATAATTTTGATCGTGTTTATAATTACATAAAATACGATTGTTATCAAATTGAAAAGTTGGATTGAAATTGATTGGCCATGTTTTGTTTCTTTGATGTTTTTGCTGCTAATTTTCGTTGCCTCAGATAAGTTCGTCTGCTGGAAGCTTGCTTGTATGATGTATTTTAAGTTCAGAAGATCCCAGATATTTCGTGTGCTAGAAGCTTGCTTGTATGATGTATTTTAAGTTCAGAAGATCCCAGATATTTCGTTTGCTAGAAGCTTGCTTGTAGGATGTATTATAAGTTCAGAAGATCCCAGATATTTCGTTTGCTGGAAGCTTGCTTGTATGATGTATTTTTAGTTCAGAAGATCCAAGATATTTCGTTTGCTGGAAGCTTGCTTGTATGATGTATTTTAAGTTCAGAAGATCCCAGATATTTCGTTTGGATTTTTTATTTATGTTTGTATAGCACTACACATTGTTGAATAATAAAATGTATTCAAATATGCCCTTCCTAATCTGTAACAGTATTATAGCATGATCTGGCAATTTTTTTTTGAATAAACACTACTTTCTTTTTTAAACCTGTTCAGAATGTAAGCCAACTGTCCTACATGTAAACTGGTTTGTCCATTGTGGATGATTTTGTTAATCATTGTTTCATAATTGAATGCTGTTTATTTATATTTATTTTTTAATTGCCACCAGCTTGTCTTACATTGTCATATAAACTCAACACAATTAGCCAAGTGTCAATCCCCTGAGGGTATTTGTACATAAAAGCATGTTCTTGCATTCTAGCTAGATTAAACCTTTAAACAATAATATTTTGCATACTTAAATTGGCGTTTCGTAAGGTAACAATGATTTGGAATAACTAAGAAATGCAAAACAGCAGCATGACTCTTCCACATTCTAGCCTGTTGTATTTTATTTCTCGCATCATCTCGGAAATCTACTGTCTGTAAAATTGGTTGCTGCCATGCATAATTGCGTTTATGACCTGACTGGCAAGAACGATTGTGCATATGTTATGCTTCAATTTGTTTAAATTCAACAATATTTCCAAATTTAGCTCTTTATGGTTTTCAATAAAACAAAATTCTTTATTCTCGGAATATATTAACATGTTTTGGAATAAATAATGACACGTGGTTACTTCTCAAGGTTAAAAACTTATCCATAAAGTTCTCATGGTTTTGTCACAAGCACTTTTCCCGATCAGTGTTAACTTGTTTTTAGCTAAGCTTGGCATAAATGATACTTTACCTTTATCTAGACTGTAAATAATTTGTTGTCACTCACACATCCTTTAAAATATATTTAAATTTATCACAAATTCTAAAGATTGTCTATGTTATTTAAGTAAATTCACTCTGGGCATTGATGGACTGAAGAAATAGTCGGCCGGTGTTAATTTTATCATGTTAAGAAAACTGTTTCATATTTCTATTCAGGTCAGTATATTTTACGTGACCGTTAAATTATCAAGGAGCATGTGATTTCTTTGATTTCTTTGTACAAAGAATATAATAAGCACACCGTATTAATGTAAATATTGCTTGAATCTTTGGTGGTATCCGACAGTTTGCCTTTATCAAATTCATATAACAATACCTGACCACTGCTTTGGGGTGAATTTGTGCATAATGTCTGCACAAAGTCATACTTAATTACAAATAAAGACAGTTTTGAACGCTATCTATATTGTTAGATAGTACAAATCGCAATAAAATACTCTAAAAGAGCATTAATTCCTAATTTATAAATAAGCAAGATTATAACCTCTGCTAAAAATAGAGATCGACATCAGAGCGATTAACCGGATGACACTATGACGTAACCTCAAAAGTTAGTTGTCACGTGGTTTTCTTAGTTAAAAGTTGCTATCTCTGCAGAGTGGCTCAGATAGGAAATTCCTGTTTGCAATGGTCTAGGGCATCAATTAGCAGCATTTTGCGGGTCCCTTTTTATGTATCAATGTCTTATTTGAGCATTTGAGAAAAATAAATCCAAACTGTCAGATACCATCTTTAACTGACTGGTACTGTTTGAATTTGAATAGCGATAAAACACAATAGTTATTAATTCAAGCAACAGTGGTATTTTCGGAAGTTTACAGTAAAGATGTGTACATAAGATGCGCTATGCACTGCTTTAGTGCATTAACATCAGAATAGTTATTATAATTAAAAAAATGTGTTGATTTAATGGAGTTTTATCATTATGTGAATGGTAGTCAATTGTTAAGAAAACAATTTGAGAGGTCAAATCGTCTTTAACAATGTTTTGAGAGTTTCTCTTGACTTTAACTTTGAATATTTAGGATTAAACTGTGCTGCTTTAAATTGTAAGGATTAAACTTTGCTGCTATGAATAGTAGGGATTAAACTTTGCCGCTTTGAATTGTTAGGATAAAACTTTGCTGCTTTGAATAGTAAGGATAAAACTTTGCCGCTACTAAATACCACACCAAGTATTGTTAAGCACTTTTTTCACGAGTCGTTGACCTGTTGTGGTCAGCATAAACATTGAGATCGACATTAAGACCAATTGGCATCTCAGATTATGAGACTATGATTATGTCATGTAAAGATAATGCTTGATTTATTTGATCTCCTTTCAGTCCCGACCTTATCAATAGCACAATGTCATGGCGGTACGGTGTGTTTGGATGCTCTTAGATGATAGCGCCGAACTTCCTTTGTATATCTGCTCTTAGTTTGACACAGCTTGATTGATTAAAATATGGCTACAATCACTTCTTGAGTTGTAAGTTTAGATTGGAGCCATGGCTTACAAAGATACTCTGCTATGTAATTTCAACTGATAGATCTAATCTCTACGTTCGCTCGAATAACTCTTTTCATATATTTGACGTTGTATTTTCACTGACAATAGCAAGATAGTCTGACAAATGAAAATAATTTATTTTTGATTTTTTATCAGATTTTCTGTTTTAGTAGCTAGCTTGTTATGTTCATTTGTTAAAATATGCTTCAATGTCTAGGTTGGTTTATAATTAAAAAAGGAAACTCTTATGATCCTTCGCTTTGACAATTGCAACATTGCAACCATAATGGATTGTTGCAGAAGAGTTCCTTTTTTTGAATGTAAGAGGTATGTTTTTTTTTGTATTTAATGTAAGGAATCAAGAGCTTTAATCCTCTAGAGGTTCAGCGAATAAGCGAAAAAAGCCCCTAAACTGAAGATAAATCTCCAAGTAACAAATGGACACCACTCCAAAAGAAAAACAACTCCGGCACAAACTGGATACACTCTGGGACAACAATGTGTTTACTATAGAACTAAAACGTTGCTTTAAATACATGTGCAACATAATCGCTGCATTCATCTTCTTGTAATAAACACATTTCTTTGACATATGTTAATGACTTTCCTGTTGATTTTACGAATTTTGTATTTATATTAATGGTCGAGTCATCATCGAGACACGTTAACACTTAACAATTACATCGTCTTCAGAAGACAATAACAGCTACACTTACATAACATGGATAAAAATCATTATTTTTTAACAATGCATTTTCTTACATGAGTCAATAATGAAATCAGAGAAACAAACTTGATACATATGTCTTATATTTTAATTGTTTAATATGTTTTTTTATTTGGCGAGGTTTCAGTTTTTCCTCCTAATTCCGTATGTTTCTAGGTGCGTCCATTGCGTAGTGATATAGTCGCCGACTTCCAACTCCTCTGTCTGTTAAGCCTCTCACCGTATGTGATCCTGGCGAAGGATTGAAAAATGCGGAAAGTTCCTCAAGCTGACCTGCAGCGCGCCGGTTTTTCTACCAAGGCATTGTTCTGGGTTCTTCCTCAGTCGGAAAATAGCTTGACGTCGCTATAATCACCTTAATTTGTTGTCAAGATGTTGTTCAAAAGCAAAGCACACGCGTTTCAACGGTAAAGCCCAACCTGAAATGAAACTAACTGGTTGGGTTTTCTTTTAAAAGCGACCACGAAATCACTTGGCAGGTTTATTGTTACAAACAGTTGTAAACAAATCAAAGTATGACAGTTTATCACATATTGCCATTCAGGTTGGTCATAGCATTGAGTGTGTTATATTTTCTGTTTGTACATGCTTTGTTTCTGGCACAATTTAATAAAGCAACGCCATTCGTTGGTACCTTATTTTGTCGATAGTTTTAACTGATATTTGACCCTTTATTACGGTATGTGTTTAGATACAGGATCGAAGATAGCAAAGTAGTTAAAATTAAACTAAATGCACTTTTACTTGATATAACATATCAGTATTTCCGGTACTTCCCAATGCAATAATATCGATCAACAATCTTCTTTTCCTTCTGGATAATATAAAGGCTGAGACAATCTTCATGACACTTTTATGTACAGCTATTAAAAGTTTCAAGCAGCTGGAAAATTCTTGTGTTTGTTATATATTCATACGATTTTTATTATTGAACTATTATATTTATAAATGTGTTGATGTTAAAATGTCAGTAACTTAATGGCAAAGAATTTTTTTATCATGTGTTCCAATGAGTTGTTTTTTGGTTGCAGTAGTATGGAATATTGTATTTACTTTAATTTATGTAGTTCTTCTCATAAAAATAATTCTTATCCATTCATCCATATACAATTGGGACATTTTATTTAATGACGTCACTACTTTATGTTTATTGACGTCAAAACATTAATTTATTAATTTCACTAAGGCACCCTCGTTCTAAAGGATCTGTTTTTTGAAGGTTTAATATTGATTATCTATCAAGTAGTGTGTGAGATCATGACAAGGTAAAACCAGAATAAGCACATCAGTCGACACCTTTACTGACTGACCGTTCCAAGATGGTAACAGTTGAATTTTCTCTATTTTATGTTATGTCTCGTCAAGTCTGTTTTAGCTTTTACCTCTGACTTGCATGTGAATACCCCGTGCCTTGTCTTGTGCGTTTTTAAGTTTTAATAAAGTTTGTAATACTCACAGGACTTTGTCATATTTTAAACTGTCTCAGAGAAAACCTTGGGAAATGGTGATGTTGGGCACAAGGTTCAATATAAAGCTTTGTAACAGGCGGTTAGATTATTTCTATTTAGAAAATATCTCGTCGCAGTGTCTCTTTTTTAACGAACGCGGTCTGGGGCTAGTTCATTTTTTTTTAAATTAGAATTCGCATATTACCATGGGATAAGTTATTAACGTATAACTGGAAATTACAGTGAGTGAAACGTTACAGAAAAGACATATTCTTATTTTTGTTTTGCACCATTCCAATTTTCCTTCATGTTAAAGTTATTAAAATAAAGAAAAGAGTTTGTATCTGCTATGTTAGTACGACAGAAGTAACAACAATATTAAGCCAACGTTATGGGCTTCATTAACCAAATGTGCCCGGAACGGACGTGGATTTGGCATAGGCATATTTTCTTGTCACGCAATGTCTGAGGACATCGACGAATAAGCTATCTTGAATGTTTAAGACTTTTTGACAACTAATACTTTGCCTAGGCAGTCCGCTCGCGTATAGACAAGAGCAAAGTCAAATATTATGATTATGCAAATTGTCTTCACTGTTCTTCCATCTTGACTGTGTATTTCGTTGTTATTTTCTTTCTTTTTTCTAACACGAAAAAAAATATTTTTTTCTTAAGTACGCTAAAATCTGATTGTATTCCGTCCAATGTCAACTATTAATTATACAAAAGTCATTATAAAAACATTGAAATCACATTCATAAGTCAGTAAAATTATATTCACGATGTTAATATAAGTCCAAACAAATCAGTTTTCCAGACACATTTTGTGTGTGTTTCCAGTCAATTTCTAAGACATGCATAAAAGACGGATTATAAACAATGTATTTCTCTTTCACACACAAACACCACATCAGACATCAAGGACACGCCACCTTGCTATCAGGAGTATAGCCAGATTTTGTCTTACGCCGTTCTCTCTAAACAAATAACATCAAGAATATTCAAAGTAGCTTACCTTAAAATTTCTTTAACATGATGTTTACCTTTTGTCAGTGAAAACAAATAAGGTGGCGTGTAAACTTAAAAAATGCAATCCCATTAGATAAAATATATCAGTTATGACGATCCTTTAAGAATACTTTTTCATATTATTGAACTTCTATTTAAAAAACAATGTTTTGCCTTTTTATCGTTTTTATGCCTATTTTTTTATGATGTCTTTTCCTTGAGAATGTTCCTTTAAAAAACAGGATTCGGTGTTAATGAGTGCTTATAATACCAAACTAGCAAGATGTAAATACTTATTATAATCTGGTAAGAACTGTCGGCACATAGAACTTGATATAAGAGTAAATTATTTGTAAATCGTGGATCATATATCGTAGACCTTAATACTATTTATTTTACTTTTCTTTCATTTTAAAATCGCATCTCCACATTTTATAATTTCGTTTTTTTTGGTATAAAATTCGCCTAGTGTGATTCGTCGTTTTAAGTCATAAAATATATAATGTGAACAATCGATATGAAGACTTACAGTTTACTCTCTCAGTATCCATGTATGCGAAAAGTTCATTATTCATTCATATTGTACCTTCCAACATTAGTTCAAACGTAATTTATTCATTGTATTATTTTCAAACAAGAACAATCTTAAATAAATTCTTGTCTTAAAGCAAACGTGAAACGACGTTAAATGTACGTTAGCGTTATCAATAGAATATATATATATATATATATATATATATATATATATATATATATATATATATATATATATATATATATATATATATATATATATATATATACAGACATATGTGCAGCTATTACAGATTCCTTCTCAATATGTAATGGTTTCTTGTGTTTTCTTGAATATTTACTGTCTGTAAAGTTATATACATTCGTACATAATGGAGCTTATTACCTGACCGGCGACACGTGGAAAAATTTGGAATAATCTTCTGCATAGTGTTTTAAATGAAATCAAAGATTGATGTTGACATCAGTCAGAAAAAAAACAACAACATAGATTAAATCTTTGAATATATTACTGGTTTCGAAACAACCAAAAAGCCTTATATATTTTCATATGTTTACAGGTGAGTAATGTAATATAATTTTAAACATTATATAATACATGAAAAAACATAAATGATCTGCGCCACAGAGAGCATACGTCTTGAGAATTCTAAGAATCAAATATAGTTACATTTTTGTCAGTGCCTACTACTATGCTTCTCATTGTAGTCAGCTACTTAGATATGTTTGCTACTTTCTGTTACATAAGCACTAAAGGACTTCTTCTTGACTATTTTCTAGAACACACCAAACATCTAAAGACCCCAGTCGATCTCTGTGCCGATTTCCGTTTTAGGGCAGTAAAAGTGTTTTTTTCTCTATCTGTGTACTGTCTTATCTCAGTGTTTTGTCTCTTTTACTTGAACTTGTCTAAAACGTGTGGTTTAGTCTAGTGGTGGTTCAAATGTTAATACATCTAATTCTCATAGGACCTTTTGATATTTTGCTCTATTGCTAAGCCGATACAACCCGCTTAAGTCTTACCACTCATGAAGTTTGTGAATAACGTCAAAGAAAGCGTAACGATGCCAACTAATGTAGGTCAGCATTCTAACATACGAATGGGTAATAGGAACAGGGATTGGCGGATTCAGATGCTTGTTTTTATTCATGATATAATCAATATATCATCTGACCGCCGACTGACACATGACACAGGACATTGTCATTACAAGAGGCCTGGGCACATAATTGTAATCAGAATGTTTCCTAGAACTTCATTATTACTCTTTATACTTTATTTATTCTAAGAATAGGTAACTTATGAGCAATATCTGAATAATTGAATACGCATTTCTCTGAATGACACGTTTCAAATGATTCCTTCATCGCTGGCGCCATGGTATGTTTCGACGTTTGGCAGCATGTTTTTTATTATCATTTATTACGGAAAACAAGAACAGAATAACAAGAATATTATTTATTCTTAAAATATGTATATAACGATCAATATTTGAATATGCATTTCCCAAAATGACAATTACAAAAAACGCGATTCCTGTATCGCTGGCGCCTTGGTATTTTTCGATGTTTGGCAGCATACTTTTTGTTAAAGTTATTAAGTAAAACAAGAAATAGAATAGGTATCGTAAATGTTGTTTTCTTTTATTTCTTCAAGCAAAACATTTACATGCATACTGACATTCTGAAAAAAAACAACAACAACAAAAGACTACATTCTTTTAGTTAAATAAAGCTCAATATATAGAATAATAATTATTTGATACATCTAAACAAAAATGACGTCAGCCTTACGTAAATGATGAACTCACGTTGTCTATTTATAAATTTGCATGTTTACTTGCTGATCTCTCTTTATACGCAAACCTTTGTTAGATCTGGAATCTTCTTTTTAAAATCTACGGAAGAAGCAAACCTTCAGCCTTCTACCATCCCGAAAAAATAAATGAAATGTTTTCATAAATCTGGTTTGACGTTTATTATCGATTCTAAGGCACACTATCTACTTCAGTTATGCGGAATCATGTATGGTCGATCCAGGATTGTTTTACGACCTTTTTGCATGTTAAGCGGCTTTAAAATAAACTCGTTTGTATGTAATATCCATTGGCATCGTTTGATTGGGGACTAAGGTTTGTAAATATCGTGCTTGAACTTGCACATCACATGTGCGAGGTTAGAGCTATGTAAACAGGTTTTAACATTATATTTGGTTCTTTTCGAAGGTGTCTTTTTTCTCTCTCTTTTTGTAATGTCACGTGCTTAGTCTCGTACACATATATCTCACATGATTACATCTGCAGTTTGCGCTTATTCAAATTTCAAGATATCATGTTATTTTCATAGGAATTTGTTATATTTTCAGTCTTCATTACAATGTTTAAATGTAACTAAATATATACACTCATAATTAATATCATGGACATTGACACACATTACTACCATAGACATTGACACAAATAGCGCAAAAAAATTGTACTCACCTTAATAAACCATGACTGCCGTTTATACTGGCTTGACGTTAACCCGTGGGTACTTTTACAAAATATCTGTGTACTGTGGAAGCAGAGTGGTAGCTTTTTTTCTTTTTTCAACTTTTGTCCATATTAGAGATTAAATAGGCTTAATACATTCTCTGAGTAAGCAACCTGCACCTTTCGGTTAGGCTTGTTAGTGGTCGTAAGTCATCGGCCTTCCACACTAAAGACAGTAATCACACTCCTTCACACCGGTTACATGTCACTATACTAGTTATCGGTGCATTCTGGAAAAAACAACATGAAAGTGATGATACATGTAGTAGAGATGATACTTGTGTACATTGCTGTAAAGTAATCCTCTCGATGAAAATATCATATAACCAATAAGGAATTTTCAAGAATTAAACATTCCTGCGACTTTATCATTTAGAACAAAATATAATGTAAAGGATTGATTCAAATATATTCGCACTCTTCAATTAAGCACAAGAATCGCAAATATGACATTACGTAAATAGCTGTTGTTAAAGACTCGATATAAGCACGCCAAATTTGTTTTGTGTATAGCTTTGTTACACCGCATAATTTCATCATACATAAGCCACTTCAACAGCAAACCATCAATGTTGTCTGCAATATCCAATTTTAAAAAATAACTGATTGAGCATAAAAACAGTTTACAATTATTTTATCTTAAGATGCAACTTCAAAGGATGCACACTGAAAACAGGGCTGAAATGTATTAATGAAATCATAGTTATCATCGATTGCAGTTGCACGCTGGAATAAAAATCAGTTTTACATCTTTTGCAGGAAGCTGTCTCTTCATTGGTGTTTACAGTACCAGTAGTCCCAGATGTTTTGGACTTTGTCTTCAGGTGAGTTTAGCCCTATACCTTGTACATATATGTATTATATATGAATAAATAGTCAAGGATTCATTATAAACCTGGCATAATTATAAGAGACATGTTGCTGTTGCTAAGCTCTAGGTCCTAAATGGGATTGTTCATTGTGGGAGGCTTAAAAATAATCAATTTATGTCTGCTTTAAATTGTTAACTGTTTATTAATATTCAATTTTGTGAAATATTAAATTTATAGCACAATGTCACATCATCACAGCAAATTTAGCCACGAATCAAACGTGGCACTATTTTTTTTTATACACAACTTGAGACTGCACTCGATCTAGTTTCAATTAAGATAAACCTTCAAAAACAACATTTTCACAGTTTTTTTAGAGGTCGTATAGCAAGGTAAATTATTTAGATCAACTTTGAAATGTAATAATATAGCTCTCTTATTCTAGTTTATTTTATTTCTGGAATCTTCTCGGGCATCTTTTTGTAAAATTGTTTCTCATGCATAAACGCTTTTACGACCTGACTAGCAAAACAAAATGTGCACATATTAAACTTCACTGTGTTTAAATTCAATGACATATCTAAGTTTAAAAGTTTATAGTATCAAAAAATCTTATTTAATATTATTGGCATATATATCAACATAATCAACTATTTGAAATAAAAAGTGACTTGTCAAGGTTTAAAGCTTATAATTACAGATTTACTTTATTCACAATCACTGTGTTTTCACAAATTGTCCATTAGGAAGAATCGTTATTATCTGAATGTATAGTTGATGTATGACAGAAAAGGTTCAGTATTTGAACTTAGACATTTATAACTTTTTTGAGTAAGTTCTCGTCTCGCACATATCCGTTTAAATTGGTTGAACTTTAGCACAACATTAGTTAGCTGTCGTTATGTCAAGTAGGTGCGCACGGGACGAAGATGGGTTGAAGTAGATGTAAGGTTAGGCGTGTGATCATTGATATTGCGTCTAGACAACACACTTGATTGAACATACTTGATTCAGATCTATATATCTAATCAGGCCAATATTTCAGACTGTAGAGTCCGAGATTTGTTGATAAAATATGATAAATATTCTCTCAGGATGGTCTTTTATTCAATTGTCTTTTAAACTCGTTATTCTCAGGGATATAACCAACAGTCACTGCTTAATATTCCTGTATCAGATTTAAGCAATAAACTATTAGAACTAAAAACTAGTTTTTTTCTGGAGTTTCAGGTAAATTTTGTTTATATTATAGGCAGCAGTCCGTAAATTGTGTTTGTATTGCAGGCGTCAAGCAATAAATTATGATTACATCACAGGCAGTAATGAATACATGTACCTATATAATAGGCGCGGTTCAGTAAAGTATGGCTATTTCAGAGTCATATAGCTGTAAATTATGTGTATATCACAGGCGTCAGACAGTAAATCATGCTTATATCACAGGCGTCAGGCAATAATTTATGCTTATATCACAGGCACATTGCCGTAAAGTATGCATTTATCATAGTAACATGGCAGTAAATTACATTTATATCACATGCATCAGGCAGCAATTTATACTGTTATCACTGAGGGCTACGAATTATGTGCTTAAATTGCATGGGCCAGGCATTATTTTGCATGACATCGTTTGACACGCTAATGCATGTTATTCCGAATGCTGGTAATGATAAAAGAAACAAGTCATTATTTTGGTTGCTTTAATAGAACTTAAACATTGTGCGAATAATAGTCATTAAAGTTAGTTGTAATTTAAAAAAGTCAAAGGAACAATCATCTTTAAATTTTGACATTTTATATTGCTTTCAACTTTGAATTGTTTGTTACAAAATATCTTCGCCGTCATAATTACCATATATCATTTTATCGTTTTGCACTAAGTCAATGTCCGATCGTGATTATATTATATAAATAATAAGCACAATTTATCGTAACATTGATTACATGATTTCCAGATGAACCACCAATGACTGAAATGTAGCAAATTTCTTGGCCGTTCGTTTAATATCAACCGTGAAATAATTGGAAGGTTTTTTGTTTGTTTCTGATTGTTGTTAACAAATCATATTATGTCATTTGTTAAAATAGTAGTTATTATTAATATTGTGTCTTGTATATATCCTGTTGATATGTAAGTGTTTCTCGGCTATAGAACAACGTCATTCGATGGAAACGGTTTTCAGCTGAATGGCTTACTGATAGTGGATCCTTAATTTACCAAATGTGTTTAGATATTGGATTAAAGCCATCATCTCTGTGAAAGGTATATTAAGATATGAAATGCACTCGTGTATGACAAGTCAGTATTACTGATAATTTTCTATTAATATTAACACTCTCTTACTCCTGTATTTCAAGTCTGGACAGTGTAAACGATGGCAATATCACCCTGACACTTTTATGTAAGAACTATAAACGTTCCCAGCAAGTGCAAGGCTAGTTTCCTTCGCTAGTCGTACTTCTAAACAGCAAATAAAATTACAATATTTATTTCAGCTAACTTGATTATACCCAAACACTATTCTCGCCGTTTCAATGTAAGCCATTAAATACTGAACATGTGTTTTGTTTTAAGCAGAACTTAAACACCAGACAAAGATAATGTTGACAGATCCTAAAAAATGTCACAGAAGTTATTTCTGATTTTGCTTTTGTTATTACTTTGTTTGATTCTAGGTGCTGAAATACTTAACATATCTCATATCTAAAAGAATGGAATGCGCTGAGATAATGTATCAGATATGTTGTTTTGTTTACTTATATGTGATATTTTATCGAAAATACCATTGTCCTGCACTTTTTCATATTTACCCTCCTCTTGGAATGCACATAAAGTCATGCCATATTTTCATGTCGTTTTAGTGGAAGAGTGAATGCAACGTAATGTAAAGTCAAGACTTTTGTCTAGTCTTGAATTATTCCTATTTTCCTTCGTGTTTTACGTTTACTGAACTATCGTTGATTAGAGTTTGTAGTTTGTGTCTGCAATGATAATACGAAACAATTATTGTTTTAATGCTGTACGTCTCATTATCCAAATGCTAAAGTTTAATTTAATTTTAAATTTGCGTACTTTCTTACCATGGGACCATGGGGAAATAGGTGAATTATCCATCTTAAGCCTTAAGGACGTTGCGACAACTAAAATGTGTCGACAACTAAAATATGTCTAGTAAATCCACCTACATACTATGTCAAGCCGTTGTTTAAGTACAACTTCTTTACTAACTGGAGTCAGAATTTTATTGTCATTCTTACTAAATCGGAAAATGTAAATATTAATATTATTGACAAAATGTCTTCGATAATTTGCACAGACCTAACATGAAATAGTTTTAACAGCTAACTAAAACAACTCATCTATAAGCATAACACATCTTCAAAAGTAACTAAAATAATATATAATATTCGCGGTGGTAATTTACGCCCAGACAAATCATTCTCGCAGACCTACATTTTTGTTTCCCTCCTTAAATGATGTGTTGTATACTTCTTCTTCACACGCAAACGCCACATCAGACATTAATTAAACGCCTCCTTGTTGTCAGCAGTATGTTAAGCTTGTTAGTTTTACGCCATTCTTTCTAAAACAAAACAATTAAAACAGTAAAAGCAACAAAATACGCGTATGGTCAAAGTAGTATAATCGACAACTCTCTTTAATAAGTGTTTTTCCTGTTTTAAATGTTTCCAATGCCCTTATATATACCCAAAGAATTTACGAATCCAGAACATTCTCGAAAACCAGTTTTAAATAAACAATTGAACTTTCTAGCATGACCCTTTTCATCAAGCAGTTACGCGAATGCTACGTCATTAAAACCACAACGGTAAACAACCCTTAACCTGACTAGCGTAACCTTAAACGCTGGTTTACTATTGAACATAACAATGTACAATCAGTCAACTTTATGTAAATGTATTAGTCATGAAGATCAAATTAAAGTCTTTATTAAAGTGTTAATCGTCAGGCTAAAATGAACGATTAATGCCATAATTGACAGTATATTTTATGTTATATGTTTGGAGTTTGTCTTTTCCTACCAAAAGTCTTTCCTTAAAAAAGATTTCGATAATTATAAATACAGTACCACATTAATAAGACGTTTTTAATATTTTAATCAGGTTTGATTTGTCGGAAAATAGCACATGACATTAGAATAAATTCTTGTAAATCCATGCCCTTATTTATATTATTTTTAATTGAAAATTTCATCTCTATATTTAATAATGTCTGTTTTTACTTATACTGACGTAGTGCTATATCGTCGATTGTCCTTCATAAAATATAAAATGTGAGAATCCACGTGAAGTGTTAAATGCGCTTAGTACCCGTGCTTGTGATTCATGCTCTATGTAATTCTTTCTTCCTGCTTTATTTTAAACAGCATTGATTCGTGGAATTGGTTATTATCAAAAAGCGACACTCTTATATAAACTCTTGTGTCTGAAAGCATATGTTAAACGTTGTATGCACGTTAGCGAACTCAAAAATATATATACCGACTCGTGTGCATCTCCTCTATATGCAATTATTTCTTGTCTTTTTTTGACATGACTGTTTATAATGTTAGATTTTGTCTTACATAATCGAGTTAATTACAAGACAGACAAATCTTTTTTTTCGAATTTTCTTCTGCTTCGTGTATTTTTATAAAAAGATTACCCCAAAGAGTGATGTTTGTATCAGACATGAAAAATAGACTAAACAATGGTTTATTATATTACTAGCTTCGAAACAACAATTACGTATTTGAGATGCTTACAGACGAATACTGTAATTTAATTTTAAACATTATATAATTAATGAAAAGCAATGGATGAACTGCGCCGCAAAGAGCATACGTCTGGAGAATTCTACGAGTCAAATAAAGTTTTGTCAGTGCCTACTACTTTGCTTCTCATTGTAGTCAGCTACTTAGATATGTTTGCTACTTACTCTTACATAAGCACACTCGGACTCAAACTTTCCGAAAAGAGACCAAGTCAAATATTTAAGCAGTTCAGTCGGTTTTTTCCATTATATATCGCCTCTGTTCTCGACCCTTTTACATAAACTTGTGTATGCTTACCTTTTTTCTAGTGGTTGCTCAGATTTTAATATACGTGGGAATTCATATTGAACCTTTTTATATTTTATTATGTGGCCCTTGCTCTGTCTATACACCAATCTTCAATCACTTGGCGCTGTTTTTTACATCAGAAAGAAAGCAGTGAGCGTTACGGTCCCAAATAATGAAAGTCAGCCTGCCATCAAACGAACTGACTGTTAGATTTAGATGCTAATTTTTAGTCATGGCAATATCTCATCTGATCGTAGATTGTCATAAAGCTCGGGATCAAGTCAGTACAATATGCAATTTTAAACAAAATATTTTCTAAAACTTCATTATTCTTGTTTATGCATCATTTATTCTACGAATAGGTAACTAAAGAGCAATCTATATATTGCCACATGATGACACATATAAACTAATCTATATCGCTGGCGCCATGATATTTTCGACACTTTCCAGCATAACCTTTTGTTCTCCCGCTAAAGAAGTAAAACAAGAAAAGAATTATCATTGGTAAATGTTATCTCATATTTAGTTACAACATACTTAAGCATATTTGAATGCATTGTGATATTATGAATAAATTGAAATACTATTAAAAATAAAATTTGATACATAAAATAACAATTTGATAATGCATGTAAACAAACGATAAGCCGTACTTGATTGATAAACATAGGTTATATAATTATAAATATAATATTTACTTGCTGAACTATATGTATGTATTTCATGTCTGTTGATACGTAGATTTTTTTAACATTGTGAATGAATATATTTTAGCTAACGAATTGACAAAGTACCGCAGGTTATGTGACTTTGTACATTGTATTATATTCCAGTATTTCTCCTTCCGGCAATAGACGCCACGAAATATTGTCCCTTTATTAAATCTCGTTCGCAACTAATCACAGGATACTTACGTTCTTGTCCAATATATTTGCTTCATTCGTACTAGTTAAATGTTAGAAGATAGCTAATTATTTTTCTAATAATGAGAACTGTGCGATTTATTAAACATTTTCTCTAATAAAAGTATCATATCATTTCTGTGCTAAATTAACGGTTAATAACGTTTTGCATATTATAAGAGTTGATATTCTTCATCTGTTCATTGCCCCAACATATCAAGTTGTTAACTATTAACAATGTTCTACTTCAACCTTTTTAATATGCAATCTACTTAATATTTACAAACGTAGCAAACTTTCAGCCTTAAACCATTCTGAATAAATAATTTATTTATTTATTTATTGGGTTTATCGTCCCACCAACAGTATTTCAGTTATCTGGAGGCGGTCTAAATTAATAAATAAAATATTTTCGCAAAAAGAAATGTGTACTTTCTTTTTACAGTGCAAAGGCAGAGTCTTCTAGGGATTTAGCGATTTCCAAGAATCTATATGAGCGATCCAAGGTTGCTTTTAGGATCTTTCCTTATGTTAAGTGGCGTTTGACGCAATTTTTTGTATGCAGTAGTATATCTTTCAAGCAACGGGCGTTCATAAATATCAAGCTTTGATTGCATTAAAGATATGCGAGGTTAGAGCTCTGTAATCTCATTCAGATAGTCTATTTGGTCCATTTGCCGACTGCCCTCTCCGAAGTGGTTACTGTATTTTTTCTGGTTACATTTTAGGTTGTTTAACATATAAGTTGCATGGTTACACCTCAAGTTTGTGCTTCAAATTTTTAAGATAGTTTGTCATTCACATAAAAATTTACATTTCTAGACTTCCTTACAAGGTTATTTTGCAATGTAACATAAACATGGATAACTACTGACATGTATAATGACATTAGTTTTTAGAAATGGAAAGGTGTACTTATCTTAATAAACCACGAATGTCGGTTAGAATGGTGGACTGAACTTTACTCATGGTAACTTTTTCAAAATATTTGTATACTGTAAAAGCATAAAAGTTATTTTTATTGTTACTTTTGTTTCAATTTTAGCATTAGAGATAAACTAGGATTGATATGTGCTCGGAGTAAGCATCCTGCACCACCTTTCGGGGAGGCTCATAAGTGGTCGTAAGACATCGGCTTTCCGTACAGAAAACAATTATCACACTCCTCCACCCGGTTACCTTTCTCTATACTACAGTAAATTTTCTACTGTTGTATTCTCAAAAAGCATGCAATAGATCATAGCGGATATCATACTTGAATACGTTAATGTCGGCATCGTTGTATAATAATCCTTAAGATAAAAATATTATATAATCAACAAAGTAGTTTAACAATTAAACATTCCTGTGATTTTATCGCTTAAATCAAATTAAAGAGGTATACACTTCTTGAAACCTGACTAAAGGATTAAATCAAATACATTCACAATCTTCATTTAGGCACAAATCTGGCAATAAAATAAATTAACCTTTGTTAAAGATTTGATATAAGCACTTTAAAGCTGTATTATGTAAGTTCTATTACACTCAAATATCTTATAAGACATAAGTCCCGTCAATAGCAAACAATCGATGTTGTCTACAAAACCAAATTACAAAATTAGGGATTAGGGATTAGGGATTAGCCGGCATTTTGCCGATACTGCGCAGCGACATTTCTATCATTATAGCACAGGGGCACTTATGAGGTGCCCAGGGACTGAACCCGGCCGGTCCATTATACTGACACCGACGAGTCAGGCGTAATGCTGTCCCCTTAGCCCCGAGCGTTAGGAGGGAAGCCACTACTACCAACTTTAAAGTCTTTGGTAAGACCCGGCCGGGGTTCGAACCCACGACCTCCCGAAATTACAAAATTAACTGATTGCAAATAATTATACAGTTTTGTATCTTAAGAGGCAACTTCGAAAGAGACACACTGAAAACAGTGCTGAAATGTATAATTGAAGAAATAATTGTTACCGTATATCTATATGATAGCTAAAGCATAAGAATAAAAATCGGTGTTAAATGTTTAAAACTCTATTAGTCCTGTTAGCTCTAGGACCTTAGTTGGTTTTGTTCTTTTTGGATGGCGTTATGATGATCTTTTTATGTATCCTTGCTTCATAATTGAATTTTATTTATATACATTAATATTGAAATTCTCGTACATAAAAAGTTTCATACATTTTCACATCATCACAACAAATATTAGCAGGCGTCAGTCATAACACTAAGTTTTTTTGAGCTTGTGTCTGCACTCGATCTAGTTTTAAACTTTGAAGTATACTCTTGTAGTTAAATGTCGTATCGTAAGTAAAATTATTTAGATGAGCTATGAAATGTAAGACCATAGCTTGTAGCTCCCTGAGTCTAGCTTGTTTTATTTTATTTCTGGCATCTTCTCGATATCTATTTGCAAAGTTTATTGCTGTCATACATACTCGCATTTAAAAGAAGAGTGGCAAGACAAAGTGTACATAGATTAAGCTAAATTGTGTTTAAATTTAACGATTTTATCAATTTTATCTTTATAGTTTCAAGTGAACCCTTAGTTTAATATTATTGAATGTTTTGAATTGTGACAAGTTATTGTTAAGTATTTTGTTTAGAGCTGAACTGTTTTTTTGGTCAAAATCACTATGCTTCGACTAATCTGCTATTATTTAAGTATAATTACTTGTTGTAATCTTAGTATGACAAAACGGGCCCATTACTTGAACCCCAGACAGTTAAATCATTTTCGTCAAAGATTACATCTCTCACAATAATTTGTTCAAAACTAAAGGAAAAAATCAGTCAAGGAGGAGCACATGGAATGTGGGTGGGTTAAAGTACATAATTATAAGACTTGGTATATGATAATCGAAAATGGGTGTAGACAACACTAAATTACTGATTACTGAATTGAGATTCAGATCTCTAGCTCTGATCAGGCCAATATTTCACGTGACTGTTAATAATTGTAGAGCTTGACATTTTTTGACGTGACATGGGCCTAACACATCAGTATAGTCCTTGTCTGGAACTTATAAGTTATAATTTTCAGGTCTATAACTACCAGTCACTGCTTGAATATCCATGTATCAATAAAAGGCCACAAACTATTAGAATTATTGCCGAGGTCGTTTGACGATTCTTTTAAATTGATTTGACTCTTGTCCTTTGCTTTGATAAATAAATGAATAATCGGTTCTTAAATGCCTTATATCTGTATTGGATATTTGCAGAAGGTTTCCTTCTTGTGAGTCGTAAGAGATAAAGCCATAAATCGTTCGTTAAGTGAAATAATATCTCTAAGACGCATACATGACAAGGTTCAATGAGCATTGCAACATATATTAAACTTTGACCATGCCCGAGACAAAGACTTTCTCTTGCCTATCAAATGTAAAAGTAATAACAAAACTATGACGAAACATTATAAAATAAAGCAAGCCCAAAAGCCGGTTGACAAAGGGCCAACTGGGAGGTTAGGATAGGTTTCTTAAATGCTAGCAGTAAAAGGAAAACAGAAGCAAAACTTTTCAATAAATGACAAACTTTTGGGGCTATGTTATGGCGTCACCAAAAAGAAAGTATTGGTGTAATTAAAAACAATGTCCACATCGTGCTTGGTTGATGGAATAGGCCGTATTTCTATTATAAGAAATGCACATAATTCGTGATTGCAAAAGAAATTAAATGTTTCAATTAAGGGACAAAATGACCAGAAAAGAAAGGAACGGTAGCACAATGATTATGTGTAGATAGCATTGCAGTACCAGAGTCCAATGTAATTAAAACCAAAACGTTTTTCAATAGACCATACTCTGCTGCATTCATGAAAAGTTATAGGAAAGTTTGCATTTGTGTTAATGCTCGTACTATTGTCGAAATATTGTCTTCTCCAGACAATGGAATCTACACTTATGTATTTTGGATCAATATTATCCTATAATTATTTCATATACATCTGTGAAAAAATATGAGAAAAATAGATATTTCAAATCTTTTTTTCTTAATCTTTAAAAGCGTCAATAACACAATTTCTCTTTTGGCATGCTCTTTAAATACTTTTTTTGTTTTCTGGGCCATCTGTGGCATAGTGAAAGAGCCCCAGGCTTAAAACACTTCTGTCTGCTTAGCCTCTCACCGCGTGAGATCGATTCCCGTTCGAGGCGAAGGACTTAATCAGAAATGTAGCAAAATTGTTGACCCTTCTTTTAACAGCGGCCATGAAATACTTGATAGGTTTATTGAAACCAACTGTAAACAAATCAAAATATGACAGTTTATCAAAAACTGCCAATCAAGTTAGTTATAATGTTGAGTCTGTTACATTTTCCCGCTGTATGTTTCTTAGCGCAATGTGATAAAGAAACAGCATTCATTGGTAACTGTTTTAGCTGAATGTTTTAATGATGGTAGACCCTTTAACTATGGAATTTGTTTAGATATAGATTAGTTACAGTCTTCGTCTTTTGAGAAAATGCCTCAATGAGTGAAAATGAAATGCACTCGTGTATAAGATATCAGTATTACCGGTATTTATTAAGCGATCACTGACCTGTGTTTCCCTTTTGGATAGTGTTAACGCTGAGATTATCTTTATGACATCTTACTGTCAGAACAATAAAAATTAAGTTTTCAGCATTTGTGCAAGGTTATTTCCAGCTCTAGACGTACTTGCTAACAGCAAATAAAATTACAATATCTTTGTCATTTAACTTGATTATTCCTAAACGCTTTCCCCTATGTTTTAATGTAAACCATGAAATACGTTAAAACCAGGTTTTAGACACCAGAAAAAGTAGGGTTGATTGAACCTTTTTTTTCCCACAAAAGTTATTTCTGAGTTTATGATCATGAGGTTCTCCTTGCTGAAATACTTAACACACCACGTACCGAAAAGAATGTAATGTGCTAAGATAATGTGTTCAAATCAGTTATAACTTTTAATTTTATAGGGTATTTTATCGACTCTTTATCTGAGAAAACCTTTTAGAAAGTGCGATAGGGGTACTACTTTAACCCGGTTACAAGGCGTTGTCGGTTGAATTACTTTTGTGTGTGAAAATACTCGTCTCTGTGTATTCGTCAGTGTAACCTTTATATTTATGTGTCTGTACCATTGCCTTGTGCTAGTTCATATTTACCTTGTTTGGTATTCACATAAGACCATGTCATATTTTCATGTCATTTTAGTGGATGGAATGTAATGGAAAGTCAGGACATTTGTCAAGTGTTCAATTATTCCAATTTACCTTCGTGTTTAATGAACTACCTTTGATTAGAGTTTGTATTTGCTGCGTTTTAACGAAAACAACAGTTTCTTTTTAATTGCTGTAAATCTCATTAACAAATCTGCATTGTTTCAGCTTTTACTAACTTTAGTCTAAATTATGTTGTCTTTCTAACCAATTTGAAAAATATAAATATTGAATAATTTTCTGCTTTACTTTTCACATCCGGAACAAGAAATAGATTTAAAAGCTAAAAGCAGCTCGTGCTGCATTTTGTGTCAAATGTTAATAACACGAATGTGATCTATAAGTATTATAATCATCTTCAAAAGAAACTCAAATAATATTCGCACTGTTAGTCTATCATTCTTGCCGACCCATATTTGATTTCCCTTCGAATTCGCAGACTTACATAAATGATGCGTTATATACTTCTCCTTCACACGTACACTTCAAATCAGTCATTAAGGAAACTCCCTCTTGCTATCAGCTGCATGCCATTTTTTGGTTTTGCGCCGTTTGTTCTAAAACAAAAGTGCGGACAGTCAACTAAATTTATAGAAATACTAATAGAAACATTATCTTTATCAAGTTTCTTTTTCTTTTAAATGTTTCCAAACAAAGAAAAATCAAGAACAGTTTATAAGGTGGTGTGTTAACTGAATATATACAATCGGTCAACTTAAGGTAAAATATATTAGTAAAGAAGATCAAATTCTCTTTCTTTGACATTGTAGCTAAAAAAGAAGATTATTACTATAATTGACCGTTTACTTTATGTCTTATCTTTGAGATTTATTCTTTTTCTTTAAAAGTTTTTATCAAAAAGGAGGATTTCGATGTTTTTTAGTGTAACCAGAACCTTATTTATAACACGTACATGTTTTAGTCTGCTTCGTTATGTCGGAAAACAGATATAAAAATTATGATAAATCCTTGCCATTGTGAATATTTTTTCAATGAACAGTTTCTTTTCAACATTTACTAATAATCTTTTTGCTTAAAGTGACCTAGTTTGATGTCGTCGTCGATTATCCTTCAAAAACAAGTAATGTGAACAGTCTCTGTGAAGTGTTAAACGTGCTCAATACTTATATCTGTGATACATAAACTATGTGTTTCTATCTTTCTTTTTTATTTCAAACGGAATTGCTTCTTGGAAATGATTATGCAAAATAAAATATGCCTTTTATAATGTTACATTTAGTCTTACATAATCGAGTTTATAACATGACCGATGAGACGTTTGTAATAACCTTCTGCTTCAAAGTGTTTTATGAAGTGGTTATACCAAAGATTGATGTTTATATCAGTCAGAAAAAAAGATTAAATAATGTTTGAACATATATTACTCGCTTTGAAACAGCTTCTACGTAAGCTTCTAAGATGTGTACAGACAAGCAATGAAATTCAATTTTAAACACTATTTATTACCTGAGAAACCTTGGATAAACTAAGTCACAGAGAGCATGGACCTTTGTTCGTGCCTGCTACTGTGTAGTCAACCACTTATTGCGTTTGCTACTGTCTGCTGCATAAACCCACTCAGCCTCAGGCTGATCTCTTTCCGAAATAAATATCTCCTAAACGACATGAAACATTTAAGCAAGTCCCGTCGGTCTTTTTGCTAACTGACCTTTCTAAGGCGGTAACAGTTTATGTATGTAATGTCTCGTCTCTGTTTTTGTCACTTTTAAATGAATTCTTATACGTATTCCATTGTCTGGTGGTTGTTCAAATTCCAATATATGTGGAAATTATCATTGGACCGTTTCATATTTTCTGTCAGACTTTTGCTCTAACGACTCAACCAGCTTAAATCTAACCGTCTGTGCTGTTTATGTTTTACGTCCAGGAAATGAGCAGCGAGCGGAAATGAGCGTAACGTTGCCAAATATTGAAGGTCAGCTTTCCATCATACCAACTTGTCATAGAAAACACTGATTGTCGGATTCAGCTGCTTTTTTCTATTCATGGCAATATTTCATGAGATCGTAGATTGTCACATAGCACGGGATCGTGCCAATACAAGAGTGTAAAATTGAAAGATTGTAAAATACATCAACATGTTTTATAGAACTGCATAATTATTGTTTATTCATCATTCATTCAATGAATCAGTAACTTAAGAGTAATTTGAATATTTAAATATGCATTCCGCATAATGACATGTATTAAATCATTCCTTGTCACTGGTGTCATGGTACATGTATATATCGACGTTTGGCAACATGCATGTCAATTTATAATTTGGTAAGTAAATCAATAAAAGAATTATTAGTGTCAAATGTAGTTTTTATGTTTAGTTAAAGCAGGACATTTACATGCATTATGGCATTATAAATAAAGCAACAGTCTTTATAATCTAAGTGAAATATAACTTGTTACACAAAATTATATTCATGTAATGAACGTTAACAAACTATAAAACGTACTTATGTACTCATGATGTTGTTAGTAAATGTACTAACACATGACTGCGGGCTGTGTGATTTAGTCCATTGTATTATATTCTAGTAAATAATTGCATTTGCTGCTGGCGATAGACGTTATTCCAACATTTCTTTTATGTCGCCTAATAATGAATAATGATGTTTTTAATGAAAAACGAGTAACTACTAAATGTGAAAATGGAACAGAAGGAAAGTGTCACCTCAAATAGATTGCCATTCTCAAGAAGCATATCTTTGATCAATTTCATTGATTGTTTAATTTATACCTTGATTTAATCTCGTCTATTAATAAGGATTGGGCACTACGCCCATTTCATTTGCTTCATTCGTAGTAAATGATAAATGATAGCTAATTATTGTTCTCTTTTTTATGAATCACTATAACAATGTGAAATATACAATGTTATAACATTTTTCAATCAAAGATATCACACCATGTATTTCTATTCGACATTTATAGTTTATAATATGTCGTATGTTATAACAGTTGCCATTGTTCATCTGTATATCCTTTTATAGTATCACGTTGTTTACCATTTCTACGCCAACAATTTTCATAGGGGATCTTCTAAATATTTACTAAAAGTAGCCAACTTGCAACCTTCAACGATCAAAAAAAAAAAAAAAAAAAAAAAAAAAAAAAAAAACACAAAAAATAACATATATGCCTCAATCTAATATGCACTTTCATTTCTACAGAGCCAAGCACACTCTTATAAGGATCTAGTGATTTGAAATCTGTGTAAGCGATCCGGGATTGGTTTTACGACCTTTTCGTACTTAAGTGGCTTTGGAAGCAACTAGTTGATATGCGGTAGCGTCTGTTTGTCAGGAGACTAGTATTCATAAATATCAAGCTTTTATTGCATATAAGATGTTCTAGGTTATGACTCTGGAAACCGTTTTGTTCATTCTATTTTATCTTTTTTACCAATTGCTCCTCCCAAAGTGGCTTCGGTCTTTTTTTCTCGACATATTTTAGCCTAGTAAAACATAAAATTTGATGGTTACACCTCAAGTTTGTGCTAGTTTAGATTTAAAGGTACTTTATCTTTCGCATAGTAAATATTTTAGTCTTCCTTACATGGTTAAATTGTAATGAAACAGATGCATTAATGAATATTAACATGGATATTGGCACGAGTTTGTTAGAAATGTGTACTTTACGTTAATAAATCAAGAATTCCAATAAGAGATCGTAGTAACTTTTATAAAAGATTTGTAAATTGAAGCATAATCAAGGGTAATAAATGTTTGCCTTTTCGGCTTTTGTATGAGAGATTATCTAGGATTGATATGTGCCCAGAGTAAATGGTCGTTAGTCATCAGCTTTCTGTACAGAAGACAATTATCATACTCCTCCACACCGGTTTCGTTATATATCTTGGTTGTGTAAATTGTTATACATCGACTCTAATGATCTATCTATCTAAAACATAAGAAAATGTTTTGATTCTTTATAGTTACGATTCTTTATATTTACCCTTTACACGATTACACCGATTACGAAGACGACTCAGGTCAACATAAGCATGCTCAAATTTATTGTTCACATTATTTTGAGAAAGTAGTGGTAACTGTAGCGTAACGGTCCGTAATCATGGTGGGTGTGTTAAACTCTTCTTACTGTTTTAAATTCCGTTCGGCCTTTCTGATTATAAAGTTATAATTGTTACATCACTATTGATAAATGTTACAGAAAACCTGGCACAAATGCTTTTTTATTAATATAAACACAAGCAGTATTATAACACATGGTATGGCTTTTAACTAAAGTTATAGTTAATGTTATATTTATCTTTCAACTTATTCTAAAATTATAATAGCAGACAAAAAAATCAAAATCTGCTTCCTGAAACACGTTGAACTCAATGTAATATCTCATGTTAATGATCAATTGGCAAGAGATAACTATTTAACTTCAACTATTTATTTTCTTGAATTTATTGCATGCATAGCAACCTCTTTTACAAGCCATGATAAATTACCAGGCATATTTTTATTCTAAACGATTAAAAATTTAATTATGTTTGACAGTTGCTTCACAAGATGTTTCAGGTTTTGAATTTGTTATATTTCCATTGAGTAGTTCCATGTGTTCCACAGAAATGATAAATAACACAATGTCATTTTCTGATGTGGAGCGTTACGTTCACCATCGTAATCAACTACATCCCTAGACTCGAGAATGTGTTTGGATATTTTGCTAAAATAATCATATTGAATGAAAAAATCGCAACTATTTACATACATGGAATACGCTCTGACTCTGACAGATTCAAATAGTGTTTTTCTATTAACTTGAAATTGTAAATATTTTCAAACATTTTTTTTCTTTCCCGTTTTCAGTATTTAAAATAAACACTATATTAATTTTGCATTATGCATATATGTCTGTTTAAATTGTTGTCCTTGTGTTTCGTATACTTTTATTGTTAATAATAATAATAATATCAATGTATTAAAACTTCTGCTGACGAACATAATTGTTCTTTTGCCGCATTTATTTACCGAAACCCGACCTGTTATATGCAACGAATGATGGTGGCACCTAATGATTAAATACCAATACTTCGAAGATGTCTTTTATTATCTTTTGACCTGCAAGTGGCCCATCAGACTCTAATCAAACAGCACGTTGTTGTTAGCATTGCAAATTATGGCTGTCTGCAAAGAGCTCCAGTTTCAGTTAAATGTTTCCAAGGTTACTTATTCACCACGAACACCTAGAATAAAATAGAAATATTAAATTACTGTTCATTTTATGTTTTGTACAACGTCATATTATATGTTTAAAAGAATTTATGAATCTGAACAGGAAATGAAATTAAAATTCGTAAAAGAAGCTCGTATACTTTCCAACTATAATAGCTGTGGTCTTTATAATAAATTATCCGTGCTGGATTCGATGTTTTAAGATATGCATAAATCCGGTTTTTAGTTGGTCATGGGATATATTTACATAGTAAAGAGCCATGGCAACACGTTGTCAGAACATCTGTATTTACATAGCATTAATGGATTAAACAGAAGTTCATATTAAAACGGAACAAAAGCTAGCTATGATACCCAAGGCAGCCCGGTGAAACAAGATCCATTAGCTTAAACAAATAAATCATTTGACGCACAATTCGCGGCCACATGTGTTAAATAGAGTATGAGAGTCTTCTATCATAAAATACAATGGTATATAATCGGCATTTTATTTGCGTGTTTTAAGACGATACACTACCGCATTCATAAGATAATACGACAAGGTTCTATGGGTTTTACAGCATATATTAACATTTGAAGAAAGACACATGAGAAATATATGCTGTTAAATGTTAATTTTACAAAACATTGAGGCGAGAATGTATCCACTACTTAAAGAGAAATCCCAAACGTTACTGCATGGAAACGGCCAGGCGGCAAGAGGAAAGATTATCATGCCTTATGCTTTAACTGTCAACTTTCTGACTAATGTTTTTACAAAAGAAGTGGGTGAAACGGACATCAATTTTAAGCAAATTATCTTAAACACTGTCTTTCTGTGGTATTCATAGAACTAAGTAAAGACGTTATAAAATATAAGGTAGTGGTGTCATTTGAAACAGTAATGTATCTCTGTATCTGGTGAGGGCGACACAATAACTGTTACACGAAATATAAACTTGTCGAAAATTAATTATATTCACAATGATATTGCTTTTCTTGACAAGTATACGAAACACTAATTGTCCACCCGGCTTGGTATACCCTATAAATTATACATATACCCAACAGTATCACCTTAAGCTTTAAATGTTTGATATGTTTGGATGGTTTATGTTTATCTCGAAAAGGAGATACTATTTGTGTCTTTCCCTTAAGGGGTTAGGTCAGGAGGGGGTTAACGACAACGTAAGTAATTTATGTCAGTTTCATTTTGTTGGCTGACTAAATGTAAGGATGTTCACAAGCATCTGATCTGTAACCTTACCTGCTGTTTGTCAGCGTTTGTAGTTCAAAAGCCACCAGATCTGTGACTTTTAAACAACCGTTGTTTACCAATAACTCTAACGGTTTACTATGATAATTCATATTTGCTTATAATTGATTTTGTAAGAGCTAAAGAATGTACGTTTCCAGCAAATTTAGATTTTTTTATTATTGCTTTATTTTGATGCCTGGTAAAATTGATGTTTTCCAGGTGTACACAGAACTTTTTGTCATAAACCATATTGTCATGGATTGTCGACATCTTTATTGTTTCTAAATATCACATGTGTCAGTAAGTCATACCTTTGTCTCAGTTATTTCAAACTCAGAGCGATAACATTACTGATAAATGAGTATACCTTTCTAAGGAATGAAACCTAAGACTGTTTACATTAGCTCCTATCTTGAAGTATGGCTTTGTTTCGGTGTTTTATCCACACTTGCTCTGATTAATAAATGTGTATCCGTTTTGCAATATAAGTTTTTTGTTGGCTATGATCCTCTCTGAACGGCTATGTTTCATTGTATCGGTAAAAGTTTCCAAACGTTTGGACCAATTTGTTCTCTGAAATAGCCGAATGATTCTTCTTGCCATTACAAAAGTGCATTTTAATCTAAGTCTCTTTGCATTATTTCTTTCCCAATATGGTTATGATTTACTCAGCTCACAAATTTAATGCCCTTTCATCTTAAGTTTCCTTTGTTCTACATCTATTTTACTTCAAATTTGTCGCATTTATTTTTTCCTTTGATTCACTAAGTTTTCAGCTACATTTCTCAGGCGATTAAGGAATAAAATACATTTGGAAGTGAAACCAAAGAAATATTGGCTTGCCACACGCCACTCAGTAGAAGAGAGAGTGTAGATAATGTTTAACACTGTTATATTGACCGATGCCTTCTCCCCGTGAGGAGTCAAGAGACTTGCTGATCGAGATAGCTTAATTAAATTTGATGAATCGGAAAACGAGAGTATTTCGCTGCACAAATTGACGGAAGAAGGAAATATAGGGAAAAGCCGAGAACAAAATTAGATGGTGTTTTCTTGTATATGGAACCCGTTTATGTTCGTCTGGTTTTGAACTATCTAACATACTCGTTGGTGTTCAATAATGGGTATATGTATGTATACTATACAGTTTTTAAAGGTTTATTCGCTCAACAATGTTTCCATTCTGTACGATTGGGCGATTGTTGGAAGGGAAAAGAAGCGAATATAGGCCAAAGATTTTACCAGTGATATCATATTTTCACCGATTCGAATCAGTTGATACAGGCGACGTGTTGCTTGTTTCTTAATTAAATTTAACTTTATCAGTTTTAAGCGTCAGCCATTTTTCTCTGTCTGAGTTCTGCTTGTCAATTATATTAATGCAGAACACAACCTTACCGAGCCCGCTTATTGACAAAATTACATTATATTATGGTAATTCTATTAGCTTGAAATAATTATATCCAATTTTCCCGGTGTTATCGGATGAGGCTATTTTACGGCCAGTTTCTATGTGATGGGTTTATTTATTATGAATTGTTCAGTTACAATTTTGATAACGTCAAAATGACGACAACAATTTTAGCTTGCTGCGACGTAAATTATATTTACTTGTTTTTCTTTCAGTCACCAGAAAGTTTCAATAAACATGTCCTAGCTCTTATCTTTTCGTTGATAATTTAAACAGGGCTCTAACCTCGTCCACTTCTCAGATATAGTAACAACAAGTAACCCAAGTTACCCAAAACACACACATGGTCTGTAAATCTCCGTATACAATCTTATGGATGCATTTTATTTTACTTTATGGGGATTTTGGGGCAGAGTCCACATTTTGCACAGTACGTCAGTGTTTTGTTTTAATCAAGGATTTTAATGTGCCATATCACATTAATGCGCGGTTTATATCAGTTATTTATTGAAAACTGAAATGCAATTCATGCAAAAAAAGTTAAAGCAACTGGTCTTCATGCGCTTCTTTGGAAACATACCAACTTAAACTAAAAAGTAAGGTAAGACTATACTGTAACATTGACTTTCCATATGGATATTTTTTATATTCTAAACGATAAGAAGTACTTGTTTTTTGCTTATTGTTTGTTTATTGTTTATTGTGTTACTCGTCCCACCAACTGTTTTTCAGTTATTTGGAGACGGTGTACACTTAAAGCAGATATAGTGCTGCCTTCACTGTGTATAGCATGCCTTGGACACCTGGCATGATACCACACCCAGTCACATTATCCTGACATCGGGCCAACCAGTGGTGGAACTACCTTTTATACTTGAGCGTTAGCAAGGCAGCTATGTCACTACCATTAACGACTTTAGTATGTCGCGGCCCGTGATCGAACCCGGGGCCTCCCGTACCTGGAGCCGACGCTCTACCGATTGCGCTAATAGGTCCAGTGATAAGTAGTACATATTTAAATATACAATTTTATAAACATATACTGATAAAAAAACAATAAAAACAATACATTACAAATACAATGTATAACAAAAAAAAATACCCGACATCTCGAGGTTCTCTGGAACGAAATGTGTCCATTTAAGATGTAAGAATACAGACTCTACTCATACGTAGTTAAGAAACAGGGTTTTCTTGGCACAGGTATCTTTGCCTATCATTTTGTATTTACGTGTTCTTTGCAGCATCATTGTCTGTCATTGTTATAAATCTCAGGCTTAACATGAAAAATGTATGTTTCTGTATCTTGGTCTGTAGTGTATTACAATATATAATTCCGAAACAAAAACTCGGCTCATTTTCGTAGACAAAGATAACAGACAATTTTCCAAATACTTGGTAGAAAAAACTGACACTCTGCATGGCAGATTGAAGACGTCTTCACATTGAAGGCATTGGCAAATACCGTCTTTCAGAATCTGCCGAGCTCTACAAAAACACCGTGCTGGAAAACAAAGTAAGAAGGGTTGTAAAGCAATTAGTGTCTTACTTGTAAACTGGGATGTAGTGAAAATTTAAAAACTTGTAATTTGAAGAAAATTGTATTTTTAAATAGTATGTTGCTACTTTTCACTTTCATGAAGCACGTTTAAAGTGCAAAACAAAAGCAACAACAAAAGCAACACATCACAATAAAAACAAAACAACAACAGTTTAGCCTGTAAAGAAAAACTAAACATATATGTAAACGTGTGCAGCGTATGCATATGCATACGACTCCTTCGGGGGGGGGGGGATATTGAAAATATTAGTTTATACCCATTTTGCAATCATGAAAAGAAGCTTGATGGCATTTGCAACAACTTTCTATACAAAATAATCGAACAATTAAAAAGCAGTTTGTCAGATATGTTCGTAATTACCCCAGTTCAGTTTTACTATGAATTATAGCATTCATAATTTAATTCACTTTTGTTCAGCTCTAAGTTTTATGGAGGGTGCCCTGAGAAGGTGACAGCAGAAAGAACTGCTGGTTTAAAAACAATTCCCTGATCGTAGATAGTTTGAGACCGATGTTTACTGGCACCTTTTCAAATTCGAGCTAAATTACATTGTGTTAGTGGTTTTATGCGCACCGGTTCGTTACAATTTGACTAGTTATTATATCAATTCAATTCAATTCAAACTTTTATTGACATAACCATTTTGGCTTTTGCCAAGTACAAAACGATATACAAAAGTTGGAGAAGATGGCAGTATATAATACAATACAAAATGACCAAGTATTTATAGAAAAGCATGATTAAAGAGAATATGAATACCTTCATTTATACTTGTATTATTTCTACAAGCAACTCAAATGTTTCATGAATGTATTATAAGTAAATACATCATATAGCAGTTATGCACCATTTGCTACAAGCGGGTACTATAGGGTATGTACAGTAGGGTATGTTTATATACTATTTTTATAAGAGAAATTTACAGAAAAGTTAGATAGTTACGTTTATATAACAATTTACTAAAACTGTAATATACAATTATTTCACTATTTTTGGAATAAGGTAAGTACAATTGTGTATGTTTATATGCCTTTTATAAGAAATGTTTACAGAAAAGTTAAGAGGTACGTTTCTATAACGATTTACTAAAACTTTAAAAATACACAATTGTTTTGTTTTTTATATATCTTGTTTTGAATAAATTGTCCATGAAAATATTATAATAATAAACACATAAAATACATAGTCAGGTACTACAAAACAGTGTCTGTACATGTGTGTTAAACGTAAAATCATTTCTAGTATATCAGAAGTAACACATCAATAAATATGCCTTCATGTTTTCTTCTCTCTTGCTGTGTCAAGGATCTAATACTCAAAATAGTCAATGAAACAATTTGCAAACACATTATGCTGAAGACGAGTTGAAAGGCTTTTCCCCCTTTACTGAAATTGACGGTTATTAAAGACATGACCACAAACTTCTTATTACGTAACAAGGCTCAGACTGGGGCAAATCAACGAGTTGTATAAATTGTCAGTAATTTAGTGATTTTCTGTGATGAAATTATTGAAATTAGCCAACCTCGACTTTATTAAGTGATGTCAAAACTGTGATAGCTAATGGATTTTTAATTAATAAGTAATGAAATCTTTAAAAATCAGTTTTGTCAAGAGAATGAGTTGTTACAGTCGTCAAGTAACACACTATATTCCATTTAAGGTAAATATATATTATACCATTAATTACTACTTCATTTTTAAACTACAACAAAAAGAACAATATCAGCCAGATAGTTGACAAGTTGGCGTCAATTGTACTCACGTTGGTGTATACTTTAAATTAAATATTTTCAGTGAAGCTTGGTTTAAGCTTTGCAGACAGAGAACAGCAAGATAGCTTATTTGTATTTCTATAGCATGAATTGGCAGTGTATTACTGATTGATCTTAATTCACGCCGACATGTAGTTGTTTTGAATGATGAAATCGCTCAATACACGAGGCTGTGGTGACAAATTGCATTAATTAGGATAACTCTCTCACGAGCAAGAATCCTGATGTATAAACATTGTGAACCTTAAATGGGAAAAAATTGTTGAGAAAAAAGGTGAATGACTAGTCAACATGAAAATGTGCTATGAGTATATGTAGGAATAATGTAAACACTTAAGTCGGTCTCTCGTCCGCAGTCAAGCAAATGAACAGTGTTAATATTTATTAGATTAAATAGTTTATTGTACTATAATTATTTAGCTTAGATTGTAGTGATCGCACGTCTTTATGTTACAGAAAAGCTTCAACAGTGGTCGATATTGTCGTATCGATATTTATCATTCATATATCTGAGTACAGTAAAATATACGGGTTCTTGACGACAATTACTCTAGCGTGCACTATCATACTTGACAAAGGGTCGTTTAAAATACACAGTCCATCAGTATTGGGACAAGATATTCTTTGTGTACTTAATAATAAAACGTTCAATCGTCGCAGCAAAAATATACATATTGAGGCGAAGCCAGAAAAAAAACCTACATTGATAATACGGTTATCGATTGTTCCTTTTTTATTGATACATATTCTGTACATGAGTGATTAGGTGACTTGTTGGTATATTGAGTTAAAGATAACAAGGAATATGGGTTTTGTACAAGTAACTTAGCAGACAAGAGGTTGGAGAAGTTGTCAAAACCCGTGCATTTTAGGAAGTGTTTCCTTCACATGAGGTGAAAAACGATATGTTGTACGAGATAGCCTAATAACGTTTGATGTATCGGAAAACCGAATATTGCCCCTTACAAATTCGACAGTTGGCAAGATGGGGTATTAAAGCAATTGATTTTTTGTGTGATTTGTGCAATCCGTTTATGTGCATCTGGTTTTGAAATTCGTGTACACATGTAGCTTTTGTACATAATAAGATTTCTTTTTCTTTTTTTTTTCTTTGAATCTTTGCGGTATAACATGCGTCTGCTACAACGTATATAAAATATTTTCTGCTTTAAAATTTTCGGGTTGTAGTCATTTCTTTTATTTTCATTCGGATTTTACGCCTAAGTTCACCCTTCCACAATAATAGCTGGGTGTCCTTTAATGCAATAGATGTATGTATTTTAATAGTAAAATATACATTCACCAAACAGCACATTTTCTTTGGAATAATTGGTGATGGGTGTAATACAGACAGCCTCACGTCATATTATTTAACAAAACAAAATTAATTGAGAACAATTCATTGTACCTAGATAAATATTTAAATCAACATAAGCCGTGTTTATCTTATTTTCTTCAGCTGTCTCCATCTGTCTGTCTGATGTCTGCACGACGTATCAATTGATTCAGTCCGCAAACTACTTGAAGAAATTACACGCAATAATTTAAATCCTTTTAGCTTAAAATTAATTCTGTCCAATATATTATGGGAAAGTTTGAATATCCTATTTGTGCATCTAAGTTTTGTCTCCATGGTTAATTGGAAGTGGCTCTTTCGCATGCGTTAATTGGGACGGATATGTACGAATGTACGGATGGAAGTGCACATGAAAATGATGTATAACTGTGTTGAGGTTTGGAAGCACACGTTTTTTCCCTCTTATTTCTAATCAGTAAATATTGCTTTTGTCATTTTAATTTACACTAATATGTATATGTACTATGTATGATCAGAACAATGTGTTCTTTAGATTAAATTGCCATCATACAAGGCCTATGTTTGTCCCGTTCTTTAATCTCAACTCGGAACATAACGGAAAAGAATAAAACAGTTTTTGTAATATAAACTTTATATTAAAACACTGTCTTGCAATTAGTATGATGTTTATTATATTATATTATGTAGCCAGAGCCAACTTGAAGCATTTTCTGCGATAAAACACTGCATTATGTGTTATTTCAAAGTACATAAATCGAATATCGCAATATGTCTACAACGTGACTTTTGTGTTAATATATACGGTACACTTGAGTGTTTATGATTTAAAAAGTTGACAAAGCATTTCTTTACTCTCACAGTGGTATGGAATGTCAGTAAAAGATAAACTTCTTAGCCTTGCCATTGTATTTTAGTGAACACTGATATCACGAAGATTAAATATGAAGTCTCGCCGACTTGGAATTATGATTTGGATTCCTGTTACATAAACTGTATGTTATATTTTTAAAAGTATGAGTGATAAAGCTGCGAGTGGAATTTAGAGAAAATATGGTACTCTCTTCTTCTTTATTGTAGACAAAGTATTCCCTAATTCGCGTTTATTTGTACAGTATGATAAAAGCGATAAGCCGTCTAGTCATTGCGCTATAGAAGTTCAACGGACAATATATACCAGAAGAAAAAAAAAAACTTTTCGCGAACACAAAAACCGACTTAAAACACTATTTTTTTATTTTTATAAATATTTAAATTAGATTTCTATTATTTAAGATGTAAAAAACACATTAAATCTGCCCCAAATATCTTTAAAAGAAACCTTGCCATTTTCTTCATCGGCTGCAGAGTGCTTCCTTATTTTAACGGTCAGTAAATGAATGTCTTACATGTCTCGGACTTGGACTTGGAAAGCAAAAAAGAAAGAAAGAAGACTTGGAAGAGACCCTTTTCACAGAGTCCAACAAATATGTTGTGTCGACATGGAGTAATAATTTTGTTCTCCATTTCATTAAGTATACTTTGTCTGGTTGTTGTATAAGTACATAAAGTAGAAATCACATTTGTCTAGGACAGCAGAACCATTACAAAGAAAGACTTTTTGGTGCGATGGCTGACAAAGTACTTCCCTTATTTGCACTTACCACGTACTATGGTATGTTAATAAATGGTTAGCCTCTAAAACTTTTCCTACGAAAGGGGAGCAGTCGTATAATTTGAAAACACTAGTAACGAAGACCAGAGAGATTTTTCTTAAACCTAAATCATGACAGTAAATGTCCTAATATCACTTATTATCGTTGTCATTAAATACATGATAAGTTGTCTTGATCTTAGTCTGTCTTTCTTCTAACCTTTGCAAGCAAGCAACAATTTGAGCGTTAACTACACTCAGAAAAAGACACAGACATAGTGGGGTTTCTTTGCGACAATCCCGAAACTTTCTCAAGCTTCGTTTGCAAGCTAAGATGCCAAGATGAACACGGTATGCTTTGTCATAGTCGAATTCAATGAGTGTTGAACTGCCATACGATCTTACTGTTTTAGCTTCTATTTCTAATATTTATGAAGCAAAAAACTTTCTTTTATAAAGAAAAGCTTTGCTTTTCGGTTCAACAATTGTCAATTAAATATTAACTGTGTTCATTAAGCATATTGTAGTACATCAGTTAAGAGGCATTATTTTTTCACATTCTATTCCTGTCAAAAAACTGATTTAATTTCATTTCTCTATTTTAACCTTGATTTTCTTTTAAATCTCAGATGTCAGTCAATTGATTTCATTAAAGATTTACGCCATTAAACAGAAAAGTTCATTTATATATTATATTCTATATACATGTCTTCCATCAGATTTGTTAACGTCAACTATTTAAGTAAAGTGCTTTTTAAATAAAAAAAAATCTTTTGGTTCTTTGTTTAAAGGATTTTTCAATGTTTGCTATAAGCATTTTAGTAGAATTTATGGAACACTACTATTTGCTTATTAACAGTATGTCTTATATTTATTGCTTTTTAATTCTTAAACATGGGTATTTTAAATATCTAATCTAAAATACGTCTTGAAAGGGCGAACTTAGCTATAATCGTAGCTTAATCTAATGTCTTATGTCAGTTTTTATCATGTTTAAACAGATTATTTAATATCTAGTTTAAAACAAGGATCACTTCTTTATAGAGTGAACCAAATTTTCATCTTACCATTGCAGAGGATTTACAAATTATATTTACCCATACCTATAAATAGATAAATAAATAAAATCTTAAGATGCATTCAATATGTCTTGAATGGCATTTCTATATTGACAATAAACTACACATCGAGAGACCCTATTTCGCAATGTTACCACTTTACACCTTTATTTTTTAGATTATACATCTCTCTCTCTCTCTCTCTCTCTCTCTCTCCTCTCTCTCTCTCTCTCCTCTCTCTCTCTCTCTCTCCTCTCTCTCTCTCTCTCTCTCCTCTCTCTCTCTCTCTCTCTCTCTCTCTCTCTCTCTCTCTCTCTCTCTGTGTGTGTGTGTGTGTGTGTGTGTGTGTGTGCATGTGAGTGTATGTGTGTTTATGCGAAGCTTATACACATGCCAAACAATCTATAACTTATCTATTGTTTTTTCGACATCCTTATGAAAACATTCACACAAAAGCGAAACATCCTTTATCTACCGTTGTTGTTCATAGTTGATTATAAGCAACGCCGTTCCCATTTTTCGTATTGAGTCCAACAATCTTTAAGAAATTCCTTCCCTTTTTTCAGATGAAGCTTGTGTACTGATGGATGGGAGCGTTACCTGTGTTACTGCATGCCGTTCGCTTATCGCATATTGATTGTCGATAACAGTACCGGAATTCCTACTTGCACAGTGGGTAAGTTAATGAAAATTAAAGAATTAAAATGATTATAAAACCTAAAAATAGACGCGCTCACATTAGTTACTGCTTTAATCGATCCGATATTGAACAGTCTTTTTATTTACATAGAACATAAATATTTCTTTATTTAGTAGACCGCAACATTCGCACATCATGTCTGTCTTAACATTTACTTTGTGTGTCGAAAATTTGGGTAACTCTCTGAAATGCATACGCAATTAAGATTGACATTAGGAACAATAAATAGCAACAAACAAATCAATACAAGAACCAACCGCATCAGCTGTGTTTTGTATGTAAACATTAGGTCGTTTATGCTAGTAGATAGTAAATGTAATCGGGCCGAAGGACTTAATGTGGGAAAGTCTTGCAGCTGACCTGCGGTGACCGGTGGTTCTTCTCAGATATTTGTTTGGGGTCTTCCTACATCAAAATAGCTGGCCGTAGCTTTCATGATCATAATTGGTCACTGCGATAAATTTTTTAAACAAAAACAAAAATAGAACAAAAATTGAAACAACAGTACATATTAAATGTGTAATATGTGATGAGATATAAACGCATTGTGTTGTGTTTCTAACTAATATGAAAGATATAAGATAAAAGTAGTTAATTTTTTCCATTTATTATTATAATGTGTACAGCACTTGGTTAATTGATTTATTGAATCTCCAAGGCAGTAGTGCGTAAACTGATAAGCATTGTTCACGTTTTCCCTTTTGCGAAATTGACATGTGCTTTATGGTAATTTGTGTTGTGAAAGGTAATTAGATAGAACGGTTACTCAGCTGTTCAACTGGTATACAAGATGTTTCTTCGCACTATGCACCGATCACTGCCTTGGTCAATTGCTTTTTTCTTCATAACATATCACAGCTCATGCTTCCATAATCGTTAAGTATCAAAAATCTAATCCTTATTCCGGGATATAATTAACTTGCATGACAATTTGTTTATTCCTTCTAGAATTTATAGATTAGTTAGGTGATGCTGATGACGTCGACAGCTTAAAAGTGCAAATTAAATCTTATTGAAAATACCATAAAATTTCACATCGTTGTAAGGAGCCTGTTATATCTCTTGGAGAAATTACATTTTAAGTAAAGAGATCTGGTTTAATCACTTTGTTTATGAGTTTGCTGTCTACAGTGATGTTTGTAAAGTAAATATGTAAAATTAAGCAGATCCTGTCCTGTTTTTGATGTTTTTCAAATAAATACCAGCAACACAATTATGGTAGCTATAGCAGCGTCCAGTCATTTTGTTGGTTAAAAACCACAAAAAGGAGAAACCCCGGCACACAGCGGGTCAACTGGAAGACCTTTATCACATTAAGTCCTTTGCACCGACCTGGGCTCGAACTTACACGGCAATAGTAAGTCATTAAGAGTAGTTCCAAGTCGAACATGGGCGCCGGTTTCATTAAGATGACTTACTTGACTGATAAATATAATTTTCTGTTCCCTTTAAGACGAAACTTACGCTTTGGCAGAAATTGAAGATAGGAATCTTTCATTCTCCTCCTCAATGATATTAAATTGGGTTAATATATAAGAAATCGAGGTATCAAAAGGAATAAGAAATGGTAATGTATAGATTAGACGAAATGTTTTGGAGATTTATTTATTTATTTATAGATCCCGACATGTTTAAACTCGATGGTGTATGTCTTTTTCAAATTGCAACTTTATTTATTTCTGAAAGTATTACTATTTTTATTCTTCTGATGTAAAAGTTATTTTGCCACAGAAAACTCACCACTACTCTTATAGTCCTATAAAATAATTTAACTTATCGGTTAATTCCAGGTAAGTATACCCAAACAGGTAGTGGAAGCTGTATTTGACAGTCCCATAAGGCGGTAAATCACCGACAAATATTAATATATTAATATACGTTCCTTCAGTGCAAGATGTAATTTTAATTCTATTTTATTACTTTTAACACTATTATCGACATATCAAATTTTAAATGGTCCCTCTAAATTCCGGTTATTTGCACTTTTATACCCACCATGCCACATACATTATTTGCACTATCGACAAGATCATCATTTAGTAGCAAAAGGAGACGTATTTTCTCATCAGCAGAATTGCTATATAGCAATGTTGTCTTTCCCTTACGGCTGACCTGCGTAACCTAGAGCAATATCACTAACTATTACCTTCATGCAGTAATGAAATCCACTTTTGCTGTCTATTAGGACAGGCATTATAAGGGAAGATATGTTTTGGGATTTGGTAAGACGTGGACTGACGTTGCTATTGGCTTATACTCATATTAACTGTGACAGCTAATGGATTCTGAATTAATAAATCATGAACTCTTAAAGAAATCCTATGTAATGGACTAGATGGTATGTTGTCAGTTTTGTCAAGGGAATGATTTTTTACAGAAGTCAAATAACACACTAGGTTGCATTTTAAGTAAAGACAGATTACACCAGTTATTACTACTTCAGTTGTAAAACTATAACTACTATACCAGCCAGATAATTAATACGTTTACATACATTTTGCTTTCGTTGTTATATACTGTTGATTTCATAATTTTACTAAATCTAGTGGTTCAAGATTTGCATTCAGTGAGTGTATTTGCGAAAACTATATTTTAATTGCTAAGTCATGAATTGGTACTTTAATGAATTGGATGATTTTTTCATGTAGTTGCTTAGAACGATCAAATAGTTCAATAAACGAGGCTATGGTGACTAATTGTATTAATTAACATAATATTCTCCCCAGCAAAAATTCTTTAAAGTGTAAACATTCTTAATGGGGGAAATATTGGTCAAAGAAACAGCAAAATTACAAACAAACATGAAAATGTACTATATATTTAAATTAGTGCGGTTATTTTAGTCAGTCTCTCGGCCGTGGTCACGTAAATATACACTGTTATTATTTATCGGATTAAATAGTTTATTAAACATCCATTATTTAGCTTGGATGGACGTGTCCACTTATTTGAGAGAAACGCTTCAATAGTGATCGGTATAATATACCGGTATTTGAAATATGTTTCTGGGAATAAATATGCACCCTCCAGTGTTCTAGTCAAAACTTACTCAAGCGTGTCCCACAATAGTTAGTAACATGATTTATACGAAGTGGCCACAACCATAACCGTATATGCTAATTATTATATATTATTTAGATGAGTAAGTAATTGCCTAGATTTTATATTGTCTTAGTTTTGATCTAAACTGATCGGCTACTTTTTTCAAAACGCTTGTTTTAATGATGTCTCTTTTGTCTTGCCCTGTAATCCGTCTTGCACTTTGAACGCCAGTTCACGTTTATTTGTGCATTGTACTATAAAATTTCCATTATTTAATTGCATAATATGTTCAGTTTTTCTTTGTTCCTTACATTTTTCACTCTAAAAGCTGTGGTATCTTTTCTGTTAAGATGTGGAGTGAAGATTGAATTCTCAACTAAATTACAATTGCGATACAACTAAAATGCATTAGGAAGTGAAACCATTCTTACTATTGCTTCACAACTCGCCTCTCAATGGTGGAGCGATAATCGAAGATGCAATATTGAGAGATGCTTTCTTTCCGTGAATATAGGAAAGTGGTCTGGTCTTTTTATGAAAATAATTTAGTTTACAAATTCTCTCGCAACTGTTATGTTAGTTTGGTTAAAATATGTTTTGTAATATTCTCGTTTGATAAATTTACTTGCTTTTCTTATATAAGCTCTGTTGTGTATGCTCCTTTGCTGTGTTTCGTTAGGTTTGTCTTCTCTTATTTTAACTCAGTCCCATTTTCAGTTTGGCTCTGTTTGCATTTCTTTTACATTTCACTCTTGCAATATTTTCCATTTCGTATGTTCTAACATGTTCTTTACTCCATTTCAATGGTTTAGTAAAGGCTAAGCAAAAAAAAAAAAAAACTCAATGGGAACTGAAGCCAACCAGGATTTCGAATTGACAAAAGCAACTTAGCAGACGAGACATATAGAACCTGTCTAATCTCGTGTATTTTGGACGGCGTCTCCTTCACGTGAGGGGTCATTGGGACTTGTTTTTCGAGATATCTTAATAACGTTTGATGAATCGGAAAAACAGGATATTGCTCATAACAAATCGTCTGAGGAAAACAAAGTGGGGAAATTAAGCAGTTGATGTTGCCGGTTTGTAAAATTTTGTAACCCGTTTATGTGCTTTTGGTTTTGAAATGCATCTGGCTCTTTGTTTCAATCTTTGCTTCACTACATACGTCAGCTACATTTTTTAGCTCACCTGAGCACAACGTGCTCAAGGGGAGCTTTTGTGATACCGCTTCGTCCGTCGTCCGTCGTCCGTCGTTCGTCGTTCGTCGTCCGTCGTCAACATTTACCTTGTGAACACACTACAGGCCACAATTTTTATCCAATCTTTATCAAACTTGGTCAGAATGTTTGTCTGCATGAAATCTTGGATGAGTTCATTATTGGGTCACCTGGGGTCAAAAAGTAGGACACGAGGTCAAATTTTAGGAAAAACTTGTGAACACACTAGAGACCACATTTATAAGCCCAATCTTCACCAAACTTGGTCAGAATGTTTGTCTGCATGAAATCTTGGATGAGTTCATAACTGGGTCACGTGGGGTCAAAAAGTAGGTCACTAGGTCAAATCTTAGAAAAAGCTTGTGAACACACTAGAAGCCACATTTATTGCCCAATCTTCACCAAACTTGGTCACAATGTTTGTCTGCATGAAATCTTGGAGGAGTTCGTAACTGGGTCACGTGGGGTCAAAAAGTAGGTCACTAGGTCAAATCTTAGAAAAAGCTTGTGAACACACTAGAGGCCACATTTATAGCCCAATCTTCACCAAACTTGGTCACAATGTTTGTCTGCATGAAATCTTGGATGAGTTCGTAACTGGGTCACGTGGGGTCAAAAAGTAGGTCACTAGGATAAATCTTAGAAAAAGCTTGTGAACACACTAGAGGCCACATTTATAGCCCAATCTTCACCAAACTTAGTCAGAATGTTTGTCTGCGTGAAATCTTGGATGAGTTCGTAACTGAGTCACGTGGGGTCAAAAAGTAGGTCACTAGGTCAAATCTTAGAAAAAGCTTGTGAAAACACTAGAGGCCACATTTATAGCCCAATCTTCACTAAACTTGGTCACAATGTTTGTCTGCATGAAATCTTGGATGAGTTCGTAACTGGGTCACGTGGGGTCAAAGAGTAGGTCACTAGGTCAAATCTTAGAAAAAGTTTGTGAACACACTAGAGGCCACATTTATAGCCCAATCTTCACCAAACTTGGTCACAATGTTTGTCTGCATGAAATCTTGGATGAGTTTGTAACTGGGTCACGTGGGGTCAAAAAGTAGGTCACTAGGTCAAATCTTAGAAAAAGCTTGTGAACACACTAGAGGCCACATTTATAGCCCAATCTTCACCAAACTTAGTCACAATGTTTGTCTGCATGAAATCTTGGATGAGTTCGTAACTGGGTCACGTGGGGTCAAAAAGTAGGTCACTAGGTCAAATCTTAGAAAAAGCTTGTGAACACACTAGAGGCCACATTTATAGCCCAATCTTCACCAATCTTGGTCAGAATGTTTGTCTGCATGAAATCTTGGATGAGTTCGTAACTGGGTCACGTGGGGTCAAAAAGTAGGTCACTAGGTCAAATCTTAGAAAAAGCTTGTGAACACACTAGAGGCCGCATTTATAGCCCAATCTTCACCAAACTTGGTCACAATGTTTGTCTGCATGAAATCTTGGATGAGTTCGTAACTGGGTCACGTTGGGTCAAACAGTAGGTCACTAGGTCAAATCTTAGAAAAAGCTTGTGAACACACTAGAGGCCGCATTTATAGCCCAATATTCACCAAACTTGGTCAGAATGTTTGTCTGCATGAAATCTTACATATGTTTTGAAGTGAGTCATGTGGATTCAGTAGGTTACTTGGTAAAATTCTAGAAAATGCTATCAACCCAGTGGCCACACTAATGGTCCAATCTTCACCAAAGATTTCTAAAGTAAATAACTCTTAATTACTTGATGCCAGATTTGAGACTACGTAAAGCCTGTGTCATCAGGTGAGCGATTAAGGGCCATCATGGCCCTCTTGTTTTAATATTGCGTACTAGTGTATTTTCACAATTATGGTTGAGGTCACTTTGTAAATTTACATTTGATGGTTCTACTTTGGCCTGATGTCATCCTCGCGCCAGGATGGCAGGGTATCGTTTTAATGCAACCGACGCCATAAGAGTAAACTAAAATATGCTTTCTCGAAAAAACATATTTTCCCTTTAAGGAGATAATGATTTGTGTAATCGTAGAAAAAAATATTTTAATAAATTAGAATTCATTTAACCCTAGGTTACATGTACGTACATGTATAACTATTTTAATGCAAAAGAAAAATGTTGAACAATTTTTTTCCTACAGCTGTCTCTATCTGACATTTTGATGTCTGCACGGCAGATCAAATGATTCAGTACACAAAGCTACTTGAAGAAATTACACGCTAAAATTGAAATCCTATTAGCTTGAAGTAATTCTGTCAAATATTTCCTCGCAAAGTTTGAACATGCTACTTGTGCAGCCAAGTTTTGTCTGCTGGGTTAATACGAAGTGACTCTTTCGCCTGTGTTAAATGGACTGAATATACGGATAAAAGTGCACATGAAGATGAAGCACTACTGTTACAAAGAGTGTCAGCAAATACTGCTGTTCTCTTGGTTCTAATCTGTTAATATTGCTGTATGTTTGTCATAAAAATTTATACAATGATATAAATGTACATTTATACTAAAAATACAGTGTTTTAAGGTCTTTGGATTTGATTGCTATCTTGCCGGGCCAATGCTTTACCATTCTTAAGTGTCTACTGGGGACATACAGGAAGAGAAAGCAAAGCTTAGTCTGATGGTTAATATTATATTATATTATATTATATTATATTATATTATACTATATTATATTATATTATATTATATTATATTATATTATATTATATTATATTATATTATATTATATTATATTATATTATATTATATTATATCACACCATATCGTATTAGACTTTATTTTATGGAAATAATGTGTATGGTAATATGATAACGCCGACTTAAACGTTAATCTTATTAATTTTTCAAATATTTCTATTTAACGTCTTCTTATAAAGAGGTCATAAAGCATAAACCCCTTTGATTTGTCTGAAAAAAGACGTCTCCACTAAAGAAATGCCATTTTTCAACGGATGAAAAGTGCTTCCTTATTTGCACGGTCAGTAAATGAATGTCTAATCTGTCTAGGCCTTGGAAAGCAAGAGACAAGCTTCTGTGTAGACAAAGAAAAGTATCTTTTCACAAAGACGAAAAATATCTTCCATCGACTTGGAGCAATAATTCTTATTCCTTATACATTGAATATATTCTATCTTTTCTGAGTACAAGTTATAAAGAAGAAATCAAATTTCTCTTGAACAACAGAATCTTTGAAATAGAAAGACATATTCTATCTTTTTGTGCTAAAATTTTACAAAGGGCTTATTTATTTGCATCTTCCTAAAAGTTATTTTAATACACGATAAGCTTCTAAAACTATGCATATAAAAGGGTATTGGTGTAAAGTTGAAAAATATTAGTTACTAAGATCAAAGGTTTTTCTAATACATAAATCTTGACAGAAGATATCTAAATATCATTTATTGTTTCTGCCTTTAAATACTTGGTAATTATTTGGATATCTATCTGCTTTCTTTTTACCTTTTCATTCAAGCAATAATTTGAAAAAAATTTACATGTTAACTTCACACTAAAGATAGGGGGATTCTTTCGAGGATTGCATAATTATTTGAATCTTCATTTGCAACATTGCATACAAGAGATAAGAAAGATGCTAAGATGAAAATTTGGCATTCTTGATTTCGATACAAATTATACATTCTTACTGTTTTATATATCACTACTTACATACAACACTTTGTTCGTCGTATGAACACGTTTCAGGCAAATTTAAAATGTTTGTTTTTTCAATAGGCATATTAATTATCAATTACTTTTCAATTCTTAAAATAGTCATTTATTATCTAATTAAAACATTTCTTGATAGGGCGAACTAAGCTACCATCTTACTGTCTCAAACTTAATTTATAAAATTATATTTACCTATCGAAAAATTCGCAAAAGATGTGCTTTTTCTTCGTTTTCTTCTCCAAGTTTTTTTGAGGGAGGAAGAAACAAATAAAGAAATTCTGAAAATGCATTTAACATGTCTGGAATGGCAATTCTTTATTGGCAATAAAATAGAAGTCGAGAGATCTTATTTCAAAAGGTGACCAATTAATACCTTACTTTACCAAAATACAACACATTTGTTCTAGACAACCTTTTTAAAATGTTCTGATAACTGTATTAAATAGAACCATTTAAAACATGAACTACCACACTTATTAACAATTGAACTGGCATTAAACTAATGTCCATAATTGCAACATAGCAAAGGTACTGAGAGAGACATTACTGTAATCCAGAAAGAGCAACAATTAACCGTTTTAAACAGTAAAACGTCAGATAAACCGATAAATGGGTAACGTAAACTGGTAGAATAACGTAAGATTAGAGGTGAGAAAATGAGATTTATCAATGTTGTTTCTGCCAATTCATACATAAATGTAATTCAAATTGATAAACATGTCAATTTAACCTATCTATTTATCCTACATGAATGTTCTTACTTCTTTCAGTGAAAGATATAGCTTTAATAATATTTTATCACTTTTAACATATTTTTACCGTACAAGATTGGAAATGGTTCGTTTTAAATACAAGTAATTTCTCATTTGTCCGGCTGAATTATACCGCCATGTATTAGTTTCTGACATTAATACAAAATAGTTATTGTGAGTTACAGCAAGACTATATCAATCAGCTTTTAATGACAAAATATTTTACTTTAATCTCTAGAGTGTTCATATAATAAATATGACAAGGTCCTATTAGTTTTGCAATATATGTTAAGAAAGCACTGAATGTACTGTCGGAAAGTGGTTATCTTTATCATCAAGAGTGTAAAGGAGAGACAGGTGTAAAAAAAATACAATTTTAAAGCTACTAGACAAGTTGAAACAATAGCAATGAATATCTGAAATATAGAAAACAATATGTACGCCATATTAAATTAGACTTTGCATGTATATTCATGTAAGAAACACACATCTTTACATTGAGAGCTATAATGCTATCTGGAATTGGTTGTGTACAGAAAGCTTATACTACGATTCTTAGCCGCTCTGGATAGAGAGTACTATCGTTACAAATGTCATTTTGAACGATATATACCGGGTACATGTACATATATATTTATGTAAATGCAGACGAATACCTATTTATCTTATAGCCAGTAATTAAATACACATACCATGTGTTAAATCATGTATAAAGTGGAATATAATTAAGTTTTATAATAAACAGCACGTTCAATGCGAATCACTACAACTTTGCATATTATGTACACTTATACAAAAGTTTTTGCATTACTCAAATGGAAAATTAGAATGACACATGCAAACGAAAGTACTGAGTAATATTTTTCTTTTTACGTTATAAACAGGACCCCGCTTTCAGAATTATTTCTTAGTTGAAATAAAATCTTAAAACCATTTTACAAAGCAAACACTATTTATTATTTTAAAAGGCTCTGGGCATTTTGAACTACTTCCCCCTGAACGCACTATTGCAACATATGCTATTGCTGGTAATGATTCTGTGTAGAGTGGGACATGGTTTCGAAGTAGTGCTAGAATACAAAGATACTTTTAAAAAGTACTGTAAGAAATAATGACAATATACATTTCGGTGTAAGTCTTTATCATCTAGAATAAGAATGTAGCTATATATGAACGTAGATAAAAATGTAAGCATAAAATGATATGCATAGTCAATGAGATCATTTTGAATGTAAAAAGAGCAGTATCCAAAAATGAAAACTAGAACAATGTTGTTTGAAAACATTCATGATTAATAAAATAATAAATATTTGTTAACAAATCACTTGCTATTTAAACGAATACTTCAAAAAGATCGCTTTCCAAAAGTCTTTAGTGAACAGATACCTGACGTGTTCATACATTGTAGTTTAGCATTTGGATTACAGTTCATACTAACTTTTACAAGGTAAACAAAGTTTTGTATATAGATAATTCAAGTTTTAATAAAGTTAAGAAAGCAAATGTTTTAAAAAGTATTTTTAGATAGACCAATACGTACCGTTAGATATTGTGGATATATTATTACTAAAGACATGATCAGTTTCTATGCAATGTTGCTTTATTTGATTGTGGAATGTGTTCCTATTTGTATGCATGTTAAAAAACATGTTCTGTTAATAATTATTTGGTCCTAAAATTATGTTTAACACAAGACTATAGATCCACACCAAATTTGTTCCTGCCATTAGGTAGATTTAAAAGATTATAAACCATGTACTGAAATACATAGCCCTAGCGCAGATCATTATTGTTGGCAATAATAATAAAATTTAATATAAAACTAACAACCGTTCTTTTCGTGAAAGAACATAAATAAACCATACATTTGACAACAGTACTACTAGAAAAGGACATTTCTCCTATGCTTAATAAAACGATCCATGTTTACAGTACTCTGTATTCAGCAAAACACAGAGTACAATGGAATGTTTAGACAGACACACGTATGCATGCATACAACAAAGATATATATGTGTGTGCATAAATAAACCGTACTAAGAAAATTCCTTGCTGGTTATTTGGAGCAAGGAAAATCATAAAGCAATATCAAAACATGTTCTTAACATCCCAAATGAACATGTATCTATTGTTTTTATGTATGCACTCTTCAAACCTAGATCATGCACACATACATACCTGCATACAATTTTAATACCTTTATGAACTCTTTTGGTTTTTAAAAATGCAACCATTGCCATGTAATAAAACAAAAAATATTGACATACAAAAACAAAACAAAATAACAGCAACAAAAAAATACACAAACAAAAACAACAGCAACAAAACAGCAGCATCAGCAACAAACAATACACGATCTAATTGCAGGGGGTCAACAGGTGGAAACAAGTGATGTTCTTACCAATTTTTACAGGTGAATATGCAGGCCATTATTAAAATTTTACATTCCATTAAAAACACTTGAAAACAAATTGTGTTCTTAACAATGTGTACCTGATTAAGTACATTAATGAAAGCTATTCATAGGTGAAAATTGTTAGAAACAATAAGAAAATAAGTTTGTTAATGGGATTGATGAACAAGTGGAAATAAATCGTGTTCTTTACAATTATCACACTCCGGATATCTAAATCCCTGATCTGATGAAAAAATCAAATAAAGAGATGATGCATCGCATTTCAGGAATTTTAAAAAAAAAACAACAAATCAAGTTCTTGACTATTAATTAACTGATAAATCTATGCATACAACATAAAATGTTGACATGCAAGAAATAATACACACATGTTATATGCACAGCAAATGGTGTCTAGTTTTTGAAACAAAGACAATTATAGCATTATAAGCTTTGTATTGATAAAGGTCAACCAGTTTAAACAAATCCTGTTCTTATCAATTTTTATAAATGAACATGTCTGTCATTTATACATTTTACATTTACTTTTTTCGAGCTAGGTATGCATACAGTTTTTGATACATTAATAAAACCGTAATGAATTGAAAAATGGAATCAAGACTTGAGTTGTCAAATATGTTGTCACAAATATGTTGACCAGTCAATAGATTTGACTGTTTATTGCATGTCAGCAAGTATATTATTTCAGATATAAGAAACAAAGTTGGAAGGAATATGAGCAATGGAATTCAATAGACAAATATTTTATCTTTTTGTTGGAACCTGAACATTCATTTTTGGCAAGATTATGACACTATACCATCTTTAAGTGGATAACAGAGACTCAGACAAAAATTACATTTTTCTATTTTTTTATGAATATGTGCGAAGTTCCATGTAAAATTAATTGCTTCAATGAAATTTTAAAGAAAAAAATATTGATGATAAGTACAATATACATATGCAGGGGTCTGTAGTTCAATGCTAGTTGGAGCGCTCCACAAACCAGGTTTAAGCACCCCAGTCGGTCCTTTTGCCGACTGACCGTTCCTTTTTCTTATTTACATATTGACAAAAGTCTATGCAATTTTATTTCTGTTTTAATTTTATTTTGTTGTCCTCTTTCAGCTGCTATTATTGTTTAAATGTTATAAGCTCCTTAATTAATGAGGAACAAGTTTTCTTAATTTAAAAAGATCCTGATAGGTTCGGTAAAATCTTAAAAAGAAGAGTTACTGGATGTTGTGGTAAATGAATCTTCTATGATTAAACTTAGACATTTCGGTAAAAAGTTGAGCTTACATATTTTGGTAGTGTCACCAGGGCAACCCTTTCAGTAGGTGGTAAGATGTACCAGAAACAGACTTAAGTTTGAATTATTTTGTAAATTATAAATAGAAGAATTGTTCATTCTCTATATATAGAAAGCAGCACCAATATCAAATTAAACATGTACGGTTTTAAAATCTATTGTTGTTTGTACGGATTAAACAGTATTAAATTGAAATTCGAGGAAGTAGAAATTTATATTAGATTAAGAACTATATACAAGTCTTCATTAAAGTATTTTATATGTCCATTATATGCTGTGCGCTGCAAACATTAAAAGACAATAACTATGGCCATCAAATGGGGTTTTGAATGTAGATTTATTTTTTTATTTATCTTTTCAATGGAGAAACTATTTTTTACATTAACGCCCAATCCTTTTCATACGCATGATAACTTCATTCGAATCGTTCAGAAACCGAATAAAGCAACCGGTCACCGAATACATCTCTAGTTAGTGGTTTTTGTTTCAAAAATAATTAAAGAAAACTTCAATGACAGCTCTTCAGCGAGTGTCAATTCACAATTAAAGTGTTGCTTAACAGATAATTGGTCCTCGAGTTTCTCTTCCTCACATTTGAGGCTGTTTATAAAAATGTCATTATGTATAGTGTACATAGGAATAGGCACCTCCGTCTGAGGCACGGTTTAAAAAGCTAATTCTTGCTTCTCAAGTCAATTAAGGATAGCCAAAATCAAGGCTAGAAACAATACAAGAAAAGTGAATTTAGTAAGCAAGACCAAACAGAAAAGCGTTATACCAATATCAAGTTGTCAAGCGACCTCATCCAAATTATTTTTTTTAAATATTAACATACTAATACCTTTAGTCTAACTGTATTTAATTTAAACTTAATTTAAAATTGTTCGCAACACCATTCAACAACCAAGTTATGAATTTAAGTTGCGTTGATAATTCAATAAGTGAACAAAATATAACTCAAGACTACAAAGCACAAGTTTACATCCTTCACTAGTTTAAATAATATTTTAATTTTTACAAAATAAGAGAATCGCCGTAGCAATATTTACCGCGGCTCAATGACGCGTCAAACGGTCACGTGACTGCCACTTTACAGACAAACAACAAAATAGCTAACACAAGTGAAAGTCCGCTCAAGGCAAGATTTGTATTGACAGTGGTGCCCGTTCTTGTAACTATCGTCACGTGACAAAAACCACGCGGAAAATAAAAATAGAATTAAAAGGGTACGTAGCCTTAAAATAAAAACATCCTGTGTTATATAGTGATTTGAATAAAAAAAAACTGTTGTTGCCACATGCTAACATCTGGCTTTGGCCTTTAACGTCATTAAAAGTATAGCTGTAGACATTGCAATAAAGATATAAAAATTGGAAAAACGTGAAAATATGAGAAAGGTTAGAAAAAAATAGTTGGCTAACTATGAACAATTCCGAAAATTATACAGAACTAAGGTACATATTTTTTCAAAAGATGGATAAACAATATTAATAACAAAGTTGTTAAAATAATAATCTTAAATAGGGAAAAATAAAGATGACTTTAATGTATTTGATAGTTCAGCACAGACATTTGTTCCTAGCAGTCTGTTCTTATCAACAAAGATGACTATCTAGTAGAAAAAAAGTTTAAAAAAAACTACTCGTATGGCATGCATTCAATCTGACATTAAAATGACAACAGAAACTGAATTATTTTATAGCTATAGCTGATAAGACAACTTTTGCGTGGACTGTCAATAGATTGTGTTTCAATAACACATCATCAGACTCAATATAACTACCACTAGCAGTTCAAATAAGAACATTGTAATTAAAAATAAAATTAACATTACAGTTATAATAAAATACCTTAATTACAGTTCTTGCTGTTGTGCAGATAGAGACTTAATCTCGAAAGTGAAACAACCACATTTTATAAATCAACACATTTGCAAGAAAGTTTTTCTTCAGCAAGCTCTCTTCAAACAGAAGCTTAACTTGCAAAGTTAAGTCACCTACAGCTGCAGATATGACTGGAACATCTGTTCCTATGATTTGAAATGTACGAACAATCTCCCATTAAAAAGATTGCAAAATTCATCATATTGCAACACTAATATTTTTTTAAACCATTACCCACATTTAAATCTAGGATTGAGAATTAATGATGGTATCTCACAGTTTGCCCATGCCAAATACATGTTATAATATCACTGGCGAATTTATAGATATCAACGTTAGAGCGGATTAGCCGAATGATGGTATAACGTCCTCTTAAATGTTAGTTGCCTCGTGGTTTTATAAGATTTAAAAATAGCTATCACTGCAGCATGGCACATATAGGATAATTAATTCCAAATATATAAATTAGTTATGGAGATTTTAGCATAAGTTTTAGCTCCATTAACATATAATTTGGGGCTTGAATGGGCTAGTTAAATTTATTGAACGGCATAAGGGCGCAGCCTGGGCAGAACGCTTTTTAAAAGGTAGCTGTAACGTATTGTCTTATTTTATACATTTCTCAATGTCAAAACCTGTTTACACAACATTGTTAGAAGAACCAATCTTAATGTTCAACATATATTCTTTCCAAATACATAAAACATGATGGTGATCTCTTCTTGAAATAGGCATCAACATTAGAGCGGATTACCTGGATGACCTAAACCATATACCTTGCTCTCAAAAGTAAGTTGTCAGGTGGTTTTCTTAAAAATAGCTATCTCTGCAGCCTGCTTAGATAGGAAATACCTGTTTGCAATGACCACTGGGAATTTATGCTTGATTGTTCACACAGACTTAAAACATAAATGTACAGAATTGTGAAGGACCTTTTCAGGTTACAATGAATTATTTGGTTATTTGATTGTAAACATTTGGTTTGAACTGTCTGATTTCTCCTTTAAGACTTGATTAACAGGAAGAGCCAATTACAGATTCCGCACGTTTAAAAATTGATGGAATAGATCGAGACACTTTCAAAATCCGTTCATCGAAAGGCTTTGACAAAAAATGTTGATATTTAAGTTTCAGTTACTCGTGCCACGGACATTGACCGACTGGTATACTCTCTGCCAAGGTGTCTAGGGCCATATGATTAAAAAGAATCTACCTTTCACGACAATTACCAGCGATTTTAAAATAATTGTATTTGATTTTGAACGACAGTGCCCGAGACACACTCACCTAATGCAAACTAACTCTTTGTCAGCAACAGTTACGAAATCATAAAAACTCACAAAGGAGCATTGGTGCAAAGCATCGAGGTCCTGTTCAACAATGAGATACTTTTGCCGACTAGGAAACAGCAAAACTAGTTAAAATTACAGAGTACATCGTCATTATATATGCAATTTAAGTTAAACACAGCATACATACACATATGGAACATAAACAATTTCAAGGTACCGGTCAACTGCAATCTAATGTATTCTGATATGAATTAAAGTTGAACAATAACCGAAATTCAATGCATGAAACACCGCACTTCACTTGTACAATGTATATAGAACAATATGGTGCCATCCATAGAACGTTTCCAGGAACGTTTAAATATAGACTCCGATTGGAAGTAAAAAGTGCAATATAATGGAAAAGTATTCTCTAAAACTTAACAGTTCAAGTGATAATGTTAACCTCGATTCAAATAATGGCGTAATAAAAAGTTATTTAAAAATAATAACAATGTCCCCAAAATATTTGGTTGAGGTGAGAAGTAAGGTGGTCGTTCCATCAACATTCTAGAAGTCTTCTGAAACCAAGACCTAATAAATCAGTGTGTGTGTGTAATGTGAATTGAATTCTTTCGAGCTAACCTTTATGCATCAAGACTTCCTGACGTGTGTGGTGACCCCGTCTAGTTGTTTTAGATTACCATTCCACTGGCTAAGTTAGTGGTTACCATTCAAGTGTGTTTCTGACATAAGCCAATATATAACGGGGGATATATTCATAAAGCATTATAGTACTTTTTTCTAACTTAAACTCAGACAGTTTCTTTAAATTCAAAAATCCTAATAAATTTGTCAGATAAATTGGTTTTATATAGGAAATTAAAGTTATTGTCTTATATCAAAGAAAGTATTTCAGGATTTAACAAAACCTTCTTAATTCAAATAAGGAGAAGTTAACAAAGATTTAAAAAAGCTGGGTAACCTAAAGTCTTCTATGTGCCCAAAGGGCAGTCATTTACCTTTACTTCGAAGAACACACGACCGACCATTCCAAGGCGGTAACTGTCGGGTTTGCGCTTGAGATGACTCATTCCCATTTGTTCTTATATTTACCTTTGGCATGTATGTGAACACCTTTGTCCTGTGCCTTTTTAAATTTTTGGTTTATGCTGCAATTGTCACAGGACTCTGCCATATTTCCTTTTTGAAGACAAAAATTAAACCATGTCAAAAGCTTAATAAATATAACCGTCCAAGTAACATAACAGTTATCCAGAGAAATGACGTATGTTTGTATGCATAAGTATATATATGTTTACTACAAGGGAATATAACTTCAGAGAAAATCATTCTACATCTAGTTATAAATATTTATAACAAAATTAAAATTGCATAACCATATGCTACAATCCAATAGTATAAATCATGTTAGTGACCGAATGTCGTAAATATTAGACAGACATTTAATTGCGTAAGTTTAATTCTTATTTGTATGACTATATGATGCATCAGTCCAACAAGTCATCCAATATAAAGCAATATTTTTGTAGAAAAAAATATCTACAAACGTTAAAAATAATACACTCATTATGTCATTTAATCAGTCAACTTTGCTTTACTGTCTAGTGAATGCGTTTAATACATTTGTGTAAATTCACACTTGTCTGGCTCATTTCTGCTACCATTCCAGCCATTTCCTAAATCAGACAACATAAATTAAAAATTCTGCGTAAAGCTATATACAACTGTCGAATTTACACTTGTCTGGCTAATTTTCGTACAGCATTCAATGTAAATCAGGCCAATTAAGTAAACGCAAGGCTTTTGAGAGCCTGTGGCCAAAGTAAGAAATGTTAGGGAGAGCAAATAACATATAACAAATGATATATTTTCACGAATCACTAAATCTATCCTCGGCTTATTTAAAGAAACTGATTTATTAAACTATGCATAATAAATAAATTGTCATCTGTTGATAGTTATTGAATATTCAGAGGCATAACGTACCTGAAGAAAAAATCGTTTCTTCCTTTATATACATGTAGGTGTTTTAAAATGTACCTTGACTTTTAATTTCTCTATATAATTGAAAACAACAACTTAACGTAAGATAACACAGACCACACAAACATTAACAAATACAGATTGATGACAATAATTGCGATGCATACCGAAGCCTTAAGAAAGTTCCACTTATTTGAAGGCAATCCTATTTATGATATATACGTTCTTCATGTTTGTTTAATTGTTGTGCTCGAAAAAGAATGTGCGGTGTCTATATGAAAATGTTCCCGGAAAAGTCCTTGGATGGCGCCATGTCGTCCTTGACCTTTGGTCATTATTCAACTTTGGTGAGTATCAGAATTAAATTAAATTAGAATGTAGTATAAAATGTTGATACATCATTAGATGTTACTTGAAAATGTAAATAGTACATATGCGTATGTATGATTTGTTTTATTTAAACTGCATTTATAAAATGATCTAATATATGAAAGTAAAATGCTATGTTCTGTTCTAGTTTTTGTATTCGGACCTTTTCATATGCGTTACAATTCAAAATTCGTGACTGCATTTAATTTTACGACAGAAAAGTTGACGGCAATTTTAAATAACAACACGGTTTTGCTGATGTTAGGCAAAGATAGCCCATTGTTGAACAGAACATTGACAGCGTCATTTAATGGTTTGCATTGATGCTGTTTTGTCTTAAATGGAAGAACAGTATTCAACACAATTATACCACGTTTAGAAAGTTTACTTTGCGCCAGTGTTATCAGAACATAGAAACCCTTCTTTTGTGATCGCTAACCTATCCAGTTTCAAAGCAGTGGAGGCTCGGCTTTGGATTGGACGATTACACGTTCGGTTACGTGTTGTGATGTAGAACAATTCATTATTAGATGACACTTGATATATTAATATTTTGCCGAAACTGTTACCCGCCTAAAGAAAGCCTAAGGGCTTAGTGTCATATAAACCTGGGCACACCTAGTGGGTGAACGCCCCCCCCCCCAACCACACCCTTAACTAAATTTCAAATAAAAATAAATACAAGCCAGCCACGTATTTTATTTGTATGTCTCTCAGTTTGTACTAAATGTTATGTCAGGATTCGTAACTCAAACTTAAAATGTTGAGGTCGTTTAATATCTTTTATATGCTTGACTAACATTTGTAACATAAAGCACAATCCTCTAAAGTCCATTCCACACGTTTTAGCATTGATATATATGATACTTTAGATAAGCAATATGCCGACTGACCGCTCCAAGGCTGTAACTCTTAGTATAGTTCTGTTTTGTATTATGTCTCCTCGCAGTTGGCTGTAACGTTTACAACTAGTTGGCATGTGAATATCTTTGTTCTGTGCCTCTTCACATTTAAATTTATGTTGCAGTTCTCACAGGACTTATATTTTATATTCTGAAATATTGGTATGTAATGTAAAAGACGCATGCAACGATTTTATCTGTCAAGTTTTTTTATGATATTTCAAATATTTTAAAAAAATCTTAAGGAAGATTTCTCATTTGTAAATTATCAATAGAAGACGGCTGGTTTTGACTTCACGGGTTTGTCTTGTGACATTTCTACACCGTGATCTTGTGAAGACCGTTCAGATACAGCGTGTGGCCGCATACAAAGATGTAAGCTGTCTCGGCTGTCGGACTAAATAATTAGAGAATTAACAACCCATCGGGATATGAAAACAAATACATAAGAAAAATAAACATATCCATTGCATAATATCATTGGAATTTGTTGTTGTTTGTTATTGCTGGTCAGCTGTATTGACGTTAAATATGTCCTGATGACTAAATATAAGATTACCCAGAATTATTTGGCATATCGGCAATTTGAAATTTCTTATATTATCATTTGTAGACGTATGACACGTTTGTGGTTTCATGACAACGCCGATTTGTGTAGTACACCTTGTTAAGTAATGAGTTTTGTATTTGCTCCTTCAATTTAAGTAAATGTCTTGATCAATAGGAATATATAAAATCCTAAACTTAGATCAAGAGCATAAGATATGATATGTGTACTGGAAAAGCCTTCAGCTATTATCACTCTTTAATTCATCGCAAGAGTGGTTGTTGACTTGTAGTCAATAAAAACGTTCTCGAGAATTTAAAAATGTCATGTCAAGTCAGGCATCAGGGAAAATATAGAAATGTGATGATACATTTTGAACGTAATTTGGGACCATATTTGTTTACAGTTTTCGGATAAGAATTCGAAGGTTCTGTTGTTTTTGGCCACACATATCTCTCTATTTATAGATAAACATACGTGCTTTGTCCTCTAACCATACTGGCACTCCTCTGCTATGTATGCGGAAGGCCAACCAATTTATACTAGTACAGAAAGAAAACTCACACCTGTGGTCTTTCATTATTACATTGGCAATACCAGCCACTTTTTTATTTGACTAATCATTAGTTACATAACCATCTTATGTCAGACATTTTAAATTAAAAGAAATATATTTTCTACTTAAATATAACATTAACTGTATGACCTAAACAGTGAATTTAAGTAGCGAACTGCCGGTTCTTGATTAATTAAGTTATAATATATGTAATACATGTATGATTTAACACTAGTTTAGAATACGTTTAATGCGTAAATGTTTGTTTTTTTTTTCTGGCTGGTTCGAAAGAGGTCACGATAATTTGATAGTGCGGCTATTAGGATATTTCCCCAAACCCTCTTTTTGATGTTTTTATTTTGGCAAATAACAGAAACAACAGAAGACACGTAATATAAATAATTAAAACTTAATTTCAGCAAAAAGGAAATAATTATGGCCAAGGTCAATCAACATAATAAAAACATCACTTTGCTGCAACAAATCGGAGGCTTAATGCGCCGGTTTACTTGTAATAAGCCGTAGTTCCGATTAGGCAGATGCTTGTCGGAGATAAGTTCCATAACCTAATGATGTAAACTAACAATATGCAGACAAAAGTGAAACATGAATGGTATAAAATGATTTTGAAGTATTTGCATTACAACTACGTGGTATTTGTCTCTTTGTTTCGATTATTATAAACAAATTTCATCTAATCCTATTTTGCTAGAACATCATTTATTGCCATTTATTTCATGATAATTGCTAATATAACCAGTCCGGCTTAATGATTTTAGGTTGAAAAATGCAATACAAATTGGTTGATCGGCTCTTAAATTCACGTCATTAGCATTTACGATCATGGCAAATGCAAAACGGACAAGATAGCTAAAGACTTGCACTCGTTGTCTCTTGCTTTTCACTTAATATGTGTTTCAAAAATTAACTTATATATTTAAGACTGCATTCGTATTATTGTCTTGTATTTTCAAGCAACCCGATTGACAAAATATTATGTCGAAAATTCACCCCAATCGAAGCAAGCTTCTTTCAAAGAGTTTCAGTAGATCAAGACACAATACATTCGACACATTTGTGAAACCATTAGTAGTTTTTGATCAGAAACTTTTGCTGTCCTTAAACACGAGCGAACATAAACATTGGTAATGTCAGTGAATTTGGTTCATTCAACAGCGTCGTTAAGTTAATGCTCCTTTATTTACATACATTCGTATTTGTGGTGTATTTTTTTTATTGCTGGGCTAAATGTGCTCATTTTTCCTTATTTGTAGGTCAGGTTTCATATTAGAAATTTTGCCCAAGTTTTGTCTTAGATTCTGGTTCTTGTACTAAAGAGCTTTGATCAAGAATTACTTAAACTCCGAAAGGGTATATGTTTGGATTTCAACGTGCTTTATATAAAACCTATACAATTTATTTGTATGCACATTATTTCCTTCTTAATGATATAATGATATACTGACATTATACGAGTATACTTTAATACTGCAGGTCTTAGGAAGATCTATTGACTTACATCCCAACTGCATCGTGTTGTTCACATCGTGTCAGATATGAAAAGGTTAACATTAAATTATATTTAGAAATAAAACTCTTTATTAATCACCTTTCAGTGTTCTTATATACGATGCTCTGTTTCGTGTCATATGTCAGCTCAATGGAATATATCTTTCCATCATAAATATTTCCATGGACTTCGATAATAAAATGGGAACTTCCCGAACTAGTACGTATACAGTTTTCAAGGGCTTACCCTATGTGAGATAACTTGCGAGATATAGTTACCCACCATTGCTGTTTTAATGTACATTTTGGGACTCTTCTATCAAGTTGCTTAGTGCAAGAGTATTAAAAGTTAGGGGGCTATTATACATAAATGATATGGAAATATAACTTGCCTTTTAGACTATGCTGTCTCACATAAGACCTATAATCTGGATCTATAAACGTGCCAATCGAACCGCACATCGGTCCACTGTCGCACCCATACCTCGGCGACCATTGAAACTGTCGATCGGATGTCCGATCCCCGTCTTACACATGTCAGTCTTAAAAAACGCAAGGAATATATTCCCCTGGTTTGGGGGTTCCAGCTTTAGGTCTACAGTTGTTCAATGGCGCATTATCCCGGCGCATGGAAAACGAATGAGTGAGCCGCCACCACGTCAGCTATTCATATTTTACTTGCAAATTAGCTCTGTGATTGGAAGTTAATTGTGCAATCCCCGTCTATGAGTTGCTATGATCCCTATCATAAAAGTGATAAAGAATATATATGTTATCCATACAGTATCGTAGTAAAATTATGGTAGCTTACATGTATATATCTTAAGAATTGGAAATATTTGTCTTTATCTGTGGTGCATGTACAGACAATAATACCAGTACTGTATGGATAACAGCTCAGGCAGAGACGAATCAATGACTGCCATCTGATGTGGTCTCCAGGGGTTCGTTCTGTGACAACTCATATAATGTGATCATCCGGAGACAGTTCTGATACAGCGTGTGGCCGCATAAATCTTATTATACTTTCCACCTGCTAGAGACCGGAATATTCCACCAATTTGTTTTAAGTTTTAAACAGTTCTTAATCAAACTGACAAGAATGTTTTGTAAAATAAATAAAATAATAAAACATATTTATTAAGTTTGTTATTTAAAAAAAGACGCAATGCCAGTCCAAATGTACAAGTGTAAATCGTTTATTTTAAGTGAAAATGTGTAATTTTTAGTATCTCATATTTTCAAAATTATTTTCTTAACAAAGATCATTATAGTGTGTAAATTAAACCCTACCCAACTTATTTTAAGTATATTGCATGTCCATTTTTACCTCGTAACTAGCGTCATTTTATTCATCATGAAAATGATAACAGGAATACTAATGCTAAGAAAAATGCAATAGTCTAAAGTTATCTGAACTTAAAGTACCTTGATGATACCATGTTTTTGTTCATTTTGATAAACACACATATAAAAAACAAAACAAAAAAAACAACAACAAATAAATATATATATATATATATATATATATATATATATATATATATATATATATATATATATATATATATATATATATATATATATATATATATATATATATATATATATATATGAACCATCTGTCAGACACGCCGTTTATGTTCTTATCTTTGGAGATGATATTATTTTCAATGATGTCAGAAAGGATAATAACTCACCTTTCTACATTAGTTGTCATCTTTAACCAAATTAAAAAACGCAGTCCTAAGACAAAAAGAAAAAAATATATTTATTGGGAACATCTCTATATTTAAAGGTTTGACATATTCGTACTTGTTATCATGTTAAGCGTCAAGCAAATTACACCTACTCTGCTTCCATGTGTTCATTTTTTGGGAACAATTTCATAAATGTGTAGTGTTTCCATTACTGGTGCTTCCTTGAAATTGCTTTATCTTCATATAATTTACAATAATTGTAAACAAAGCCTGTTTCAGTTGGTAAAATAATTTAACTATGTAGAAATACTGCGACTATATTATCAAGTATTACATACCCATTGAACATTTGCACAGCTTTCAGAATATTTGCTGTTAGCTTGATTCTTTAATGAAGTGCGTTAACTGGAACTAAGCGTGCTTAAGATGAAATTATTTCGAAATAATGATTATCTTATATTACAACCATTACCAGTAGTACTCTAAACGTCATTGTCTCATATCCAGAAATCCTGCTTTTGTAGCTCAAAGACATTAAAGATACATAATGAATATATTTTCCCATTAGCTTTTAGCATTTAAGTATTAAAGGATGACCTTGAAATTCGTTTGATCTCATACACATACAGCTTTGTTCATATTTGATTCCATAGCAAAACTATTTTCAAGTTATTATATTGTAACTACATGTCAATATCATAATCGAACTCTTATTGCGGGAAGCAAAATTTAAATCTTAAACCGATTTGATCCTTCTTGTAAAAGTATTACCTTTTGAGAAACAATTTACATTAAAGTCTCATTTGCGTGGAAATCTAATTAATAATCCCTTGGCACAAAAACACGAGGGTAGGTGAAGAGGGATTTTCATGTTATATTTCCATTTATATACTTAAAAGAATGTTTCCATGATTTGATATTTTTGACATGTATTCGTATTGTTCAATGAGGTGTGACCCTTTGATAGATTATTCTATATCGTGAAGTGGAATAAGTGGAATTGTAAAAGACATCTTTACGGTAGACGAAGTTAAGTGTCGATGCGGAGAATGTTATCAGTACAGGTGACTGCACGTTGTTAAGTGATGTAAAGTAAAATCCCTCTATTAAGACTACCTTCCGCTTTGACTCAAATTGGTCGTAAAATGAGTTGGCCTTAATAATGAATTAAGATTAGCTCGTGAAACCGTTATGTATCAGTGTATCAATGTACGTATCTGACCGTTGAATAGAGGCGTAAAACAAGCACACTTCTTTTCAGAATGTTTTAACAAAGTTATTCTATATCATTTATGCAATGAATATTGTTTACTTTATATAAATCAATGACTTAATGAAAATTACTGATGATAATCATTAAATGGCAGAGGAAACTTTTTTGTTAAGAATGCAGAAGCAAGAATTAAACCGATAATGTGAATTGTTTCAATTGCAGTTTATCCTGAGGATAATTGTTTTACTCAAGAAACACCAAGAGGTAATCAAGACAATGGATAAAGATCATGCACATCTTTGACTTTCTAATTTAGTTTTTAATTGGCCCTAATGACACGCACATTTACGTTCTAGATAAATAAAATTTAAATTCATAATTTGGTATAATTATCACACTAACGCTAGCACCTTATTAGCGCCTAATTGACTAAGAATTACCTGGTGTGACCCAGTGTCCTGGAGTGTACTTCTAAAACACGCTTGATGACATTTTTGCCAATTAGCGGGTGCTAATCATTCCATGGGTGACCTGTTGTTCCGGTAGATGATCGCAAATAAGGTCATGTCGATAAAAGAAATACAGAATATATTCGGCTTGGATTGGACTTTATGCCGGATTGTGGTCAAGTTTCTCACTGAATAAAAAAGCTAAATAGTTTGGTGGTCAGGTTTCTCATTGAGTAAAAAAGCTAAATAGTTTGGTGGTCAGGTTTCTCATTGAGTAAAAAAGCTAAATAGTTTGTAAGTATGAAAATTTACCTAATTCGGACGTGGTCGCTTTAATAGTGTGGTCGTTAAGTGTAATTTTACTGTATTCTGAAATAGATCTGGCATCTTCCTCCACCGATAATTGCTGGACATCGCCAATTTGATAATGACTGTATCGGTGCAATGTAACTATAAAAATACTAACACGCAATTTACCCTCATTGTTAATTTGGGGAATGATTATTTTAAAAGTGTTTGCAACTTAAAAAATATAATTCCTCTAAGTTCTATGTGTAAACATCGTCGGATACCCCCGGTTGATTCTATTACGTTACTCTCCATTCATCACCCGTGGGCAAATTGCTACTCATTTCGTCGTTTTGTTTACTATGAAATGCCGCAATCCGATTGGTTCGCTAAGAAAATCCAGCGGATCTGCCAACCAATCAAGTTTACGCTTACATACCACTTCGATGACCGATAATCGTGTAGCTAGGTCGTCCTGTAGTTTGCAACACCGGTTAAGTTTATTTACGCACAAATTACACGCAACGTCACTGTCTTCATGGGCAAGGATACCGATTTCGTTTAAGACCGACGTGTATTTTGCAATACTTGCTGGAGTGCCCAAACATCTGTAAGAACATCTGTCGCGGATCGCTGACAGACATACTTTACACTTGCGATGCGCTGTACCGGTCGCCATGTTTACGTTCTCAGGTCACCGTATTGATCTTCCGATTGAAGAGTATTTAATTTTATAACCTATCATCTGATTGGATAATGTCTGTTCTGTTCTATTCAAACAAAATGACGAAATGAGTAGCAATTTGCCCCCGGGTGATGAATGGAGAGTAACGTAATAGAATCAACCGGGGGTATCCGACGATGATGTGTAAAATCATTTCGTAAACATCAAGTTAATGTTCACAATAGGTGATGGTCATGTTTTCGAAAGCATAAATATTTAGAAATGCTGTGTTTACGTAATTTCTTGGTAATGTGTATGTCTTGCAATATATATATAAAACATCTGATAGGTGATATTTTTTTCTTGCACAATCCTATTCTTTTTCGTATGAGCGCTTGTTTGATTTTTTACGTATGTTGTATTTGTCAAGTTTGTAAAGAATTTGTCTGTAAACCAATACATTTTTGTTTATGTTTTCCATTCTACAAATATGTAACAGCTAAATATTTATTTATAAAAAGAAAACCTAAACAAACAATAAATAATCTGCTTAATAACATGCAAAATTACAAGGAAATATACCGGGTATTTAACCATTCATTATGATTTATAAAAACAATCATCAAAATTGTGTCTTTTTTCTTTTTGCATCATTGGACTTAGAAATTGTTTTCACCATCGCATGTGAATTTTGTCACTTGCATGTTTTTAGACATTGGAATGTTAACATACAGGTTTTTAAGACAGCTTATGTCATAAAGATGACAAGTTTCAACCGATGTTTAGCAGTTTATTTGGATAAACGTCGGCCTCAAGGTCTTCTGTGTCATAAACTTCTTGTTTTGGGGGTGTTTTTACTAATAACATGGCAAAACGGTTGATATTATGGCTTTAATCTTATTTTGGCTGCTCCTTAGATTCTCTCTTACAAGTTTTATCATGTCTGGTTGGGGATTTATTTATGTTTTCATCACACTGTCTGGTTCCACAGACCACAGTGATTGCCACAACAAGAATGATTCATAGTAACGTCTGATATCTGTCTCGTGTCTGTCTTTGGGCTCCTATGTCCTGTAATGCAAGTAACATACCTTACGTTTGATATCAAGAATGTTTGCCATTATATGCATGCGACATAAATTTAATATTGCTGCTCTATCAAGCTTATTTTTATTGATTTTTTATAAATATTTACAGTGCGAAATCTACTTAAACTGTGGTATTACAGTACAGGAAGTCTTTCATTTATGAAATAAATTAACATAAGATTAATGTCACAGAAACATTACATAGAACTTAATTCTCTGTTTCATCGAAAAGGTTCAAATGACAGAAATGTAATCATTCATTTTGGGTAATTAAAATGTTGGTATTAATATGTGGTGAAAATGTTTTGTAAAGCCTTCAGAAAAGTTATTGAGACCCTTGATTTTCTTTAACTTATATAAAACATTTCCATAAAAAGCAGGATGGCTTATGCCTTTTTGCATTAGTGTTTTCATACTGCTATTATACTTAGAAGCAATAAAATCATTGCGGTGAAAGAAATTTGAAAACGCCTTTCTTAATTAATGAAAAAGAAAGCCTTGCTGTCACAGTTTTGAAGAAATAAACCGGTATCGAGCAATGAAATCTTCTACTTAAGTATAGATAATTCACAATACTAAAGTTGAAATAATCTCTCTTGTCAAAGATTTTAGTAGAGACGTTGTCATTGGAAAAAGCGATCTCAGTGTCTAGATATGCTGCATTTAAATGTCAGTTAATTGCTTTATTAAGGGTAAGTTCTGAATGTTAAATCAGATGGATCATTTGAGAAAACAAAGGATTATCTATAGTAGGAACATAGTCAAGACAGCGTGACGTTAAATTAAAAGCCTCAATAATGTTGCTGTTGTTAGAAGGAGATAAAGTTAACATGAAATTACGTTCAAAGCAGTATAAAAACAAATGGTGCACAGTTGGTTCCCATAGCAATACCATTTACTTGTCTAAATAAAGTGTCACCGCATTTTATGTAAATATTATCTAATAGGAAACATAGAGCTTCACAAACATCCGTACAAGTCCACATAGTAAACCTTTCTAAGAAAGTGTTAGTAAAAACGCATTATTTTCAAGACATTTAATATATAGACGTTGCTCTCGAGCAAATGTTTTCTCAATAAGAGCAATCAATTTCGTTTTAATTAAATCATGAGGAAAGGAAGTGTACAGTGTAGAGAAATCGTAAGTATTAACTGCAGAACAATGGAAGTTTAAAGTACGAAACTTGTCTAAGACTTCTGAAGATTTTTTTAGAGACCAAAAAATGTTAATTCCTTAATTTTCATACACCTTTTCACAATATTTAACAACGTGATTACGAACGGCTGTAAGACAATACGTAAGTAGTTTAGATATGTGAGTGGTGGTGCTAGAGCTGTCATTAGCTATATATCGTGACTTGTATGGTGTTTTGTGAAGCCTAGGAATCCAGTACAGTGAAGGAAGTTTTTCTTGCGTTGATTCTATTTTGATATTGAAATTATGCAATATCTGTTTATGTTTGTCAATGACAGTCTGAAAGTCAAGGTTGGTGCTAATGTAAGAACTGGTGGTGATGTCTGCAGGCACAAGTACAAATATTCTGAATATTCTGAAAGGACTGTTTTAGATGTTTTAAGTGATAAAAAAGGTTTCTTAGTTAAACTAGAAGGATGGGAGTGGTAGAATTTAACGGTTTTTTTATTAACTTAAAAATGGCTTTTTTCCAAGTATTGCGTGCTGCTGTAGTCGTGTTTTCTCTCTTACACCAGCGATCGATCGGCAGATTATTTGCATCAGCTATTTCTTTGCAACAAAGGTCAAACTCTATTTCATCTTGCAGGCGATATTTCGGACCCTTAAAGAGTAATTTTCTTAATTTATAGTCATCGATGATGTTTAAATCCCCAATGATGACATGGCCAGAAGGTAAATAACAGAAAGGTAATGTTGAGCAGTTACAAGAATCTTGAGAAGGATCATTATTCAGGTTAAGGTTCATTCTTTCGTGAAATGCCGTTTTCAAGATCTTTTCATGAAATGTCGTTTGTGTTGGGACTGTTTATCAATATATGGTCTTAAAGCATTGGTAGTATACTTTTGAATGATGGAAGCCACCTCATATAAAGGATGAGTACGTTAATATATTTCATCTGCCTCATTGTCCAAAATAACTTGTGATTTCAAAGGTAGATTAGTAACTGCACAAAGTAAGGCGTGAATACCAGATCGAATAAAAAGTGTATTCAGCTCTTGAATAAAAACATTTTTTCTTAATCTGCGTTTAAGATTATATTTTCCCTGAGATCGGCATTTGCGTTTGCGTAAAGATAGAATACTAAAGATGTCATATTCGGATTTTTATAAATATTGCCTGCCCGGTGAATTTTGTCATTAAGACCGAGTGGGAATTGAGTCTGAGGTTTTTTTAATCCAACCGAGTTCGGCACTGTATCTGGCCTGTAATTTAAATCCTTTAAAAACATCATCACCGAGAACAAGTTTTGCAAAGGTTGTTTATTCACATATTTTAAAGAATGTCCAGTAGTAAGAAAGTGATTATAAAGGTAGTTCTTAAAACGACGAGCGTTACGGATTTTATATATGAATGTTCTCGAATCTAATTTTAAGCGCCGGTCCCGTTTGTCCAACGTACTAAAGTTTACAGTTAGGCTGGTTTCATGTTATTTCATAAATTATTTTGTTACTTAGTCAATCAACATCACAAGGTAAGGAAATGTTAAATGTACGGCCATTTAAAGTAGACTTGACAGTAGAGTCAAGGAATCTACATGACTAAATCTTTTATAATTACACTTGAAGATATTAAAGTATACATTATGTCCACTCTGCATTTGTGCGAGGGAATTCTTTTTATTATTGCTTGAAACATTACGTAAAATACGTACATGACTGCCGAAGAAATAAATTACTCGAATTAGAGATATAAACCCCGAAAGACGTGTAATTTTATTGGTTAAATATTGACAGTGCTTCCTCTAGAAAATATATCATCAACACCATTTGACAAATGCACAATAGACCAAACTAATGTTTGGTTGTAGTAGTCTGTTCATGGTTGTTTTATTTCAAGTAAAATAAACCTAAGTCCAATGTATCTTAAAAGAAAATATATGTAACAATCATGATAGGATGAGTTAGATGACAATATAGATCACCTGTACGGGGAGATTTTTTACGACCGCCACACTGCACAAGCAACACAGTTGTGATTATGAATAGGTAAATAAGAAAAGGTCCTATCAAAATTTCCACATATATTAATCTACCTCTAGACAAAGGCAAACATGGTAAATATAAATGTGACAAAAACACAGAGACGAGACATAACATACAAAAAGAAAACCATCAGTTACCGCCTTGGAATGGGAACCCTAGAACATTTTCTTTTTTTAAATAGGTAAATAAGAAAAGGTCCTATCAAAATTTTACAGATATTTAAATTTTATCTTCCAGTAGACACATGCAAACAAGGTAAATGCAAATGTGACAAAAAACACAGAGACGAGACATAACACACATAAAGAAAAACCATCAGTTACCTCCTTGGAACGGTCAATCGGCGAAAGGGCCAACTGGGCAGCTTAAACCTGGTTTGTGGAGCGCTCCAACCTCGCACTTCGTCAAGGTTTTTCTAGCAAACAAACAGGGTAAATAACAATATCCCGTCAAAGTGAAACAACTAACAGTAAGCACCTGCAGAGGGAGTTAAAACAGATGCAATAAACTTACATACATACATAATATCTAGTAGTAAAGTAACTTATAAACATATTTACAGTATTTACAGTAGATAAAAGCTTCGGCAACGTAAAAAAAATCCAAACGAGAGATTAGTTTGAAATAAAACAGCCCAAGCGCTAATACATAGTAAGATCAATTTAAATATGGCATATAATGCCATGACATCATATGCCAAAAGTATCAAAAGCGAAATATAAAAAAAATCCGAAAGAAAACATCGACTTTTAGAAAACAACCTACCAACAAAATAAAATGTAGTATTGTTAAAAGCTAATAAGTTAAAAAAAAACAGTTCATAAAAAACCGAGGATTTATCCGCAGTTGGCATATTAAAAATAAGAAAGGTACTAAAATCCCGATGTTATACATACTGTGCAATCTCACGTAAAGGGTATGGAGACTGCTCAAGTCGTCTCACCTATATAGGGCACGACTGGAGAAATGTAGAGACAAGAATTCCAACAGTTACTGTCCAAGTATGGCTTTAAGTCACTGTTTCCATATAGTCTCAACGACCTCAAAGTCATTCTTTCGTAAAATGCCTTTGTCAAGAATTAAAGATAAACACTTGCTTGTTAAAGAGTTAAACAAACACATTTTTTGAACTACTTTAACCTTTGAAAAAAGGGCTTTTTGCCTAAAATTTGAATTTTCCTTTGAGAAACTATCATTTTGCCCTTCGTTAAATCGGAAGCATTATCCGCGTTATTGTGTTCCATCCGGATTATACTTTCGACACTGATTATTTCCGTAGAGTATTAAGTAATATTTTCTTCCTTTGAAATGTATTGATTATATCTCATATTTCTTACATCTTTTCAATATTCCGTGATCTAAATTTACTTCCCCTATGCGTGATTTAGTTGGCTATTTCCCTATTATGCATAGCTTATGGTGAAACATAATAGGAAAGGGTTAAAGTTTCTGCCCAAATGGTTGGTTCGTGACAATAGATTTATTGAACACGACATCTAGATTTACACTTTTCTCCAAGAGGCTTTTGTTCTTTGACTGCAATAACAATATTGATTATACCGTTGGAATTACTTGGGTGAAACCTTACCCTTGCTAAAACTCCTACCGCATCTCTAAAAAACTGTAAATATCATTCCGTTGATCTTTCTAAACAAAAAACGAGGTGAAAATGTTCCAATGCATTCAATTCTTTTTCTTGTTATTTTTTTCTGTGCGTTTTCGACTTGTATTCTTTTCGATACTTCTGTTGTCGTCTTGCAGTCCTTTCTTCTTAAAATATGTAAGCATTATTTTAATTTCTGTACAAAGCTGAACTTGTTTTGAAACGACGTTACCTTGTTGAAGGCTAATAATAAGATAAATTAAGGTAATTTAAAGGGTGCTAATTGGGGTAATATTATAAATTGATGGAATTGCAAACAGCATTAAAAATAATTTCTTCAATTTAATTTAATAATGTTTCCGATTCCTGTCTTAACTCCACTGAGATTAACAGGAAACATATTACGTAAACTGCGCCTTTAAACTGTTTATTCATTATTTATTAAATTTATTGAATAAGTAAGATACACGTGTGAATTCTAACAATATAACTGTATATTTTAGATTTTGCTATTAAAGAAATTAAATAATTTTCCACAATTTCTTTTTGACTGGATTAAAAATACAAATTACCAGAGATTTATATCACCAATATTTATTTCTTCAAGTAGCACTTTTTCGACAACAGCAGCCATTGTTGTTGTATAAACATGTGGCTGTGTAAAAGATTGTACTAATTTCAGGGTCCTTGATTTTGAAATACATTGTGGTATTACACGTAATTATATATGGGAAGAAAGTGCATCTTAAAAAAACAACTAGATATTAACGTGTGATGATTGTTTATATTACTAGGATTTATCGATTTATATTCTGCTTTCAGTTCACTTTATTTGCATTCAATTAAAATTCGCATTGTCAAGAATTGTACCAATTTCACATCTCTGTGTTCCAAAACTGCTTATTAAATTACAGTTTTATACATAACGAGTACGAAATAAAAATATTACCTAGAAACTGCTACATTCGTATCCAATTGCCATGGTTTGTTGCTGGATGATTTTAGCATTTTTTGTGCAATGTGAAACAAACCTTCTACACGCATATGGTTGCCGTCGCTGTGAAACAGTAGTTTTAATTAAGAAAGCGGGTCACATAATTTGCATATTGAGTTCTTTGCGTAAAGGTAGTTTTGAATTATGTTTCAAAAGCTGCACGCAAGAAGGTTCCAGTGTTACTATGGGTAACTAGATGTGTTTTATTTCGCGAGATGCAATAAAGACTTCGGCAAGAATAATAAGTTCTAAAATAGGTTGTTTCATTACAATAATTGACAGAAAGCTACCTGTTTTATCGTATAACTTTAAATTGGTTTAATGTGTTAATAGAGTGTATAAAAAGAAACACATTTTTGTTAATATGTTATTTAAAAAGACCTCTTACGTCATGCCCATATGATTTTATTATAGTAGTACAGATGTTTTATATCATGACAATATGCACTGCTAGTACTGTTTGACATCAACATATGCAATCTTACGTTATCTAAGTACAATGGAGAATTTTCTTTACTACATGTATAAGGGCCAGTTATTGAGGTCTTCTTTTTTCTTGTACATTACAATTTCTAATCAATGCAAGATGGCGTCTGCCCAGTTGTAAAATTGTGTCCATAATGTTATTATAGGTTGAAACGTGAACTTTTATATACTGTTTGGTATGGTGATTTCGATGTTTAATATCGATGCCTTAAATATTATTTTACGTGGAAAATGTAATTGCACTATATTTTTGTTAACAAAAATAACAACCATCATTTATAATATAAATAGCACCTATAAGAAAACATGAAACCATAACAAACAAGTTACATTTCCTTTCATTGAATTGTTTATTATGATAATATTATCAGTTTGTTTTCGTCGTTTTATGTTTGTTGTTTTCGTTTAGTTATGTCTTCCCAAAAAATACTTAATTGTAAGAGCAATTAAGACAATTTAATTGTATAAAGTGTGGATTTTTCTGTAATCGCAGTTTTATCTAAAAATATATTATCAAAGCCATATCAATTTCTTACTGACTTCTACCTTCCTCGTCTGGTCTTATCATACTAGACTTGCCAGAAAAGTGTGTTTGTTCTGAACGTGACAGGCATTTTACACAATGTGTTTCTTTTTTTCAGCGGAGTATGAAATCCGAGCAAACTTATGTTATTTGAAGCACATATACCGTGTTTATAAGCTTGAAAAAAAAACACAGAAAATATAACTACTCTTTGATGTTCTAGTAAATTCCCTAAGCTGCAGAAACACAAATAAATCAAACTTGATCTTTACTTTATACAACAAAAAATCCTGGGCTAAATTATATGCGGCATTTTTTTCGAACAGATTGCCATAGAATGGTGAAAGGAAAATGATATGTTGTCTGCTATTAAGCTATAAAGAAAAGGGACAGATGAGTTGGTAAAACATACTTAATGATATTTTGCATCTCAGAAAATGGAGCCAGCAGCTACCATTGATTTTCTACAACGTCTTCTTAAACGGAATTCTTGTGTTTTGCTAGTGAACAATCCTGGCGTTATGGCACGAGAATTTTTTTATTGTTTAGTTATTAGCAGTTAAGCAATGTAAAATAACTTTATTGATTATACATCAAAAGCACGACAGTAGTTTAATTGAATAAAAACAGACCTATTTGATCAATATAAAGATTTACTCTCGTCAGTTGTAATGAAGTTAATTTTCTTTTTTTATTAACATTTGATGATTTTTATTTTGCCTTTTTTTAGTTTATGGACCTTCAACATATGACGAGGCATAGAAATTATGAAGGATTTTTCATTTTAAAGATAATCACGAGGTGTTTAAGGCATACATGCCGATATACATGTAATGAAGGTGTGACAATATCTTTTTATCTTTCAAACTCTTAAAAAGAACTTTTTTGTTATCATTACCTTTTGTTTTTCTCCTCAATACCACTTAATTTACTTCGCGTTAATGAGGAAAAACAAAAACCGAGGACAAACTAGTGATAAATTATATTACAGATAAATCAAACATTTACACATAAGACGTTCGCTTAAGAAAAATACAGCATTGTGGCATTGTATCAATTGTTTCCATTATAAAATATCACCCAATGATGGCAACATATTTGAGGACCCATAAACAGTTTTGTTTTATTCTGTTTTTGATTTTTGTTACATCGCACCGACACAATTTTGATCAGATTGGCGACGTCCAGCTAATTACTGGTGGAGGAAGACCCCTAACATACGTCTTGGTAGAACCAACGGCGCACCGCATGCTAGCTGGAAAACCTCCGTACATGAAAGTTCTCACCCCGACCGGGATTCAAACCCACGCGGTGAGGAGCTGAGGACTTAGCTACACCAGCCGCTCGGTTGCATCAGAAAAGCCGTTAACATTGTCGAATTAATACAGCAAATTGCTTAGTAAAATTCGTTCGTGTAAAAAATAGAAATATCGAATACATATCTTCGAAGTTTGACGTTGCCAACTAGATATTTAACAGATTATACCACAGAATATGTTAATAATTTCTATCTTAAAATGTTTGTTTAAAAGACTAGAAAGCCAATATAAAACTGTTAATCATTATTTCAAAATTATGCGCTTATATTACAATTTCCTTTAAATGTCATAATTGTTACAAAATGCTTGGCAACACTGTCGTTTTTCATTGTTAATTGCGTATTTCATTATGTTCATGTAAATTCATGTCCCTTTTTAAACTTCATTTTGATATTTTAATCAATTATTATGCCATAGAAAATTACAGGTAAAAAGTATTAATGACAGAGAGAGGTTTATTAAAAGCACGGAATTCTAATACGTAAACAGCATAATTTCTCGTTTTAAATTCTAGTGTTTAGGAATATTGGGACATGTGCTTACTTCTCGTTTTATCACTGGCAATAAATAGTCTTAGAACCAAGTCTTTGAATTTCTGCTCCGTGTTATGTTACTTAAGGAGATATGGGGATAACGTAAGAAAATTACTCCTGTTTACAGAGGAAACATCATTTGGTATGTGTTGTTTTATGTTTTATAGTAATATTAATATTTCAGTAAAAAAGAACTACATTACTTTATCATTAAATCTTCTTTAGTCTAAACAAATTTTACCTAAATGTCCCAGTATTTAATACATATTATATTTAAAGCAGAAACATTAACAAAATTAGAGTTATTTCGCTTTTTGTTTGCTTATAGGTGTAATATTAAATTTTATTTTAATTAAACAGTTAACTTAATTAAACTAATCAAGACAATCATCCCGCCTTATTTCCAAGTCGTTTGCAGTCATAAAATATATACGGTATTTGACTCGGGACACACATCCTTACACGGACACACGTACACACGCATGAATATGCATACACAAATTTCATTTTTATGTGAAAGCAAACGCAAATTTGGGTCTACAAATGATGCTACAATATACGATATACATAAGTAGAGATCGCGAGATTCCACACTTTAACTTCATTGTGAGAAGAAAATATACTCAGTCTTGACATATTATTAGAGTATAAATTTACATTGAATGTATACATCGAATAATTTAAGCTTTATAAAACTGGAAAGGTTTATTGGGAAGATCATGTATCAAAATGTTAATCCAGAGACACGTGACAGTTGTATGATGCTTCCGCTCTAAGGTAGCACTGGCTTATGTTATGCCAGTCCAGTAACTCTAGATGGTTTAATGACTAACGTATGGATTTAGTGGACATATGATCGTAATCTTCATGGCGTTGACATGATTTATGGTACAATGTGATGTCTGTCTTTGTGCCCTGAAGTCTAGTAGAGCAAGATATGTAATGAGATTTATGTATCATACTTTGTCCATATTTGCCTTTCACATAGATCTATTCACTTTTATGCATAACTGTTAACAAACATAAACACACGTTAATGTACCTTTAGGTTTGATAGCTGACCTGGAATGTTCAACATCCTACTGAAACTGGTTTGTGATTACGGCAGGTACTCGGGACATACAATTTCCATTGATGGAGACCCAGTTTTTGTTAAACTCTCATTGTTTTATTAATATATTATAAGATTAACATAAAACCCAGGAAACAACTTAGCTAGTAATAATATTTGATATTACTGATCTTATAATTAATTTATTAATTGTCGCTGTTATTAACGCTTACGAATTCATACATATATGTATTTAATACGGTTAAGTGGCGTAACAATTTTAATGGTCTGTTGCTAAACGTTTATATCCACAACTAATTCGTAGATAGAATTACATAAAAATGACTTAACTGAAAAAAAGTAAAAATTGTAATTAAACAATAGATAAATAAATAAATAAATAAATAAATAAATAAATAAATAAATAAATAAATAAATAAATAAATAAATAAATAAATAAATAAGTAATAAATAAATAAATAAATAAGTAAATAATAAATAAATAAATGAATAAATAAATAAATAAATAAATAAATAAATAAATAAATAAATAAATAAATAAATAAATAAATAAATAATAAACCAATAAATAAATAAATGAACAAATAAATTAATAAATAAATAATAAACAAACAAATGAATAAATAAATAAATAAATAAATAAATAAATAAATAAATAAATAAATAAATAAATAAATAAATAAATAAATAAATAAAAGAATGTCTGTACAGTGCTCTCCTGACATCCATTTTTAGTCTTCCTCAGGTTTAGTTGCCTTGTTTGTCAGCGATTATTCAGGAGTTCAAGCAAAATGCAAATTCGAGTGGCATATATATGACTAAATATAAGCCAATCATTTGTGAGAACAGTTCCATTAATAAAAATTAATTATATTCAAGAAAGTAGTTCAGATGTCAGAATTCTGTTGATTAATTTGGTAGTTAAATGGGGTTCGATATAAGTAAAATATATTTATTTAAATCTATATATTAGTTTTATGATATTTATTTTTCTAGTTCATTATTTACTTACGGTTCCTATGTACTATATTAAAGTTTAAATGACTTTTGTCTGACCAGATACCACATGTCCTAGACAAATTTTAGCAGTGCAGCTGAAATGTAAATGTTTACGTTAAATGTTCAATGTTCTAAGCAACATAATTATACAATTTTCCAATCTCGAATTCTGCCAATGTTCAGTCTGTAAACAATCATTATTTCAAGCGATGATAAAAATAAACTGGTTGTTCCTTGTTACACTCATAATTGATATTTGACATTTCTTTTAACTTCCTAATGACACTGTAATCATTGTCTACTTGGACACTGTTTTAGCAAGGCGTTTTTAGCTAACAATGCCTTCATTATAAATTCGTTCCGGGGAAACATAATCAGCTTACGTTTCCGATAATTCAATTAATGCCTAAATAGCTGTTTCGTGACATTTCAACGGAAATGAACACGGCGTTTTGAATAACTTTCTTTCTTTTGAGGAAACTGAGTATCGTTGATATTTCTTCTTAATTAACTCTTGGCTACAATTACCGTAATGATCTATCGCTGGTAGGACTTATTTTTATTCATTTTTGAGTGAGATTTTTATTTAGATTTTGATATTGTTGAATAATTGAACTTCAAAACAAATGGTATGCACTTCAGATACATATGTGATCTTATTCTTTATAAAAAATCGCCCACCCGTATTCTTCTGTATTTCCTTTTTTAATATAAGGTCCTCTTATTACGTTGCTATGTGCGTCTAAATGTTTCTGGGTGGGTTTTTTTTCAAAACATTCAACAAGCACAATGAAAAAGTACTGCCTTTACGACTCTGTCAATTGGCTGCATCAGATTTGAAAATAACTCGGCCTATTTTCAATTCTGTGGGGCGCCCGTAGCGTAATGATAGAGTCGTCGACCTGTGACTCCACTGACTGTTTAGCCTCTCACCGAGTAGGTTCGAGTCCCATTCAGGGTGAAGGACTTAATGCGGGTATGTCTTCCAGCTGACCTGCGGTGCGGCGGTAGTTCTTCCTAGACATGTGTCTGCTGTCTTTTTTAAGAGAACTGGGACATATAATTATTCAAGAATTTACTTGTTGTTGTTGTTGTTTTCTATATTCCCAGCAGTGACACTATTATGGTGGTATTGGCTGTTGTTAGTGGAGGAAGACCCAAAATAATATGGGTAGAACCAATGGCGCACCAAAACTGGAAGACCTTCCCTTAAGTCCTTTTTCCCAACTGGCACTCGAACCGACGTGATGAGATCCTGAAGAGTCAGAAGATTGACAAGTCAGCGGCTATACCACTACGCCAATGGCGCTAGTAGGAAGTCAGTTATTTTCAGTTTACAGAACTAATTGAATACGTTAATGAATGGGTCAAAACGTTTCTACAGGAGATTAAAGTATAATAGCCAACATTGGGTTAAAACAAAATGTTAATTGCTTGCATGAGTGCTTGGGAACATTTCTAGTCAATTATATATTCTGGTCCCAGTTGTTCAATTTACATTTAAATCTCAATTGCCCTTTTCCGTTTGCGAAAATTTATATTGAATTACAAAAACGCATTACAATCTCGAGAAATGAAAATAATGAAACTATAATGTACTCAAATTAAGCTGTATAACTGATGAAATAATCAATTAAAGGTATTAGTGTAAAATGGAATTGCTCACATGTCCATTATAATAAATTGGCTTTTTACAATACTTTGGCACAATTTGTGTTAGACTGGGTTATATTTGTTTGTTAATATTTACAAAATACGTGAAATATTGAGATATAAAATAATCTAATAGGAAAACCACTAGCTCTAAATATATATCCATTATTTATCCGATTGTTTAATATTCATATCACCGGACCTGGTAGCGCAATCGGTAGAGCGTCGGCTCCAGGTACGGGAGGCCCCGGCTTCGATCCCGGGTCGCGACATACCAACGTCGATAAAAATGGTAGTGGTATAGCTCCCTTGCTAACGCTCAAGCAAATATAAGGGTAGTTCCACGACTGGTTGGCCCGGTGTCAGGATAATGTGACTGGGTGTGGTATCATGCCAGGTGTTAACGGCATGCTATACACAGTGAAGGCAGCACTATATCTGCTTCAAGTTGACACCGTCTCCAGATAACTGAAATACTGTTGGTGGGACGATAAACCCAATAAATAAATAAATAAATATTCATATCGGTTAAGATGACATCAAAAACTGATTGAAGGCAATGAGGAAGAAAAAATACATATAGACAATTGTTACTTGCAACATGTTACAAATCAATACTTGCACAGAGTTACTAAACTGAAACGACAATATTATTATGTTGTAATTCTAATAGTGGAGTTTTAGTTTATAGTTATAGTCCGACACTTTGTCCAGCTGAACACCTTAGCTCCTTCCGGTAATCCAGCATAAAAGTTTATTACAATAACAATTATAATTTCTATTAACAGAGATTCACGTGTAACGTTGGAAATATTGGTAATTTAATTCCTGTAGTTTGGCTTCCCTTTTTTATTTTATTTATTGATTGATACAAAATGTCACGTGATCATATCAAATGACTCTCTATATCTGGAATATTCTAATCTTAAAAAAAGGGAAATATTTGGCTGGATATCGTATATACCAGTTTCAAACAACAAAAATTGTATCTAAATCTTTAAAAAGAAATGCATTTGGAAGAGAAGAAAACATCTATGAAATTATCTCTGAAAATTTTTCAGGACTCGTTCCTTAATCGTAACTTTAGACAAGTGATACCAAGGACGAGAACCTGCAAGAGTAAATCAGAAATCTGTTGTTCTATGATGTTTAGACAAGTGGAGAGCTACACCACACACTTTTCTCTCGTAACTAGCAATTATCTATGTTCTATATATCGTAACAGAACTTAGTTTCTTTATTTATAGACCGTGTTTATGCCAAGAACAATATATTGGGGGCGTTAAGGGAAGTGTGTTCCTGTAAAGATGTATCAGGAGGCAACATTTTTGAGATTAGTTTAGTGTTGTTTTTTGTATTCATACCTCGAATTCTTAGTAAATAAATGAATATTCCTTTAAAAACCTGTTAACATTTACGACATTTGTCTTAAAGTGACTAAATCTTTCTGTCGTAGTAATAATTATTCATTTATCTGCATGGTCTTCATAATAAAATATAGTTTTATTGTATTTCATTTTTGTTGGTCTGGATGAGTTTTTTGTGTATAATTCTCGAAACAGGCTTGTATGGTAAACACAGCCAATTTCTTCTTTATGGCATCGCATATTATTAACTTATTCTTTTTTTCAATTGCTTTGGTTAATTATTATCTAACACTCATGTGGTATAAACTATTAAGAATTAATTAACAAATCCTCGTGTTATTTAATAAATACCATATACTGTTCTTGTTATGAAACACATGCAGATATAAAAGTTCATTAAAGACAAAAAACAACAACAAAGATCATAACTACAGATTCAGAAGGGAAGTTTCCATTGCGATGAAGTGAAACATGTATTATCCGTTTAATTTAGACTTGCCTTGTCATTGTCATTTATTTGCTGGACAATGCCACCATAATCAACTCGGCTGACTGCGCCATTGTGAAACAATAAACATATATTGATTAACCCGATCATGTTGACTTGATTGGTGGTTGTCCATTAACCGAGCCATAAATGTGGCACAATGACAGATAATTATTTTGTTTATGGTGAAATAATAAAAAGGAGATGTTTGATAATTGACTACATTGTGAATACATGGATGCAGACACCTTTTGGTGAAACCGGATACACATGTAAATATTTTGATGACTGTTTTTTTTACTCTTGCGTCCTAACATGGCTTTTAACTTGTCTGCTAACGGATATTTTTAATTTTTTTACGTCCGAATCCAGAGAACACAAATATTATTACTTTTGTGATTCACACATGATAAACGATGTCGCCTTTTGTCTGTTGTCGGAATATCGAGGACAGCAAAGCAGTTATTGTTACCGAGAAATAGGAAGAATGTTTTTACGTAAGAAACACAAATGTAATTCTGCACTGTAATGCGTGTTTGTATTTTTTTCTGTCGGGCGGTTCATACAGGTCCCAATGTCTTTGTTTAACACAATGACGTTTAGCTTAGACATAAAAAATCAACATCTGAGTGAATATCCAGTTTCCTCTTTTCTTGTTACACGCGAAAAACGAGATTATAAAAGGTAACAGACAGACAGACAAAATGGTTTATTAGACATAAACTTACACAGTTTCTAGTCTAACAAAAAGAATAATCATAAATAAAAAAGTGATATTATGACTATGAAAACGCACACGTACCACACACACACACACCCTCTAACGCCTTCACAAACGCACACACAACTCACACACACCCGCACACACACACACACACACACACACACACACACACACACACACACACACACACACACACACACACACACACACACACACACACACACACACACACACACACACACACACACACACACGCACAAAGCAACACATGTATAATGAGGAGGCTGGTTCTCGTAGCATAACATTACAGAAAATGTATAAAAATTAACTAAAATGAGCCGGTTTACGTGAAAAGAAAATCACAAGGTTTAACAGACAGCAATTTTAACGCAGTATATGTGTCGACTTAAGATATTGTTGTACTTCTCTGAACTGACACTTTATGCATTAAACATTACTTTCTAAATAATGGTCATGTGAATAAAATATGTTTACTTATATACTAATGTAACGATCTTTAAAGTTTTTTAAGTTAAGGTGTCAAAATGTTTACATGTTTAACCATTAACGATGAACTTCTAAATTCTACGATTTTCTTTTCAAGAGCGTATTACTTACTTCTTAAGAAGTAAAATGCATTTTCCTTCAGTAATGCTTGCCATTTCTCAAACATGCATACATAGGCGTTGTCTTCAGTTGGTATACATATACATACTTTCAGGTAAAACAAAAACCCGAAACAACGGAGTCTAGAATGACACTTTTTTTAAAAAAAACTGAATAACGTGGCCATAGAACTGCTTATTGTTGAATAAATATTATAGACGGAGATTACGTTACAAACACATAACTATACATGTTTTCAATAATACACTTAGTACATTTGAAAAATGTGTTAGTTAATGCTTTTTCATAAACCAAATACATGGGGTTATTAGCAGATGCAACTGCGGTTTTGTTTCAATGTCGGTCGTGTTTTCTGACTTGAAACTTGTTTAACTTATTACAATAGATAAAGTACTCTGTGCCTCTATCTACATGTACAGTGTATCGAGTTTATTAAAGTAATTGCTGATGTTAAATGGGACTGCAATTGATGAGGTTTAATGTGCGAAGTAACATTTACTTATTTTTTTTTTATTTTTTAATCTTGTTTCAAACAACTAACTGAACTTGGTTTAATAGAAAGTTTAATTCCTTTTCAACCATAATTGTTATATCTTGAAGTAGCAAATTGTTTAACGTTAATTCCTCCCAGCTGAAACCCACTTCACTATACACAAATTCATGTGCAAGTCATTAAACAAATGTTTCACTCAAGTGATTATGATTTTAAAAGAAATCATAATAAACTAAGGCAATATCCCAAAAGTGGAAAGGAAATTTAAGATATGAATTGTAAAAATGTAAATCAATTCGTATATGGTGTGTTGCCTAGTAAAATTGTAAGTTGATTAATTTACAGGTTTATTGAAAGTAGAATTTCGCAGAAATTAAATTCATTTTTACGGCTCATTTAATTAGAGTAAACACATTACGATCTTGAAAGGCAACTATCGATGTTTTGAAAGAAAATAATAAATTAGACTTATTTTATTTGCACTAGATAAATAATGGAATAAATTTATTAGCATGTTTTCACATGAAATGAGATTTATTGATGTATTTAGTATATTGTCCTCTTCTACAGGCTTACACATGTTTTTTTGTTTTGTTTTTTGTTTGTCGTTGGCTACGTCATTAGCTCTTTTTATCTGCTATGTGCGAAATTATATTTAGACGAAAGGTCAAGTTTATACAAATGATCAAGTTTATACAAATTATCAAGCTTTAAAATGATCTAGCTTAGACGAATCGTGTAGCCCCAGATAAGCAACTCCCGTTGGGACCCGTCTAATCAGGATTTGCACTATTTGCTGCTGTGTCTCTAGCTAGTACTGTGTCGTTAAATTAAGTTGTCAAGCAAATATTACCTCGACTCTGTTTCTAAAAATAGCACTATAATGACTTAAGTCTTCATCAAGCGGCTTCTTAAATCAAGAAAAAAAGAATCATTCTAATTATGATTAGAACTCAGCGCCTCGTAGAGTACTTATTGGATTGATGAAGTTATGGTTTCAGCACCAGCTGGCGTTTCATAACGAGATACATGTAAATATATGCGATTAGATTATCATCATCATCATCATCATCATCATCATCATCATCATCATCATCATTATCATCATCATCATCATCATCATCATCATCATCTTTTATCATTCATTCATTTATCGTCGTTATCGTCGTCGCCATTATCATCATCATCTTCTTCCATCCATTAATCAATTGGCATCAGCTACAACAGCAGCTGCAGGAACAGCAGCAGCAGCAGCATTATGAACAATAATAAGACGACCTAATCTACGTATTACAATAGGCTTGCGTGCTACATGTAAACCGTTGTCACAGAAAGCTATTATCGAAACTGCAAGTATAAACAAAGTAAAGTGCAAATTATTTCTTACACGAAACCATTATAAGGGATTTCAAGAAGTAACCGTTCCCTTAATATGTCACGAATACACATGAAAACATGTCCTACAATAGCGAGGATAAGAAGTATAAGTGCAACTGTGTTAAACTAATTCAGTATGTGAAGCTCAATATCCTAGGACCAGCCGCAATAGCTCAATTGGTAGAGCGTCGGCTTGCGGATCGGGAGGTCGCGGGTTCAAACCCCGGCCGGGTCAAACCAAATACTTTAAAGTTGGTAGTACTGGTTTCCCTTCTAACGCTCGGGGCTAAGGGGACAGCATTACGCCTGACTCGTCGGTGTCAGTATAATGGACCGGCCAGCTTCAGTCCCTGGGCACCTCATTAATGCCCCTGTGCTATAACGATAGAAATGTCGCTGCACAGTATCGGCAAAAATGCCGGCAAATCCCATCCCATCTCAATATCCTAGGATATAAATGGGTATGAGGAAGCACACGGGATAACATTCGCGAACGCAATTATGGCCATTATGTAAATTAATCATAAAAAGCATAATGTCAGACTTGCTGTTTATTCAACATTTCGTAATAAAAATAGAGTTTGAACGTGTGGTTCTTTGCTAACAAAGAACGATTATGTAGAATATACATTTTAATATGTTGTATTTCTTGCAAGAAGATATTATTTACAAAATATAACATTCATTTTAACAAAAAGTAAATGCACTTGGTCTTTTCAAACTATGGTAGCTAATAATGCATTATGCAAAATTAAAAAGCCATAGACTTTACATTTTTTAAAGACAATAATCACTTAGGATCCCCACCCCCTGCGATGAAATATCATGCTTTCGATATGATTTGCCATTTATATATATATATTAGAATTTGTTTGTTAGAACCCATCAGCTTGCATGGACATTTAGTGAAATAATGCGTCGTAAACCCACAACACATACCACCATATTTGTCCTTAAACATAAGTATTTTAATGAATTAAATCGATTTTAACAAATATTATAGGCATTGTGAAATAAACATACACATACCTTGCTGTCACATAATCCCATAACATTTGGCCATTAGGAATAAAAGCATCAACAGAGGGACCATGGTTATTTTATAGTTTCTCAGAACTGAGAAAAGCAATGTACGAATAGGGAAGACTCACCAGGAAATAATTGGCAGGTCTGAATCTGACAGATATATTAAAAATGTTTGCTTGTGCTAAACTATTATCATTTCTTTAAGATGTATCAACGTACTAGACGTATGTTCCTTACTTAACTATAAATAAACGGTGATCGCCATTCGTAAAGGTACAAGACAGTAAGAGAAACCATTTTTCTGGTTATAACCAATGCACGCGATGACAGGTTGTGAATTAGAAGTCTGCGACACCATCGCCCCAGCCTATCTGTTAATGCCACGGAAAACTCTGACATAAGATTGCTAACTGTTGGAGACATCCCAATTTCACCTGCAGACAAACCTGTCAGTGACAGTACATTTATGCATCGGTTCAGCTCATTGCAAAAAAAAAAGATGTTTGTCTGAGCTGTTTATCGATACATTACAAATCGAGACATCTTAACATTGGCAAGAAATGCGTTTACAATTACCACTAAGAGCAGATTTCTTACAACAGGAAACACAAGAATCCGTTCTTTGCTGAGGTTTTGCTCGTATTCAGAATTTGACAGTTCAGTATTTATGTATTGTTGATATATTGTTTATAAAACGTATTATTTTGTCAGCCTTTAACTTCCGATGTTGTCCCCTTAGTTCCCTTTTTAACCAGTTAAATCAATTGATGGAGACCCAGTTTTTTATATACTCTCATTGTTTGATTAATATATTATAAGATTAACATTTGGTAGTTAAATGGGGTTCAAGATGTGTAAAATACGTTCTTTTTAAATCTATGTATTAGTTTTATGATATTTATTTTTCTAGTTCATTATTTACGTCCGGTTCCTATGTACTATATTAAAGATTAAATGATTTTTGTCTGACCAGATACCACATGTCCTAGGCAAATTTTAGCAGTGCAGCTGAAATGTATATGTTAACGTTAAATGTTCAAGTTTCTTAGTAACATATACAATTTTCCAATCTCGAATTCTGCCAATGTTGAGTCTGTAAAAAATCATTATTTCAAGCGACGATAAAAATAAACTGGTTGTTCCTTGTTACACTCATAATTGATATTTGACATTTCTTTTAACTTCATAATGACACTGTAATCTTTGTCTACTTGGACACTGTTTTAGCAAGGCGTTTTTAGCTAACAATGCCTTCATTATAAATTCGTTCCGGCGAAACACAATCAGCTTACGTTTCCGATAATTCAATTAATGCCTAAATAGCTGTTTCGTGACATTTCAACGGAAATGAACACGGCGTTTTGAATAACTTTCTTTCTTTAAAGGAAACTGAGTATCGCTGATATTTCTTCTTAATTAACTCTTGGCTACAATTACCGTATTGATCTATTGCTGGTAGGACTTATTTTTATTCACATTTGAGTGAGATTTTTATTTAGATTTTGATATTGTTGAATAATTAAACTTCAAAACAAATGGTATGCATTTCAAATACATATGTGATCTTATTCTTCATAAAAAAATGCATCACACCCGTATTCTTCTGTATTTCCCTTTTTAATATAAGGTCCTCTAATTACGTTGATATTGCGTCTTAATGTTTCTGGGTGTGTTTTTTTTCCAAAACATTCAACAAGCACAATGTAAAAGTACTGCCTTTACGACTCTGTCAATTGGGAGAACTAGCTGCATCAGATTTGAAAATTACTCGGCCTATTTTCAATTCTTTGGGGCGCTTGGCGTAATGATAGAGTCGTCGACATGTGATTCCACTGACAGTTTAGCCTCTCACCGAGTAGGTTCGAGTCCCATTTAGGGTGAAGAACTTAATGCGGGTATGTCTTCCAGCTGACCTGCGGTGCGGCGGTAGTTCTTCCTAGACATGTGTCTGCTGTCTTTGTTAAGAGAACTGTGACATATAATTATTCAAGAATTTACTTGCTGTTGTTGTTTTCTATATTCCCAGCAGTGACACTATTATGGTGGTATTGGCTGTTGTTGGTGGAGGAAGACCCAAAATAATATGGGTAGAACCAATGGCGCACCAAAACTGGAAGACTTTCCCTTAATTCCTTTATCCCATCTGGCACTCGAACCGACGTGGTGAGATCCTCAAAAGTCAGAAGATTGACAAGTCAGCGGCTATACCACTACGCCAATGGCGCTAGTAGGAAGTCAGTTATTTTCATTTTACAGAACTAATCGAGTACGTTAATGAATGGGTCAAAACGTTTCTACAGGAGATTAAAGTATAATATGACAAGCCAACATTGGGTTAAAACAAAATGTTAATTGCTTGCATGAGTGCTTGGGAACATTTCTAGTCAATTATATATTCTGGTCCCAGTTGTTCAATTTACATTTAAATCTTAATTGCCCTTTTCCGTTTGCGAAAATTGATATAGAATTACAAAAACGCATTACAATCTGGGAAATGAAAATAATGAAACTATAATGTACTCAAATTAAGCTGTATAAATGATGAAATAATCAATTAAAGATATTAATGTAAAATGGAATTGCTCACATATCCATTATAATAAATTGGCTTTTTACAGTACTTTGGCACAATTTGTGTTAGACTGGGTTATATTTGTTTGTTAATATTTACAAAATACGTGAAATATTGAGATATAAAATAATCTAATAGGAAAACCACTAGCTCTAAATATATATCCATTATTTATCCGATTGTTTAATATTCATATCACCGGACCTGGTAGCGCAATCGGTAGAGCGTCGGCTCCAGGTACGGGAGGCCCCGGCTTCGATCCCGGGTCGCGAAATACCAACGTCGATAAAAATGGTAGTGGTATAGCTCCCTTGCTAACGCTCAAGCAAATATAAGGGTAGTTCCACGACTGGTTGGCCCGGTGTCAGGATAATGTGACTGGGTGTGGTATCATGCCAGGTGTTAACGGCATGCTATACACAGTGAAGGCAGCACTATATCTGCTTCAAGTTGACACCGTCTCCAGATAACTGAAATACTGTTGGTGGGACGATAAACCCAATAAATAAATAAATAAATATTCATATCGGTAGAGATGATATCAAAAACTGATTGAAGGCAATGAGGAAGAAAAATACATATAGACAAATGTTACTTGCAACGTGTTACAAATCAATGCTTGCACAGAGTTACTAAACCGAAACGACATTATTATTATGCTGTAATTCTATAAGTGGAGTTTTAGTTTATAGTTTATAGTTATAGTCCGACACTTTGTCCAGCTGAACACCTTAGCTTCTTCCGGTAATCCAGCATAAAAGTTTATTACAATAACAATTATAATTTCTATTAACAGAGATTCATGTATAACGTTGGAAATATTGGTAATTTAATTCCTGCCGTTTGGCTTCCTTTTTTTATTTTATTTATTGATTGATACAAAATGTCACGTGATCATATCAAATGACTCTCTATATCTGGAAAAATTCTAATCTTAAAAAAGAAGGGAAATATTTGGCGGGATATCATATATACCAGTTTCAAACAACAAAATACTTATCTAAATCTTTAAGAAGACATGCATTTGAAAGAAAAGAAAACATCTATGAAATTATCTCTGAAAACTGTTCAGGACTCGTTCCTTAATCGTAATTTTAGACTAGTGATACCAAGGACGAGAACCTGCAAGAGTAAATCAGAAATCTGTTGTTCGATGATGTTTAGACAAGTGGAGAGCTACACCACACACTTTTCTCTCGTAACTAGCAATTATCTATGTACTATATATCGTAACAGAACTTAGCTTCTTTATTTATAGACCGTGTTTATGCCAAGTACAATGTATTGGGGGCGTTAAGGGAAGGGTGTTCCTGTAGAGATGTATCAGGAGGCAACATTTTTGGGATTGGTTTAGTGTTGTTTTTGTATTTATGCCTCGAATTCTTAGTAAATTGATGAATATTTCTTTAAAAACCTATTAACATTTACGGCATTTGTCTTAAAGTAACTTAATCTTTCTGTCGTAGTAATAATTATTCATTTATCTGCGTGGTCTTCATAATAACATATAGGTTTATTTATTTCACTTTTGCTGGTCTTGGTGAGATTTGTGTATAATTCTTGAAACAGGTTTGTAAGGTAAACACAGCCAATTTCTTTTTAATCTCATCGCATATTATTAACTTATTCTTTTTTTTTCCATTGCTTTGGTTAATTATTATCTAACACTCATGTGGTATAAACTATTAAGAATTAATTAACAAATCCCTGTGTTATTTAATAAATACCATATACTGTCAAGTTATGAAACACATGCAGATATAAAAGTTCATTAAAGACAAAAAACAACAACAAAGATCATAACTACAGATTCAGAAGGGAAGTTTCCATTGCGATGAAGTGAAACATGTATTATCCGTTTAATTTAGACTTGCCTTGTCATTGTCATTTATTTGCTGGACAATGCCACCATAATCAACTCGGCTGACTGCGCCATTGTGAAACAATAAACATATATTGATTAACCCGATCATGTTGACTTGATTGGTGGTTGTCCATTAACCGAGCCATAAATGTGGCACAATGACAGATAATCATTTTGTTTATGGTGAAATAATAAAAAGGAGATGTTTGATAATTGACTACATTGTGAATACATGGATGCAGACACCTTTTGGTGAAACCGGATACACATGTAAATATTTTGATGACTGTTTTTTTACTCTTGCGTCCTAACATGGCTTTTAACTTGTCTGCTAACGGATATTTTTATATTATTTTTTTTACGTCCGAATCCAGAGAACACAAATATTATTACTTTTGTGATACACACATGATAAACGATGTCGCCTGATGTCTGTTGTCAAAATATCGAGGACAGCAAAGCAGTTATTGTTACAGAGAAATAGAAAGGATGTTTTTACGTAAGAAACACAAATGTAATTCTGCACTGTAATGCGTGTTTGTATTTTTTTCTGTCGGGCGGTTCATACAGGTCCCAATGTCTTTGTTTAACACAATAACGTTTAGCTTAGACATAAAAAATCAGCATCTGAGTGAATATCCAGTTTTCTCTTTTCTTGTTACACGCGAAAAACGAGATTATAAAAGGTAACAGACAGACAGACAAAATGGTTTATTAGACATAAACTTACACAGTTTCTAGTCTAACAAAAAGAATAATCATAAAGAAAAAAGTGATATTATGACTATGAAAACGCACACTTACCACACACACACACACCCTCTAACGCCTTCACAAACGCACACACAACTCACACACACCCGCACACACACACACACACACACACACACACACACACACACACACACACACACACACACACACACACACACACACACACACACACGCACAAAGCAACACATGTATAATGAGGAGGCTGGTTCTCGTAGCATAACATTACAGAAAATGTATAAAAATTAACTAAAATGAGCCGGTTTACGTGAAAAAAAATCACAAGGTTTAACATTGCAATAATGGATGTTATGAGCAAAATATATATTGCAATTATAACTAAAAGAATATCATTTTGCACAGATGCTTTTTCAAAGCTTTCAGAAGCTCAGGCAGGTTTTCGACCTGGTTATTCAACTATTGATAATGCATTTGTGCTTAGTTCTGTGATAAGTAAATGTCTAGCTATGAAACGGAAATTTGTTTATGTGGCATTTATCGATTTCAAAAAAGCGTTTGATTCGGTCGAAAGAGAAATATTGTTTAAGATCTTGTCGAATCAAGGCATCAAGGGTAACTTAATCAATGCAGTTAGGTCTATATACAGGTCGGTTACAGCTGTAGTTAAAACAAAAATTGCTAAGACATCCTCTCATGAAAATAATGCTGGTCTTTCTTACACAGACGCTTTTAATTGCCCCGTTGGACTACGACAAGGTTGCAGTCTTAGCCCGATTCTCTTTATTTTGTTTATTAACGAACTTTCTCGTATTTTTGAGCTAAAGGGCATCAGAGGTATACAGCTGTATCCCGAATCAGTAGAGATATCACATTTAATGTTTGCTGATGATGTGGCATTTGTTTCTGACACAATCGTTGGTTTACAACGACAATTAAATATTTTAGACACATTTTGCAGAACGTACTCTTTAACTGTAAATGTTCAAAAAACCAAAGTTGTTGTTTTTAAGAAAGGGGGACACATTTCACAAAGAGAAAAATGGTTTTATAATGGAACTCAACTTGAAACTGTAAACCAATTTTGTTATGTAGGTGTGTGTTTTACAAACAGACTATCACTATATAAAATGGCTGAAAATATGTGCGATAAAGCGAAGAGAGTTTTAAATCATTTGTTTAATTCTTTTGGTGAATTAAAAAACATCCCTTTCAAAACATTTTTTAAGGTTTTTGACTGTAAAGTTAGCCCTATTGCTCTATATGGGTCTGAAATCTGGGGACTTAAAGAAATGGCGTGTATTGAAAATTTACAAACATATGCTTGTAAACGTTTTTTAAATGCTACCAATTGTACCTGTAATGATGTCATCTTAGGTGATTTGGGAAGATATCCGATGTACATATATACAGTTAAGTCGTGTTTGTCTTATTGGATTCGTATTCTTAAGCTACCTGATACAAGATATGCTAAATGTTGTTATAAAATGCTCAAACATTATGACACGATCGGATATTCAAATTGGGTAACTGATATTAGGTGTCTTCTATATAAAAATGGCTTTGGATATGTATGGGAATCACAAAATGTAGCTAATAAAAATCAATTTATATACGTTTTTATCAATAGACTAAAAGATCAGTTTATTCAGACCTGGAGGTCCCGTGTTGTAAGTAACAATAAACTTCGATATTATATAGAATATAAACATTCCTTCGGCTTAGAGAAATATGTTACATCTGTTGATATTCTGAAATTTAGAAAAGCATTGTTACAGTTTAGAAGTTCCTCACATAACTTAATGGTTGAAACAGGTAGATATTTTGGTATTGCAAGAGAGGATAGAATATGTTTATATTGTGAGAGTGGCTTAGAAGACGAATTTCATTTTCTTTTCATATGCCCATTGTACGAAAGTCTTCGTATCATGTATATTCCTCATTTTATTCTGGAACACAGAAATACTTTAGCACTTAGGAATTTAATGTCTAACGAAAATGATTCAATTATTCGTAACCTTGCTATGTATCTTTATTATGCTTTTGAAAAAAGACACGATTTTTTGTTAGGAAGAATGTAAAAATCATCTGTCAACTACTCATTTAGTACTACAATAAAATAGTTTGAACAGAATAGATTAATTGTTAAAAAAGCGTTAAACAATAACAATTTTGACATTAATTCAAAATTGCTTAAATATATGTTGCTGTTTTTTTTTTTTTTTTTTTTTTTCATTCTTGGCAAAATTATTATTTTTGATGATCATGTTTTATGATAAATGTGTGTTGATGATAATTATGCATATTTGTAGACATAATATTCAATGATATTATTTGTATCCTCACTACCTATGTTTATTGTTAATTTGTTGCATTTTGTATATGGGCCGGTGGCCTTACATGCAATAAAAACTTGAAACTTGAAACTTGAAACTTGAAACAGACAGCAATTTTAACGCAGTATATGTGTCGACTTAAGATATTGTTATACTTCTCTGAACTGACACTTTATGCATTAAACATTACTTTCTAAATAATGGTCATGTGAATAAAATATGTTAACTTATATAATAATGCAACGATCTTTAAAGTTTTTTTAAGTAAATGTGTTAAAATCTTTACATGTTTAACCATTAACGATGAACTTCTAAATTCTACGATTTTCTTTTCAAGGGCGTATTACTTACTTCTTAAGAAATAAAATGTATTTTCCTTCAGTAATGCTTGCCATTTCTCAAACATGCATATATAGGCGTTGTCTTCAGTTGGAATACATATACATACTTTCAGGTAAAACAACAACCCGAAACAACGGAGGCTAGAATGACACTTTTTTTACAAACTAAATGACTTGGCTTATAGAACTGCTTATTGCAAATAAATATTCTAGACGGAGATTACGTTACAAACACATAACTATACATGTTTTCAATAGTACACTTAAATAGTACATTTGAAAACATGTGTTAGTTAATGCTTTTTCATAAACCAAATCCATTGGGTTTTTAGCAAATGCAGCTGTGGTTTTGTTTCAATGTCGGTCGTGTTTTCTGATATGAAACTTGTTTAACTTATTACAATAGATAAAGTACTCTGTGCCTCTATCTATATGCACAGTGTATCGAGTTTATTAAAGTAATTGCTGATGTTAAATGGCACGGGACTGCAATTGATGCGGTTTAATGTGCGAAGATACAGCTACGAATCTAATGTGTAAAAGATTTAGCGACAAATTCACATTTACTTATTTTTTATATTTTAATCTTGTTTCAAACAACTAACTGAACTTGGTTTAATAGAAAGTTTAATTCCTTTTCAACCATAATTGTTATATCTTGAAGTAGCAAATTGTTTAACGTTAATTCCTCCCAGCTGAAACCCACTTCACTATACACAAATTCGTGTGCAAGTCAATAAACAAATAGTTCACTCAAGTGATTATGATTTTAAAAGAAATCATAAAAAACTAAGACAATATCCCAGAAGTGGAAAGAAAATTTAAGATATGAATTGTAATAATGTAAATCAATTCGTATATGGTGTGTTGCCTAGTAAAATTGTAAGTTGATTAATTTACAGGTTTATTGAAACTAGAATTTCGCAGAAATTAAATTCATTTTTACGGCTTATTCAATTAGAGTAAACACATTACGATCTTGAAAGGAAACTATCGATGTTTTGAAAGAAAAAAATAAACTAGACTTATTTTATTTGCACTAGATAAATAATGGAATAAATTTATTCGCATGTTTTCACAGAAAATGAGATTTATTGACGTTTTTAGTATATTGTCCTCTTCTATAGGCTTACACATGGTTTTTTTTTATTTTTTTTTTTTTTTTTTTTTTGTTTTGTTTTTTGTTTGTCGTTGGCTACGTCATCGGCTTCTTTTATCTGCTATGTGCAAAATGGTCAAATTTAGACGAATGGTCAACTTTATACAACTGATCAAGTTTATACAAACAAGCTTAAAAATGATCTAGCTTAGACGAATCGTGTAGCCCCAGATAGGCAACTCCCATTGGGACCCGTCTGATAAGGATCTGCACTATTTGCTGCTATGCCTCTAGCTAGTACTAGGTCGTTAAATTAAGCTGTCAAGCAAATACATGTTACTTCGACTCTGCTTCTAAAAATAGCACAATAATGACTTAAGTCTTCATCAGGAGGCTTCTTAAATCAAGAAAAAAGGAATCACGTAATTATGATTAGAATTCAGCGCCTCGTAGTGTACTTATTTGATTGATCAAGTAATGGTTTCAGCACCAGCAGGCGTTTCATATCGAGATACATGTAAATATATGCGATTAGATCATCATCATCATCACCATCATCATCATCATCATCATATTTCATCATTCATTCATTCATTTATCGTCGCTGTCGTCGTCGCCATCATCATCATCATCATCATCATCATCATCATCATCATCATCATCATCATCATCATCATCACCATCATCATCATCATCATCATCATCATCATCATCATCGTCATCATCATCATCATCATCATCATCATCATCAACATCATCATCATCATCATCATTCATTCATTCATTCATTTATCGTCGTTGTCGTCGTCGCCATTATCATCATCATCATCTTCCATCCATCAATCAATTGGCATCAGCTACAACAGCAGCTGCAGGAACAGCAGCAGCAGCATTATGAACAATAATAAGACGACCTAATCTACGTATTACAATAGGCTTGCGTGCTACATGTAAACCGTTGTCACAGAAAGCTATTATCGAAACTGCAAGTATAAACAAAGTAAAGTGCAAATTATTTCTTACACGAAACCATTATAAGGGATTTCAAGAAGTAACCGTTCCCTTAATATGTCACGAATACACATGAAAACATGTCCTACAATAGCGAGGATGAGAAGTGTAAGTACAACTGTGTTAAACTAATTCAGTATTTGAAGCTCAATATCTTAGGACCAGCCGCAGTAGCTCAATTGGTAGAGCGTCGGCTTGCGGATCGGGAGGTCGCGGGTTCAAACACCAGCCGGGTCAAACCAAATACTTTAAAGTTGGTAGTAGTGGCTTCCTTCCTAACGCTCGGGGCTAAGGGGACAGCATTACGCCTGACTCGTCGGTGTCAGTATAATGGACCGGCCGGGTTCAGTCCCTGGGCACCTCATTAATGCCCCTGTGCTATAACGATAGAAATGTCGCAGTATCGGCAAAAATGCCGGCAAATCCCATCCCATCTCAATATCCTAGGATATAAATGGGTATGAGGAAGCACACGGGATTACATGCGCGAACGCAATTATGGCCATTATGTAAATCAATCATAAAAAGCATAATGTCAGACTTGCTGTTAATTCAACATTTCTTAATAAAAAAAGAGTTTGAACGTGTGGTTCTTTGCTAACAAAGAACTATTATGTAGAATATACATTTTAATATGTTGTATTTCTTGCAATAAGATATTATTTACAAAATATAGCATTCATTTTAACAAAAAGTAAATGCTCTTGGACTTTCAAACTATGGTAGCTAATAATGCATAATGCAAAATTAAAAAGCCATAGGCTTTACATTTTTAAAGACAATTATCACTTAGGATCCCCACCCCCTGCGATGAAATATCATGCTTTCGATATGATATGCCATTTATATATATAAATATATATATATATATATATATATATATATATATATATATATATATATATATATATATATATATATATATATATATATATATATATATATATATATATATATATATATATTAGAATTTGTTTGTTAGAACCCATCAGCTTGCATGGGCATTTAGTGAAATAATGCGTCGTAAACCCACAACACATACCACCATATTTGTCCTTAAACATAAGTATTTTAATGAATTAAATCGATTTTAACAAATTTTATAGGCATTGTGATAAATAAACATACATATACATTGCTGTCACATAATCCCATAGCATTTGGCCATTAGGAAGAAAAGCATCAACAGAGGGACCACGGTTATTTTATAGTTTCTCAGAACTGAGAAAAGCAATGTACGAATAGGGAAGACTCACCAGAAAATAATTGGCAGGTCTGAATCTGACAGATATATTAAAAATGTTTACTTGTGCTAAACTATTATCATTTCTTTAAGATGTATCAACGTACTAGACGTATGTTCCTTACTTAGCTAAAAATAAACGCTGATCGCCATTCGTAAAGGTACCAGACAGTAAGAGAAATCTTTTTTCTGGTTATAACCAATGCATGCGATGACAGGCTGTGAATTAGAAGTCTGCGACACCAGCGCCCCAGCCTATCTGTAAATGCCACGGAAAACTCTGACATAAGATTGCTAACTGTTTGAGACATCCCAATTTCACCTGCGGACAAAACTGTCAGTGACAGTACATTTATGCATCGGTTCAGCACATTGCAAAAAAAGATGTTTGTCTGAGGTGTATATCGATACACTACAAATCGAGACAGCTTAACATGGGTAAGAAATGCGTTTACAAATACTACCAAGAGCAGCTTTCTTACAACAGAAAACACAAGAATCCGTTCTTTCCTGAGGTTTTGCTCGTATTCAGAATTTGACAGTTCAGTATTTATGTATTGTTGATATATTGTTTATAAAACGTAATCTTTTGTCAGCCTTTAACTTCCGATGTTGTCCCCCTTAATTCCCTTTTTAACCAGGTTTTCCGCGAAAATGCTTGTAATTAGATTGGAGTATGGCTGGCGGACGGGCGGCGTCAATCAGAGGGTTTCCTGTCAATAACAGTTTGAATAAACCAATCCCAATGCAAAGAAGAGCTTAAGTATTGTATGCAGATTCCCTGTATCCATAAGCTATATCTATAATAATATATGGGCCTGATGATAACTAGATCCCTGTATCAAAGTTCCAACAGCTATATCTTTATCAAAATCTATGTTTGTTGGATGCAAGTGTGTAAATATGTAAATGTAGATAAATATTCAAAAGTTGTGTTAATAAAATGTCGTATAATAACGCAACCTAATCATTCTTTCATGTTTAACCTGATGATGTGGAATACAAATTTACCAATTGAAAACCGATTATAACTTAAACGGCGTATAGTCAGTTTGCATTAAGACCTAGCTTGGAATTGGATTTGGGGCCAGCCGGATCAAGGTCAGGATCACTGTTACTAAAAATAGAGAAAAGAATTTCTGCTCAATAACGAAAGTTCGAATGAACCTATCTTGCTGAAACTTTGGATATAGCAAGCTTGCACGAAGAACTAGCTTGGAATTGGATTTGGGGCAAGTAGGGTCAAGGTCAAGGTCACTGTTACTAAAAACAGAAAAAAGTTTCCGCTTAATAATTTGTGTCAAATCGTTGGTACCTGGTTTCGTGGCTTGGCCACTTTTCTTGTTGTTAGTTGTCCTCCTCTGATGGGAGAATTTTACTTACACTGTTCTTTTGAGAAAAAACCTTTCAGGAAGAGCGAGGTTTAAGGGCTTCACAAGTCATTTTTAAGCACCAAAGTCGGGGGTTTTGCCCAGGAAACGTTCCAAGACTGCGACATTGTGTTAGTATGTTTTTATTAATGTATGCAATGTCGTGTCGAAGTGATTTTGCAACTTTTACATTAATCTCCATTTGCCTTTGTCTGGCAGTAGTTCATATTTTAATATTTCAAGTAATCTCATACCACCTCTTAATTGTCGCCGCGCATGCGCGAGTCTATATGTAATCGTTCCTGCTAAAGTCTTATTGATGGCGCCATGCTATTCTAACACGAGTAAAGTGCGGCGCTTCATGCATTTAATTTCGGTAATTATTCAACTTTGTTGAATATCATAATTTAATTAGAATTTAGTTTAAAATGCTGTTCATCATAACCAGTCTAGTGAAATTGATCATCTATAATTGTATACCTGACATATCTGACTTTATATTGTATTCCTTACGACGGTGTACTTTGTGCAAGTCAAATGCTATGCACTTTTCTGGCGTTTGTATTCAGGCTTTTTCCCATGACAGTTCGTTATTGCATATAATTTTAACACATAAAAAATAATAGCATTGTAAATCATTTTTAACAACAAGGTTTTCCTCACTGTTTTTTTGGTCAGTTTGTTGTTAGGCAAAAATGTCCCATTGTTGAACAGGATCTCGACGGCGACCTTTAATGCTTTACATCAATGCTCTCTTGTATTTTCCTATTCAAATGCCACCGATTCGGAGCCGTGCATTGTCTGAATGCTTGAAGTTGCATTTTAATCATTTATTCGCTTGCGAGTATTTTAACGAAGTTAATGTATAGCTGCTTTATGATTGGATAAAAGCATCTGGTTTGGAACGGTCCGTTATTGCTATAAAGTTTGAGCTGTTTTTCGTGGTAAGCATTCTAACCACGAATGTAAAACTGCACCTTAAACGGGTCACTGATGTTTTTTTAGATTGTTCATTGTTTTTAGCGGTTCATCCTACTTAATTGGTTATCATGGTAGGGTTTATATTTTCTGGACACGTTGTCGGTTAAATGAAGCACTTGATGACGAGTTTTTTTTTTTTATGTGGAAAGTGTTTCATTTTCTTACAGAGACATTTAGCGAAGACAAATAACTCATCAACTGATCGGAATAATTATTTGCTCATTTTTTGGCTTTTGATTTATGTTTTCTAAATCAATGGCAGCCCGCTGACGTGTCCGTGAGGGATTTGTGTGTCTGGTCAATGGCTATAGACTGACATCCACGACATCTGAGCATTTACAAAATTGGAGAAGCCAAATCCTTAGCGTCTGAAATCTATTTCCTTGATGTCTTATGCATAGGCCAATCTGAAAAGAAAGTAATGTAAGTACCAATGGCTAAAGATGGCTTGCGAATTTTGAAACAAAAGTCTAAAAGTAAGTACGGACTTTTCCCCAAAAAGTCTTTATTTTACTTTGATGAAGTCTTTTTCCTTCCTCTATCCTGTGTAGTGTCCTTCTCACATAAATTGGCGTTTTCCTCAAATTGTGATGGTTGCAGTTTCAGCTTCGTATAGACATAATCTTGTTACTTTTTCAAAGAGGTATTGTTTGTACCTCCAAAAGCTTTTACGTGACGATTGTTTCACCAACGGTGTATAGTCAAGAATAACACATATTTCCCTCACGAAACTTAACATAGTGGCTATTTCTTTTTAATTAGTTTGTCGCAATGGCATTATTGATAAATTCATCTTTTTATTTTCCCGAATTTCTTTTTTGTCATTTTCTTTGCTAGAAATGTGAAACTAAAGCTGTTTTCAAACAATTGTCTTCTCTGAAGCTGCTTGTTAGACAGCTGACCTTGCAAAATAGTAATATTAGAATATTTCTGAGAAAATACATTGTAAATATGCCCATTAGGGGTATTCAAAACCAACATTTGCCGATAGCAAATAAATCAGTTCGATTTAATTTTGTTCAAGTTTTCACTGTTTTAGCCACTTGAAAGTCGTTGTTTTAGAGTATATGTAGCTCCAATCTACGCATGCATTTAAGATACATCATGTACTTAAGTAATTTACATAACATTTATTTGACTTGACGGTGATATAGTAATTTATATAATTGTGAAATGCGGGTCATGTGGTTCCATGTGCTAAGCAAAAACGACGCTAAAATGTAATCAGACCGCTGTAATAATATCAAATATCTGCATCAAAATTCTAGTGTATCCATTACAACAGAAAATACCATTTATTCTACAAGAGTTGGTGTCTTTTACAAGTAAACATTAAACCATAAAAAATAAGTTTACTTAAATTCACAAATTTCGAATGCAAACTAGTTTATTTGTTTCTAAACAGTACCACTCGGGAATTTTATTGTTTTTTTATTAAATGCTGTTATTTTGTTATTTTGTTATTATTTTGTTGTTGTTGTCAATGCCAATGTTTGTAGTTTATGTCAATTAACAAGCTTATAGTCATAGAGTTATTTTGTTAAAAGTAGTCTCCGACTATCTACATATATAAAATACGCATATTTATACATGTAACGATAGAAAAATATTGCCTTTTAGTTTTAGGGGAAAAAGTGGCAATCGATTCGATCTTACTTTTAGTAAGAACAGTTTTTTATCGCACAGCAACTTGACAGGATGTGTCAGTCTTAAAATACCGAATCTCACTTTTTTGTCGTTTTCTTAACAAGTTTAGACGCCATGGTGATGGCCGCCAATTACAGACGTCAAATCTGATCGAGAACCTTATTTTTCGATGACAAATTTTGTTGACTGAATAGTTATATTAAACTCTATTATTATCTTCAACTCTTTTTACTTGCGGAGGATTACATTATATTATTGTGGCCAGTACTAAAGCTGGCTAACTAGGCTAATTAGGCTGCGCATACAGAGATAGGATACATCCAACCAAGGTTAAGTGTGTGAAGTTACAACGCAACTCCCACAACACATCCGGAAACATTAAAGATAATATCCGACAGTTCGGACCAATATATTTTAATTAACCATCATAATAAATAATTGATACCTGAATAGATCGCGCAGAATGCTGTTTATTGATGTCCTACACATGTCTAAAGGTGAACCATAACGCCACAATCGTCATTTCAAGCATGTATTTCCCATCTGAGCCACATTTTACAGAAAACCACGTGACCACTTATGTTTTAGCTCATCAACGTCATCCGCTGTGTCATCGATGAATACTTTTAGCAGGATTCCCACTCGTTCTTATTTATAGATTTGAAAAAAAAGAATATTTAAGAGTTGATTAACGAGTTTTACTGCTCTAAAATTGAGACACTTTTCAAAATCGTCATAGCTTAGACTAAAGAATGATTTTTGTAGAAATTATGTATAAACACCTCAAACAGAGGTCAGATATTGTTACGTATGTAAGATATATGCAAACTGTCGGATAACCCCTTTAACAAGCAACGTAAAGCAAGAACGTTAAATTAAACAATAAGCCGTTTGCATTTTCTTCAATGTTTTATCTGGCCAAGTTGATACCACATTTAACTGGAACATTGTATTTATTGTCATAACAGTTAAAGCACATCTTGAGCTCGTCCCATATTAGATCACGTGTTATTTACTGTCGGCCAGCACTTTTCATAACCCTCCGTACAAATGACACACTGGAGCCATGGCGTCTTCATGGAACGACATTAATATCATCGCTTATATGAAATGGGAAAAAAAACTAATCCGGGAAAGAAGACTTGTCGGGAAATGTTTTGTCTGGACTGGACAGGACCGATATATTAATATATAGAGTTTAGCTTTTGGCGGTGAATGAAAATCGAGCTAGATGGTGTTATTTCTTTAAGATGCTGTATTCATGGTGTGTACGTGGACGAGGCTTGGGGTAATTAAGGATTTACGGCATACTAAACATATTTGCCTGTGGTCTTTGTGATACTCATTCATACGCTAAGACAGACGTAAAGACGTACGACCTAACGATATTATGCGCATATTGTCTTTGAATGTGACATCCACTAAATTTTAGCTCACCTGAGCACAACGTGCTCAATGGGAGCTTTTGTGATACCGTTTCGTCCGTCGTCAGGCGTCCGGCGTCCGGCGTCATCATTTTAGCTTGTGAACACATTAGAGGCCACAGTTTTATCCAATCTTCATCAAACTTTGTCAGAATGTTGGTAAGCATGAAATCTTGGACGAGTTTGTTTTTGGGTCACGTGGGATCAAAAAGTAGGTCACTATGTCAAATTTTAGAAAAAAGCTTATGAACACACTAGAGGCCCCATTTATGGCCCAATCTTCATCAAACTTGATCAGAATGTTAACCTGTATAAAATCTTGGATGAGTTCATAACCGGGTCACGTGAGGTCAAAAAGAAGGTCACTAAGTAAAATATTGGAAAAAGCTTGTGAACAAACTAGAGACCACATGTATAGCCCAATCTTCACCAAACTTAGTCAGAATGTTTATCTGCATGCAATCTTGGATTAGTTCATTATTGAGTCACGTGGGGTCAAAAAGTAGGTAACTAGGTCAAATCTTTGAAAAAGCTTGTGAACACACTACAGGCCCCATTTATGGCCCAATCTTCATCAAACTTTGTCAGGATGTTTGTCTGTAGGACATCTTGGACGATTTCGTTATTGGGTCACGTGGGCTCAAAACAGAGGTCACTATGTCAAAACTTAGAAAAAACATGTGAACACACTAGAGGCCACATTCATAGCCCAATTTTCACCAAACTTGATCAGATTGTTTGTCTACATGCAATCTTGGATAAGTATATTATTGGGTCACGTGGGGTCAAAAAATAAGTCACTAGATCGTATTTTAGAAAAACCTCGTAAAAACACTTAGAGGCCACATTCATGGCCCAATCTTTACCAAACTTGGCTAGAATGTTTGCCAGTATGAAATCTTACATATGTTTTGAAGTGGGTCATGTGGATTCAGTAGGTCAATTGGTAAAATTCTAGAACATGTTGTCCAACCAGTGGCCACACTAATGGTCCAATCTCCACGAAAGATTTCTGAAGTAAATAACTCTTAATTACTTGATGCCAGATTTGAGCCTACTAAAAGCCTGTGTCATCAGGTGAGCGATTAAGGGCCATCATGGCCCTCTTGTTTCGAAACTCGAACGCTTAGACAAACTTAAAGCCGATATGTACTTGAGGAAACTCGGTAATGTACTCTTTTTGAAAGAAAAGTATTAGCTTAAAGGCAATAGTGCCTCAGAATTACCGGAAATCTCCCAAAACAATCATAGGAAATCCCAACATAATGTACCATTTGATTCTTATGTCAGGTATATGAACACTTAGCCGCTGAATGGAGATTGGGGAAATGATGTTGGCAATAAAGCTAAAAAAAAGCTTGAGTTCTAGCATTGGAAGTAACACGTGCCAATCATTTTCTACAAGCACTCATCAAAGAGTACTTTCTGTATTGTCAATTAACCTAAAGGGTTTAATGGTGCGAAACAATTAAGACTCTGATTCGTTTCTCTCACTCCCTGTTTATCCTGCAATAACTTGTATGTTAAAGTACATTGTGTAATGAAATGGCAAGGTTTATTATCAGTTTATTATGTAAACCACTACCGCTGTATTTGATCTTTTAAGACGTTTTATTCTATGCCATCAAGTCTGACAAAAGATATACGTTTATACTGCCATGCATATATGGCATAACTGTTGTTATAAACCAAAATCTTAGCTAGGTCAGTTGTGAAAAAAAAACTTTTGATCAAAACTCTAATAAAGAAAAATACATCTCTTGAGACCACCTTCCGGTGTGACTCAAAAGTCGTCGTAATAGTGAGTTGGCCTTAATAGTGAATTTGAATAAGCGCGTGGAACCACCATTGTTTAAGTATCAAAGTGTCCGGCTGTGTGTGCTTTTAAGTCCTGTGTTTACGGCATGCTATAAACAGTGAAGCCAGCATTATATTTGCTTCAAAAAACCTTTTGGGACGGTAAAACTCAACATACAAAAAGATAAACAAACACCTTCCAAAATATGTCTCAGAATTCAGTTATTTTATATCATATAGTAAAGATTTAGTTAAGATGTTGCATTATTCTGTCTATTCTTTTCCTTTTGAAGGCAGTTTTTGATTCTGTTTGCAGATAACGTTGTAAAAATCAAAAACATTTAGCATAGAACGAATACAGCTATTATAGAAGGCTGACATAAAGCAAGACGAGTGAAATCTATTGTCTAGAATTATAATTCGATCCTAATACGACGACTTAAATTGTTTTATGAGCGTAGATGACTTTTAAAAAAAATCTAGTTTTATTAATCATAATGAATAACATTATAACATAAGGTGGAATTTCTGACAGGATAAACACTTGAGTGAACACTTACGCATAGAATGCTCTCACACAAAAAAGATTGCGTTTGGCATACTTGTGGAAGACACAATCTAAGAATAATAAGAAAATGAAAATAAGAAATAAAACACATATGGAAGAACGAGATGGAAGAATAAAAAGATTGGAGAAAGATTGGAATACTGGCATTTATAAGGAAGGAATATTCGGTTTTTATGTAGTGCGATGGAACCTTTCCCGCTTGCTTTGGTGAGGTCTCCGCGTCTTGTCGCTACTGCTATAAGCATACAGTGGTAAGGGCACTGTAATTGAGGAGAACATTGATCAAGAATCTGTTGTTAAGACAAGTGCTTACCACTCGCTTGCAGAGCTATACCAAACACCAGTCATCCAAGCTAGCAATTAACTATGGACTTTACATCGTAAAAGAAGGAAGCCGCTCCATTACAAGTGCCTACTTATGCCAGAAAAAATGGACATATGTAAGCTTTTAACGTGTAACTTGTTCCTGTGAACGGAGAGGGACACTTGTGGCTTAGCTGTTAAAGTGGTAAAAGCCGTCGATTTATAACTCCTCAGCCCCTCACCGCCTGGGTTCGAGTCCCGATGCCGCTTGGCATTTGATATAAAACAATTAAAATATATTTTGTCTGTTTTGAACATTATTAATTTCTGTTTTGGCAGAGTGTAAAAATAAAGTTTTTAAATTCCGTGTTGGCATTGTAAAGCTGTCTTTATATACGCTTGTATTAGAACAAGTTTTCAGTACATTCAACATTGTATATTTTCATACATATTTGCTTTAAATTATCATTTTATTCATACTTTTAATATTTTTCTTTTATTTTGCTTTAATTTGCTGATGTATTAACAGCATTAATTTAACAACGATATTGTCAATGACAAATTGCTGTCTGCTTTATGAGTTGGCTGTGGGGTTAATCTGAAGACTTAAGATTTATTTTACATGGTAATTGAACCTGTGATTTTGTCTTTTAGGAAATGTCTCTTAAGTATACAATTCTCACCACTGCATAATAAAATGGTAACTACGGTGCCTATACAGGCAGAAAAAAAGCAGAATTTAAGTAATACATGTACGACAAAACTGTAATAGTAAAAGTATAAATCTAAAATGAAACCTGCTGTGTTGTTTTTTCTTGTTGTTATTTGGAAAATGTTTGTCTTCGACTTGGCATTGATCGTTTTTGACAAAAGGCTTCCTGTCCTGAAATAGCAAATGGCTAGCAATGACCAGATTTGTTATTGCTTTTATTCGATTCTCGGGATTTTTTTTATAACAACTGAATTCCAGGCGCTATGTAATTGCTAAATAGACCGTGCATAACGCTTCTTTAATTAGAAACCTGATGGCATATGTCATTTTATGAACTATTACGATTAAATCACATTCGGTTTGTTTGAATATTATCCGAACAGTAGTTATTAGCAAATGATTATTTTGAACAATTGGCCACAGCTCAAGCGTTGTTTATCATTTTAACGCGTTTAATTCCAATTTAGTGATCAATGCTTGTGCAGAATAAATTATATTAGATTACTTCCCTTTTTACTTGCCTACTCTTCCCACCTTTTATTTATGAGCCGGTGGAGGTTATATTGCGGTCAAGCTGAACTGACTCCCGGGAGTCATCATACATGGCCTCAGACCACAGTTATTTTTACTATATGTTCTATATAGACATTGTGGACACTGGTCATGTTGGTAACTCTCCAATCAAATCAGAGTCACTTGCTGTCAGTAGTATCATCCAAGAGAAGAAATTCTAGCTGCAGAAAGTTGGGGGTCAAGCTGCTTCCGGTCCCATAATTTCCAGTCAAAGTACAACCATGAACCATTCGGCTGTAATCCGCCGGAACCACGTGAATTTGGCCATGAACACAATCACTGAAAATAGACAAAATGACATAAAGTCTTCATCAATGATTTCATTTACCAGCTTATTAAGGTCCACTCTGTTGAAAAATGTCCATGTTGCCATCTCTTTCATTCATCAACTTATTTATATCCGACTTTCAACACATGCACTATTTACTATGTAAACACTTCCTTATTGTGGTCAACCAAGGGCAAATAACTGTAGTCTGATTCCTATTTAGCCAGTATTTTTCATTCAAATTTGGTAAAACTTTGCATACATTATCCCAAACATATATGTAGAAGACCTGGAAAGTTTAAAGTCATTATCTTGTAAACTGATGACATGACAGAATATTATGTACCATAGGTCTATTTACCTTTGTCGCCATGTGTCGGCTCATTGAAGTAGAAATGCACCAAAACTAAAAATGCTGTAACTTTCTTAAAAGTAAAGATTTTTTAATCAAATAAAAAGATTTTTGCTGCTCTGTTCAATATTTACTTGAAACAAAATGTAATTTTCACATAGATGACCAAGTTGAATTTAAAAAAAAAGTGGACTAAATATCATGAAAATTAGTCATATTACATAACATTGTAACTGAATTATATAATTTTTAAAGATTTCAGTTTTGTCAAATTCATTACTTTATAAAAGGCATACATTTAACCTTTAAAATGATGGGTTGCATTTTATCTTAAGTCATATGGTTTAAAAGATATGGCCACCAGACAGGACTGCCACTGTGTCCAGGAACACAGGTGGCTGGCTGGCCGCCTGGCTGCACAGTGGGGGGTGGGGTGCTTAGTGCAGGTTCACTGCACATGCTTCTGCATCAAAAACATATGCCAGCATATGGGAGGTCTGTTTTTTCAGTTTAAAAGACTTCAAACAGATATCTGGATTCCCAAACTGAAAATTTTCAATATAAAAGGGGGCCCCAGTTCCTGATTTCATCACAAGAAGATTAATCACCTTCATGCTATTAACAACTGCTGTCCAAGTATGAGGGGCGATCGAAAGAAGAAGGCGTTCGGTTTCAAGAAGGGATGCTCACCTTGGAATAAAGGCTTGAAGTCTGACAGTCATTTCCATGTTGATGCTGAACCTAAGAGATCTGTCATCAGGCTGACTGAAGATGAATTTCCAGTGTCTACCAGACCTACTGCAGATGGAAGCGAGCTCCGCAGAGATGTCATGCTGCTGCGGCCAAGAACATCAAGAAGTCAACCTGGAGCAAAACAAGAAGAAAACAGTAACTGTCACGGCATGAGACTTGTTGACAAGCAAGAGATGGCGAGTTCAATAAATGTGGCACTTGAAAGTCATCGGCAGAAATCAACTGAATGCCATCAGCCTAATCTGATTGTGGCCGATGAAAGAAAGATGGGACTGTGCTGGAAGATGTCATTCAAGTGCAACAACTGCAGCTTTATTACACCATTATTAAAGCTATACAAGGAGGCAGAGTCATCTAAGAGGGGACCAAAGCCAGCAACAACAAATCTGAGTCTTGCTGTAGGACTACAAGATGCACCTATGGGGAACTCAAAATTCCGGTACATACTAGCAAGTATGGACATTCCACCGCCAGCTAAAAGTAGCATGCAGAAAACATCCAACACTGTGGGCAGTGCAATCAAAGAACTGAATGACCGAGACATGTCAAAGAAGATTTGCCTGGTGAAGGATATCAGCAGAAAACGAGGAAATCCTGGGAACTCTATTAATATTGCTGTGGACGGGCGATACAATTCGAGTGTTATCTCGAGCCGGAAGAAGTCAGGCCAGAATGCATCACAGTCTATCGCAGTAGCCTGTGAGACAATGACAGAAAGGCAGTATATCTTGGCTGCAGCAGTGCAAAATAAGCTTTGCTGGACAGGTGCCTGGCTGCGGGGAAAAGGATACCATGTGGAATGCCCCGGCGGGCATGCAGGCTGTACAGCAAATACATATCGACAGGCACCACTCTCAGAATATGAGCTCGGAAAATCTATTGGCCAGACACTAGCAGCTGAAAGTGCTCTTGTTCGGTATGTGACAACAGATGGCGACTCCAGATCAGCTGCCGGTGTGACTGAGGCCATGCGATTACTCGATCCTATGTGGAAAGTAGAACGCCAGGCAGAAGACCCAATTCATCTCGGTCAGGCTCAGTTCCGGTGCTGTTACAATGCTAACTTTAGTAACGGTATGTTCCCAGGCGCAAAGACCAGAGACCAAAGACAGGAGCAACAGAAGGGTCTCAGCCAGGACATTAAGGCTAGATGCAGCTGTATCCTGAAGGAAATGATAAAGAGACATGCTGGAGACATGACATTTATAAAAAAACAGTTACCCCATGTACTTGATGCCACAGTGAACTGTTATGCCGGGGACTGCTCCAAGTGCAGACGCTACTCATATGTATGTTCCGGTGGTGTAACAAACAACTGGTGGAACCGGTCTGTTTTCCTGGGCAGTTACAGGATCACATCTCTCAATCTAGACAAAAATGACAAGAAACTGTTAAATGACATTGTAAAAATGAGAATAGGTGTAAGTGCTATAGAAGAAGTTAAATCTGGTACCAGCACACAGAAATGTGAGGCAGTGAACCGCGCCATCAGTGTCTCCCTGCCCAAAAACAATGACTTTTCTAGAAACATTCATGGACGGCTGAGCTCTACAATTCACAGGCTAAATAACGGTTTGGCGGACAGCTTGGTCGCGAAGCTGGATCGAGTCGGAGTAGGTCTTTCCAAGAAGACCTCACAATCCCTACACCAAATGCAACGGGAAGAGACGTACCAGAGACATTATTCAAAGAAACCTGACACCATTAAGCGCAAGCTACAATCGAAAGGTAGACAATTGCAGGAACATTTAAAATTCAAGAAAACCCACACTGTACAGTCAGATTACAGAAGAGGCCAGCTAGACCCTAAACCAAGCACATCAAAGGGAGACAACAGTGACCATGCTTACTCACAACTCAACTGAGTTAACTCTCATTATAAACAGTGTTGATGTGTTAAATAAAATGTCAGTGACATCATAATATAACTCTACCTATCAAATTAGTTTTCTTAGCAGTGAGAGACAATATACATGTATTTAAGTGTGACTTCATGTGGGTTCTATATATATTTCAATACTATTTCAATTTGCATACATGCCCTTCAATTGAACTTGTTTTAATTTGCTACCATTTCTGTGGCTGGTTTTGATTAAATAAATGTTACTATGAATTTATGCACTGTTTTTCTTCTTTTTTACAATAGTAAAGCGTTTTCAGTACTGTTTAACAAGTTCTCGTGGTCTATGGCTGTTGACGAGCAATTATTTCACGCTATGCACATGTGAACTAACTCATCGTACTGAAAATGCACTGCTATTGTTCATAATATAAATCAATTATAGTGCCAACATACTGACTAAAAATAAAATAAACAACAACAAAAAGACAATACAATAACTAGCACACACAATTTGTTCATTAAAAAACAAATACATCTTTATGAACCTTATTAAATTAATAAATAAATAAATAAAGTAAATAATAAAAAACCTTCTGTCGACATGTGTGACATCTCGAGATGTCTTTTCAACAAACCAAATACTAACCTTGCTTAAATAAACAGTCTGGATAGACTATGTGGCCTGAGCATGTGCCACGGTTTGTACATTTAAGCCTATCTGTGTTGACGGTATGAGGTTCGAGGCTGAGATGTTCCGCGCGGACACAAAGTGCCACATGACACAGATGCGAAACTTCTAGACCTGGTTCTACACTCAATTTTTTATGGTGAACCAGGTAAAGAAGTTTGTGCACATGCATGGTGTGCCACTTTGAGTCAGGAAATTTAGCCTATATTACCCCATATCCCACTGGCCCCTTTTTAACACAACCCTGCCAAATGGCACAACCATGACTGTTGGGCAGAGACTTTTCAGTTATCTTTGTCATATATTTTTCAAAAAATGCCTCCATTATGATTTGAAAGTGACAGTGAGGCTTTGACCTACACAGGAAATGACCTCTTGGCTATTTTTAGATGTTATTTTATACTGAAAGTAGATGTTTTCATTTTTTTTCAAAAATAGTATATATTATTATATAATATTATATAATATAATGTAATAACATCTTAAAGGTTGACATTTAATTATAAATTCTGATTTTTACATTCTTCATCTACCTTAGGGTCAAGTTTGAACAAAATTGTTCAAGAAATAAAAAAGTTATTACCATTCAAACACCATGACCCCCAGTCAATGGATGCTCCTAATCAGGCCTCAGACCACAGTTATTTTTACTATATGTTCTATATAGACATTGTGGACACTGGTCATGTTGGTAACTCTCCAATCAAATCAGAGTCACTTGCTGTCAGTAGTATCATCCAAGAGAAGAAATTCTAGCTGCAGAAAGTTGGGGGTCAAGCTGCTTCCGGTCCCATAATTTCCAGTCAAAGTACAACCATGAACCATTCGGCTGTAATCCGCCGGAACCACGTGAATTTGGCCATGAACACAATCACTGAAAATAGACAAAATGACATAAAGTCTTCATCAATGATTTCATTTACCAGCTTATTAAGGTCCACTCTGTTGAAAAATGTCCATGTTGCCATCTCTTTCATTCATCAACTTATTTATATCCGACTTTCAACACATGCACTATTTACTATGTAAACACTTCCTTATTGTGGTCAACCAAGGGCAAATAACTGTAGTCTGATTCCACATGGGCAGTTTGTTGTCTCGCGGTGTCCCAGTGATTATTTCTGTCCGGAGGGTCCACGGCCATGTTTTGCCGGGATGGACAGCCGAGATTGATTATTACTACTAGACTGGACGCAAGGTAGACATTCTAATTAATGCTGTTTAATTTATGGTGTATGCATTGTGGTAAAACGATGAAGGTACAAGCATGTTAGGTGGCTTTTGCTTTTCTGTATTTCTGAATCAAACAAATGAGCATGTCTCACTGAGATAAAAGAATAATAATAATGGTGTCGCTGAGGCCCTTTAAAGTGTTTAAATTAAATATATACAAATGCTCTCACATAATATAAGAGATCTTTTTGATTTAAATTTAAATATAATTCTTTTTTTTTGTAGACAAATGATGAGATAATATCGCTGAACATAAACCGCAAGCTGTCTTTGATTACAACGGTTAACGCCTACTTACGGCACACAGAGTTCATGTTATATAGAAGTATAGTTAATAAAATCATTCGCCATGATCTAAATTTAAAAGACATAATTTGACAACGCAATTGAGCTTTCCAGCAAACTATAAATTTGAAATAAAATTTGATAACAAAATTAGTTGTCTTCTATTTTTGGAACCATGCAAAATATTAAATAAACATTCATTTTAAATATAGCATTTCTTAATTTAGAGCGAAATTAGGCTTTTACCGGATTATATTTAATTGCTATATTTGTGCTTATTTATGTGTTTACGTGCACAATGTCCAGTCTATTGCTATCGACCCCACACCTTTATGAGCATCTGATGACATGTGACAGTCGGAGCGACATCTATGTCACCGTGAGATTCATTCATACATTCCCCTCGACGTGCATTGTTTCTGTTGTCGTGGTGTTCATACATGCATTTTAGATTATGCTCATTCTTCAGTGGTGTTGCATCGTTTATATGCAGCGACAGAATATAATGGTGTTTGTTATTGGTGCGGATTAGATACAATTTCCAGGTACCGGTTTTATAAATATAATCAGTAATAAGTGCATGTATTTGTATACTACATGTATATACAACATGTAATAATAATTTAAGTTATTTTTTAACGGAGTTACACTGGGTTTTGTAGACTGTGGAAAGAAACATGTTACTAAGTTTGCTCGGAAGCGGTTTAATTTGTCTTCTCTAAAATCATATTTTTGTTTTGACAACATTTATTTGATCCAAACAGCATGTTCGTGAATTGTAGAAGATAAATGTATATATCTAACTTGATTAAGTAATGGGCCCAATATGTGATTTGCTTCATACATTGGTTTATGATACAAAAATTTTAAGAAAATATATTTTTACTATGGCTATATATTTTATTTAAACGTATGAGTGATTTATTTGAATGAAACATGTGATATATTTAAGGAAGAAGAAGGAAAGGGGATTTATCGTTGATGCCTGAACTGCAATTGATTACCTTGTCAAAGAGCATACAATACGAATTAATTCTATAAATAGGGAATAACAACGGCGTTCATTTAGCTGATTTCTACGATTTGTGTCCCTTATAGCATATATTATACATATATTTTTATGTGTGTGTGTTTGTTCTTTTTAAGCGCGTTATTTTGTTTGTTATGCGAGGTAATTAAGCCATTTTTATACGAACTATGCCGCTTAAAACTCGGCAATTTAGTGTGAGTGTTTCAGATGGCACTTTTTGCTTGATTTTCTATTTGTATTGTGGTTGTAAGCTCCATTACCTTTTTTTTTACAAACATGGGAATAATAAGCACAAGAGCCTTCGTCAAAACTAGTTTTTTCTTAAACTATTCAGTTTTTGTGGGTGTCTGTATGTTGATTACATGTTTTATGCAGACTGTACGCACAAAATCTTTATTTTTCCTTCTTTTTTTTGAGAGTTATGTTTACAATGAAAAATCGATCAGTTTACACAAGGTGGAATAACTACGAATATCGCGATTTGAGTCAATTGGTACGAGTTGCTTCCCCTAGAGACCGCCGCAAATAGACTGCAGTAGGTTTATAAGCATTAACTATACATTTACAGTTCTATGTTATCTAGTTATGTTAAGTAAAAACGATGTTCCTCTATGCTACACGATGGTATATTTTAATGTGACTTGAATTAGCTAGTATGGAGAACCACAGACGAGTGAATGTCACTACATAAACAATCTATAAATTGTATTCCTATATCGTTTCAGTTGGAAATTTATAAAAATAATTCTGTTTTGAAATTGTTTGGTTAAAAAATGTCTAGTTTATTAAAGTATGTAAGTCATAAGAACATAAAATGTGCTTGATATACAGTTTCTAGTTACATAATTTAAAAAAGAGTAAAAACACACAGCATTATAAGGGAGGTAATAATCGTAGCCTTATGTTGTAGCCTATATGCGCATTATCTCCCTTTGAAAATGTTTGTCAACATTAGATGAAGTTTGCGAATTTTATGTTACCTTTATAATCTGATAGTCGTTCTGTATCTTTAAGCTTTACTTAGGTCACCCCATTTTTTTCTTTCCCTTTGTCTCTGTTCATCCCTCTCCCTCCTTCTATCTCCCTCCTGCCCTCCCACGCCCCCTCCTTCTACCCTCCCACACTCCCTCCCCCACTCCCTCTTACACACTTTCT
>CM017558.1:79235252-79345252 GCA_007844125.1 Sinonovacula constricta
CTGTAAATTGGATAAGCTGGTATTCAAAAACAAGAGGCGAGCATAAATGCAGGTGCTTTTTGATGTTTAAAATGCAATATTCCATTAGGTAATGTCACTTGACGCCTTTTATTTAGCATCTTTAGTGAGACTGATAGAAAAACACGATCATAATTTATAATGTCTTGTATAGCAATTAGGCGTTTCGCTGGTTTAAAGTTTTGGCTATCTTCCTCGAAAGATAACAAAATTTAGATACAACTTATGTGAGCTATCGTAGTGTTTAATACGTTCATATTCAATCGTCATAACACAATGTAGACAATAAATGACGATGGGATATTTACTAGTCGACACACCTAATGATCAATCACGTGCTTCTACAATTTTTTATGTCAAGAACCTAAAACGTTGTTTTAAGCATGTATTTCCCTATAGTATTCAAAGCTTAATGCTACCTCCTATGAAATTTTATTGTCGGAGAAGTTCTATAAAGACATTGAGAGTGGTTGAAGTTGTAACTTATAAACAGTTCAACATTGGAAAATTAACCTGGAACTTACCTATCACATCAAAGATGTCCAATTTATGGAAAGTTCTGCTGATAATACAATGATGCATACTCGTATAGCCCTCTTCCTTGAATCACACTCCTTCACAACAATCTGCAGAAGTGCCTACCGGTACTTGTGGTGGTGATGTCTTTACTGTATGTTTATGAAAGAGGCAGGGTGAGGAGACGCATAAGTCCCTATAAATGGTGTTTTTTACGATAAAAACAATAAATCCAGTCCAGAATTTATAGAATGTACTATAATGATAACAACAAAGTCAAAAGATTAACTTCGGGAAGCGTGCATGTTTGATGTTCGTCTCCTGTCACCATTAAGCGGTTGCGTTGATGTTACTTTAAATCATTCCCTGGCAGCGCGTTTAGTGCTTTGATTTTATTACACTTTCTATTGTATCATATTTTACCTTTTCTACCTAAATACATCCGAAACAAAATGAAAAGTAAAGTGTATATGTTATGCTTGAATAAGCTTATACTTACTTCAAAACATGTCAAAGGTGGTATCCGACGGTTTGACTATTTCAAAGACATATAAAAAGATATGACTTCTTTTGGGGGGTATTTCTGCATAACCTGCAGAAAAAAATCATTCTTTAGTCTAAGCTAAGACGGATTAAACAGTATAGACACTTCTAACCCTTAAACTGACCACGTGACGTTAGTCTATGAACTAGACTATTTACTGCACATTGCTCCAGGTACTCAGTATCTGAGTACTGGTTCTACCCAGGAAGTGGGCAGTCCAGAGAGATCAATATAAGTTGAATTGCTTGTTTCCCAGTGGTCTATAAATAAATAGGTTTAAACTAACACTTTAAACAATTAAGTCTCATCTCTTCTGTTTTCTCTGTTTCAGTATCTACAATAATACTTCTCGGTGATTGAATGCTGATCGACAGCTAGCACGCTAGAGCCCTTCTCATTACATCAACGCTATCTATCGAACGGCCATCTAAATAAACAACATCGTAGATTCTCTTTTTTTCCGATACCAGTGGATACAATAAAAGCAGAACAAAAAGGATAGCGGTCGGTTGCTTAGTAACGATTTTTCGCGTGACAGTTAGCATCAGCGTCAGCCAATCGGATATCGGGTTTTACCTGTGACGTCACCCACAATGAACATGCCTCCTCCGAATAGTCCACCTTATCAGACTAAACCGTCACTTGGCGTGAAGGTAAAAAGTCACGCTGGCCAAACTAGTTCGGCTGGCCGTGTCGTTCTCTCGCCGTCACACACCGTTCCCGCCAATATGGGGAACGGGGCCAGTGCTACAAAAATAGTAATAGATGGCGAAACCTTCGACCAGGTGAAAATAAAACAAATAATTCCAGAGTTGCGGAAAGATCTAAAACAAAAGGATGCCCGAATACAACACCTTGAAAAAGAGTTGTTCGAGAAGACGAAAGAGTTAGAGGAGCGTTTATTGGATATCACCAAACTTAACCGGGAAGTGCATAAGTTGAAATCAGTGCTACAGTTAAAGGTGCATAAGGATGGCAAACCGGATATTTTAGCAACGATAGAGGAGGATGGGTCTCAAGCCCCGGGACCGGAGCGCTCCAAGAAACAGGGAGTTTCTGGAGAGAGTCCTCTGTCCTCGAGTGACGGACAGATTGAAATTAAACACTACGATAAAGACTTCAGGTAAGTGTGACTCTCTGTGGGATTTTGTAACCTTCTTTCATTTTTGATTTTATTTTTAATGTTAAAATTATATTTCTTTTCGTCCGGTATAAATATTGATGCAAAAGAATGATGTGTGTTGGATGGTTGTACTGCTTGCCATGCACCACAAGGGTTTGTAATAAGGTAGTGATTACTATTTCTATTAAAAAATTAATTATTATTATTATTTTGTCAGATATATATATACATGTACATTTAGAATAATGTCCCTTTGTCGTGCTTAGTGTAAATCGGAATTTCAAATCAAAAACAAAAGCAATAATGTCCATGTTCTGTGTTCATTTGGTTATCTCAGTTAAAATGCGAGTGCACCGCTTGCTTCATTTTTTTTATTCAAGATACAGCCTTTGGCATATACTTAATATATAGTGTTACTTGGCAAAAATGTACGTTTTGGGTGAATATAAATAGCAAGATGGCTTCTGTCAGATCGGTCTTCGTTATAAAGTAAACATATCTTAGCATACATGTATTGGATATAGCTTACCACAAGTGCATGTAGGTTTATCGTTCATGTATTTATCACTAAATCAACAAATGCCGACACGAGATTAAACAAGGGGGCTCTTACTTTGTGTCGATCAATTGCATAAATGGCTCGTATGATAAACAGATTTTTGTTTGATTAAAACAGGGAAATAGTGTTAAAAATCTAAAAGAAAACTAACATAAGCATGTACAAATTAATCTATAAATCTGTCAGTAGAGAATACATAGATTGAAATATTTCAAACATTTTAAACGTACGTACAAAGGTAAGCTATCTCAACAACAGCCAACGTATGGGTCTTTCACCTGTTACATTGTTTACTACCGTAATTATGTGTATTTACATAGGTAAATGTACATGTAAAACGTCATACTTACAGGCACACAGCAGCAAACATTGTAGAATCTGATCACCTAGAGCTGGCTGATCAGGATCTATACTATTTCCACCAACTTTCAGTTTTATCTGGCCAAAAGCTAATGTATGAGTAGTTTCAACCTGAGCTTTCTATGTTTACAGTACATTAAGTTTACATTTCATTCCGTTGACATTACATCTATGAAGAACCCAAACACGTATTGTTCGGGTTCTATTATTTGCATTCTCGAGACTTCAATAGTAAGAATGAAAAGCAACCTGTATGCTTGTTTAGTTTCCATTAGCACATTTGGACTGTGTTATTGGTAAAAGGAAATCTCTGTTCGATCCGTCTATCTCATCTATCTCGATTTGCCCTCATTAGCAACTGCAGAAAGTACAAACTGGAGTTGGTGCAGCAGGTTAAATTCGGCACTGGTGTGTGGAACGATATATTTGGTCGATAATTTGGATCTGAATAATGCCAGAGGTATTAAAATATGGGATAGAAGGTCCTTGGCGAACCCTCCGGTCACGATTACTGCTTATATTCTTAAACATGGTACATGTCTATTGTGTTTGCGCGCGCGTTTGTGTATGAGAGAGAGAGAGAGAGAGAGAGAGAGAGAGAGAGAGAGAGAGAGAGAGAGAGAGAGACAGACAGACAGACAGACAGACAGACAGACAGACAGACAGACAGACAGACAGACAGACAGACAGACAGACAGACAGACAGACAGACAGACAGACAGGCAGGCAGGCAGGCAGACAGACAGACAGACAGACAGACTGATAGACAGCGAGAGAGAGGCAGACAGACAGACATACAGACAGACAGACAGACAGACAGACAGACAGACAGAGACAGACAGAAAGAAACAGAGACGGAGACAGACAGACAGAGAGAGAAACAGAGAGAGATCGAGACAGAATCGGTCGTTCGTACCACCGGTCGTGGTTATTGCTTATGTTCTTAAACATCGTACATGCCTATGGGGAGAAAGTCGGTCGTTCGTACCACCGGTCGTGGTTATTGCTTATGATCTTAAACATCGTACATGCCTATGGGGAGAAAGTCGGTCGTTCGTACCACCGGTCGTGGTTATTGCTTATGATCTTAAACATCGTACATACCTATGGGGAGAAAGTCGGTCGTTCGTACCACCGGTCGTGGTTATTGCTTATGATCTTAAACATCGTACATGCCTATGGGGAGAAAGTCGGTCGTTCGTACCACCGGTCGTGGTTATTGCTTATGTTCTTAAACATCGTACATGCCTATGGGGAGAAAGTCGATCGTTTGTACCAGCGGTCGTGGTTATTGCTTATGTTCTTAAACATCGTTCATGTCTATGGGGATTGAGTCGGTCGTTCGTACCAGCGGTCGTGGTTATTGCTTATGATCTTAAACATCGTTCATGTCTATGGGGAGAAAGTCGGTCGTTCGTACCAGCGGTCGTGGTTATTGCTTATGTTCTTAAACATCGTTCATGTCTATGGGGAGTGAGTCGGTCGTTCGTACCACCGGTCGTGGTTATTGCTTATGATCTTAAACATCGTTCATGTCTATGGGGAGAAAGTCGATCGTTTGTACCAGCGGTCGTGGTTATTGCTTATGTTCTTAAACATCGTTCATGTCTATGGGGATTGAGTCGGTCGTTCGTACCAGCGGTCGTGGTTATTGCTTATGATCTTAAACATCGTTCATGTCTATGGGGAGAAAGTCGGTCGTTCGTACCAGCGGTCGTGGTTATTGCTTATGTTCTTAAACATCGTTCATGTCTATGGGGATTGAGTCGGTCGTTCGTACCAGCGGTCGTGGTTATTGCTTATGATCTTAAACATCGTTCATGTCTATGGGGAGAAAGTCGGTCGTTCGGACCAATTATTTGCTTATGTTCTTAAACATGATAAATGCCTTTAGGGAGAGAGTCGGTCGTCCGGACCACCGGTCGTGATTATTGCTCATGTTCTTAAACAAACATGGAACATGGTCCTGGGAAAGGCATCAGAGCACCAGCGATGTAAGTGGAATGAACCTTGTAGACCCTTTCAGTGTATTGAGGCTACACAGTATTTGTAAAGACTTTTTTTAAAACTGGAGTTTTCCAGCACTGGTTTGTTGCGTGTTAACACCTATGTTAATGTCCATTGTGTTATACAGCATGTTTTCTTTTTTAAAATTGATATGATACAACATTGTAAATGCTACTTGAATGTATATATGAATAATGCTTTGTGAATATTGTTTCCATAGATCTTAACAGTGGTCGGCAAATATTGACCCGGAGAGTCAATAACTGTAAGAGAAAAATACATTGGTCCCATGATACTTGCTTTGATGAAAATTCAACACAAACACTATAATAGCAATAAATACATGCAAATAAACAATCCAAAGGACAAGCAAACAAACAAGGTGCATCTGTATGCACCGATCTAATAAATACCCATCCGCCCAACCTAAATGAATCATATTTACATTTAGCCTGCGTAGCATGAATGTATGGGGCTTAATCAAAAAGTGCAGATTCAGATTCCATAAGGATGTCCACTATCTGCTGCTGAATCTCAAGCAGCGTCTAAAAATGTGGCCAAGAAAGACTGCCATACTCGTGAAGAAATGTATTAATAACACAATGAAGCTCGATGCGGGTTAAGGGACGAGTGGGGATGCGTTGAATGGAAAATCTTTCGCATATTCTGACTCCTCTGGCAGTAGTATTGATCCATGAATGTTGTGGCTCGCCATCTTCTACGTTAATGACATCCGATATTTAGAAGAGATTAATGTCCCTTTCATCCGAACCTATCTGCCCAATACAGATATAGAACAACATTCGACAGGTAAAGGTCGCTGTGATTACAATACGATGCTATGGCATATAGAAATAAATAGGCAGTCGCTTGTCTTAGCAGAAATCAACTCGCCTCTTTTATTGACATACCGCAGTGTGAATATAGCGTGGGATTCTTCCTCGTCTGGTTACAGATTCCGTCGTATTATCCCTTAACCGCCTATATTTGGGAATTATCCTACTAGCTTATTAATTATTTTCTTCCAATTTCACGTATTTATCGACGCTGGGTAGACAATAATGTACATCCAGATCCGCCAGCTGCAAGCGCGAGCTGATGGTTCTGAAACTTCAGTATTTGCATAATCTTGGAAATTTTTTGCTTAGCAGACAAGGCAATAATTATTCCTTCGCGGTTGATCAATTGTGCTTAACTGTGTCGAGGAACCAGAGCTTATGGCCCCAACCGTTCCGGGCTGCCCCGTGTGTTTAATGCCTCTAATGTCTTGTCAAGGCGCAATAGCACAGCGTGAAGTTTATTTCCGTTTTAGTACTTCTAAAATTGGCTCATGCGAAAGTAAAGAACGGGCACGCAAGTATTTGTTTAGAATCCAGACTTATATTGATGTTAAATTATCAAGGCCAATATGTGGGCGAATCCGACGCATACTTGGTTGACAGCATCCTTCTTTGCTAGTGGGTACCTATAAACAATCGAGACAACTCTCGTTAAACCAAAACTAAATGAGTTTCAGTGTTAACCTCAAGAGAACATCTGTTTAAATTTCTGTTCTTCTGTTTTGAATGTCAATTTATGAGCAAAATTGGAGATTTTTATCTCTTGAATCATCATCTGCCTCGGAGGACTGGGTGGGTGGGGTTGGGGTATCATGTTTTAATCAACTATAATCGACGGCAATATCTGTTTCAGTTTGTTGGCCTGATTTTGCCTATAACTATGCAAATACTTGATATAATTTACCTCACGTCTTTATTCTTATTGATTTGTAATCACAGAAGATAAATGGTGTGTGTGTGTGTGTGTGTGTGTGGTGGGGGTGGGTTGGGGGATAATAAAGGTGGTATATGGCAATTTGGATCAGATTTTTTCCTCTGAAAGAACATATGAATTATTATTACCCGAAATGAACCTGAACCACTGACTTTGAAATCAGGTTATATCACCTTCCGAGTAACCCGCTCTTATATCGGCATCTATCTATGGCTGAAACATCGTGCCCAGGTACGGGAGGCTCCGGGTTCGATCCCGGGCCGCGACATACCAAAGTCGTTAAAAATGGTAGTGGTATAGCTCCCTTGCTAACGCTCAAGCAAATATAAGGGTAGTTCCACGACTGGTTGGCCCGGTGTCAGGATAATGTGACTGGGTGTGGTATCAAGCCAGGTGTTCACGGCATGCTATACACAGTGAAGGCAGCACTATATCTGCTTCAAGTGGACACCGTCTCCAGAAAACTGAAATACTGTTGGTGGGACGATAAACCCAATAAACAAACAAACAAACATCGTGCTTTTTATTTATAGATTTTAAAGAAATGAACATTGAGTGTTTATTTTTTGTGCAGTCGAGGTAGTGTACAAAAAAACGCCTCAAATAAGACGAAAGCATACATTTTTGTAGAAAGTATGTCCTATTTCCTCACAATAGTGGAAAGGCTTGGTTAATTGTAATTGGATAATCGAATACCGCCTTTAATCATGTCGATTCGTACTAAGTAGGTTAATGGATCATCATTTTATCAACAAATAGTAAGGACACATGCCCGAAGTATGCACATGTCCGGTAATCGTGGCCATATATTGCTATCATCAAATGGTGACTGTTTATCAAGTATGTCGTAGTTTGTGGTTACATCCATTCATGTAACGTTAGTTAATTAGGAACTGCTTTTATTGAGTAATCAAGTTGTGTAATCATGGTTATTACGTAACACATTATCTTAATAACAAGACAAGATAATTAATAAAAATCCAATTATCGCATCATTTAACACTATTTTCATACAAGATTCCAGCCAGGAATACTACTTTAATCAGAGCCAGAAGCTGATTTTTATGTCTAAATTAGCATTTTATCCCATCAAACCTTGCCGAGATTTATTAAAGTAAAAACAGTTAGGGCTGTTCTTTTTTCATCTTTGCAGACCGAAAAGGATAATTATATTTATAATGTATTAGTTAATTGCACATGTGAACTTATTGCATTTTCTGCGTGTTTTTAAATGCAAAAACTATATCTTCGTACATCATCTTAATTTAATTATAAAGCACTACATGTATTCTTATCTGTGAATCTAACGGCCACAGACTTAACAAATAGTACATTCCCTGATGAGACGGGTTTGCAAATGTTACTTTGTTTCAACAATGTTAGACCCACGGTTCCCCAAATCTCCCATAATAATAAAAACAAACATTTAAATGAAAATTGAATTAAAATCTAGATAAAATGAAAATAAATATAAGGATATTAGTCGATTTGCATGTGCAAGATACGAGCGAACCGAACTCCAGTATTTCGATATACCCATAAAAACATAAACTAAACCAGTAAAATGCCTTAATTAATAAAATAAAATTGAGATTAAATTGTTAAGGAGAACTGTCAGAGCTATGTTCGGAAAGTTTGTATATAACACACGTTCCCTGTGGAATTATTCAACCCTGTATCACGCACCCCTCAGGCCTCTGGGTTCGATCGGGAAACTGCTTGTGCATTACTGTTAGAAACCTACCTAGTCGCCTAAGACCAGACTTTGGCGAATAGTATTGATCCGAATCGGATCCCTGTTGTGAGCTGTCTGATCAGTATCTTCATCAGTTGCTGCTTCGTATATACATACTAGTTATTCTATAAGCCATTTCATGAAGTTCTAAACAAAAAACTACGAATTCAATATGGGTTCTTAAAAAGTATAGAGGGCTAAGGAATGAAGGAGGATCTGTATTTATTCTAATTATAAACACTTGTCTGGAAGGAGAATTGGATTGCCGGCAGATGACGTTCTACATCTTAAGTCTACAGTTCCGAAACATTGAGATTGTGTAGCTAATGTTCCCATTGAAACTGAAATTATACGGGTTTCTTGATTAAAAGCAACTGGAGTTATTTAATTCTACTTTTTATTTAAAGGTATTATCTGCTGCTTCGTTGGTAGACGATGGAAGTAAAACGTGAACAACCGTCTTAAGTGTGATTAGTTCAGTTAAACAGTACGCTTAATGCACCTTTTTCACATACAAACCTTTATCATAATGTCTTTATATCTTTTCTCGATGAAAGTTACTGCGTTACTTAGTAAAGTTATAAAACGCAACTATATGATGTGGGGTTTTTTTCTGAAAAAGTGGACACAATTTATTTCCTATAACTTTAACGAACAATATTTATAAATTTCAGAAATGTAGAATCTGACGAGTCGAGTGACAAGTCGAATGCCGAGTCGATTCGAGTCGAGTGTCTTTCATTGAAAACTAATTTTGTTTGATAGCTTGAATTTATCTATTTTTATTCAGTTCATTTCAAATAACGACAAGCTTTCGAACAGGAATTTAATTATCGTCGGGGTGTAAATGCTGTAGACTCTTCAGTCTTAAAGGTGGTATACGACAGTTTTGTTTTTTTATCAAATACAACTTACATCAGTAACCCTTGTTTGAGTGGGAACAGAGGCGTAATTAATGAAAGGAAAGAAATTATACCACCACCCAAATTGTTAGAACACACCGTGAAATAAATCGCTCTAAAAGTGTATTAATTACATATCTATAATTATGCTCGGTGGTAATTTTCTGCTTAAAATAGGTATAATAGTCCGAGCGAATAACCCGGATGATGATATAACGTGATATCAGAGGAAAGTTACCACATGGTTTGTTTTTAGTTTTAAAAGAGCTAACTGTGCAGCGTAGCTAAGATAGGAATAATACTGGAGTTTTATGCTTTACTTTTCACAAAGATGTAGGACATCAATAAACAACATTTCGCGGTATCCTTTAAAGAACACAAATTAGCTATTTGAAGAAAAATGAGTGATCCAAACTAACGAATACCACCTTATCCAACACTGATACATATTCTAAGTATTCGTTTATGTGTACAATGAAGACGGTTATGTTTTTTTCTGATGTTTGAGGTGATTCCGTTGGTTTTATTTATCGAAACAAAATCTATGACCCAATTTCTTAAATCATATTTAATATTCTAACGAGTGATTACTTTAAACGCTAAATGCATTTGTTTGTGATTTTTGTATCTTTAGGGAACATTGGACTATCAGCCGTATATTTCAATTATTCTCAAATTGCTTGATAGTATTATGATCAAAGGTATTCCTAATAATCTCTAGCATTCATATAAATACGACTATCAACTTACAGAAGAGATTTCATGCTATGTTTACCAGCTTACATCAATGAAGCGATGTAATTAGAAGTTCTTAGGATTCTTTGAATGTCGTCAATGACTCGCTTCTTTTAATCGGTAATAACATCCTCGAATACATCGTTAGTATCGCTTAAACGGGAGTCCTGCATATATTTAATGCAACATAGAGATGTTTCCCATTATCGGATTGATTTAAACATATTTTCATGGCTTACCCTTTCCAAAGCAGTTGCTAAAAGTGTTTTTCGATTTTGTTCCCCATTTGTATGCCTTTCGTAGGGAGAATTGTCAGAATTTGGTTAATTCTGTCTTCGTCTGTTAAAGGATAAGAAAAATAATGGACATCGTTCGGTATTAGTTCATGGTTGTTTTTTGTTTGTTTTAAAGTTTGTCTTTATTATATTTTAAACTGGGGTCAGTTATTGAATATCAGTGCATTATTACTTACACATCTCCCGCATGGATACGATCAAAACACGTATAATTAATTGACAAACTGCGTTTAAATCAATATCATCGTCGTCATTATCGGGTTTTGTGGCAGTTATGTACAGAGGTGACAAACCATCGTGTGTTTTATCAGCAATAGATAAAATAAACAGTCTTGATTTTAAAGCGACTTGGACACAGTTGGTGTAATTAAAATCCTAAAACTTGTTTGCTACAAATGAGAATACGCAAATCCACTATGAAAATAGATTAAATTGTTGTCACGCTAGACACTTATTTCATATTTACTTGTCTTTCAATTAATTCTTTAGTATAACGCAAGTTAAGAGTTTTGTTTATCGCTAACATACACGTGCATGTAACATTATATCAATATGTGCAGTTCGCAGGCAATGTTTGAATCTCTTTATTTCATGGTGGCTAAAACACTTTGGACCATCGCTTTCTCTAACAACCAAATAAATTATGGTACCTGAAAACACCACCAACATTATTACACCTACAATATCATGTGTGAAAAATGAAGCCTTTTGAACACGTGTTTCCTACTTGAGCCACGCTGCTGAGTAAGGTATTTTTAAACTAAGAAAATCACGTGATTATTTACTTGTTTGATGACTTTATATCATTATCCGGGTAATCTGCTCCGACTTCATCAGTTTTCAGCAGAATCCCTATATCCTTGTTTATAAATTTGGCAAGCAATAACATTTAGTGCGATTTTCCATTCATTATTTATACAGTATAACGATTGAGGTAGTGTTCAAAATCGCCTTAACCGAGACTAAAGTATGATCTACTGCAGAAATAATGACCGGATACTGCAGAAATAATGACCGTATACTGCAGAAATAATGACCGGATTTAACAAAACTAACGGTCCTTTTATGTGACATATATTTGATTATGAAATTATGAAAGACCAACTGATTCGGATTTAGTCCTTTACAAAGTTTCTTTTTTATTCCCAAATGAAATAGAAAATGCACATTTATCTAATTTTGACCAAGTCGCTTGAGTGATTACATAAGCTTTGTGAATAAAAGTATAAATTATTGGCACTATTTCTGTATTTAAATGTAACTGCATAAGTTAGAATATGGCAGTGCCCTGTTTACTATCACATGTAAGTGGCCGTGTGGTATGAGTAGGTGATAACTTACCCCACAATTTTTACCCACGCCCGTCATGGGCGAAAACTTGCATATTATAGGTGAGGTTTTCAAGCTGACCTACGGTGCACCGGGGGGTCGTACTCAAACAGTTTTTTTATCTTCTAATAATTAACTAGTCAACGCTAATATTGCCATAATTCTCTCACTGCGATGTAACAAACAAACAAACATGTACACATGCTTAACTGTCATTAAATTGCTTGAAATTACAAAGTTCCATATACCCGTACGAGGTACGCGTTTGGGGTATGTGGACTGGAAAAGAATAAAGTATATATATGACGCGCTGTCTAAGCAGTTAGCCTCATACTATTAATTTAAAGTTAAACAGTCCAAGTGATTAAAAATAAAAACATAACCATTCAACATATTTATGTCGCCTTCTTAGCGATGCAAAAGTGAATTGAAGCGTTATGCCAAATAATCGAGTTGTTGTTAACTGTATGTAGATGCCACTGTATCGCTTTCTTTTGACTAAGTGGGACATACAGAATGATAATACATTGTGCTGCTTTCACTGCTTTGTTTATCTATTTTTGTTACAATGCAAAAGGCACAATTATTTCCTATTAGCGGCGTCCAGATGATCATTGGGGAGAAAACACCAGGCATGTGTCATGTCTTGCGAGTGGGAAGAAAAAAAGCTCTCAAAAAGCTTAAAGTGTAAAATAGACAAGAATAATAAGTACATTAATACATTAATAAAAGTAAAATAAACGCCTTTATGTTACGTCAGGAGTGTTGACATTCGTGTCCGTGAGACGGTCCCTGGTTTTTTAAATGACGTAAGCGACGATGACTCAGCGTCGGAGGAGGGTGTGTACACAGCCAGCAGATACACAGTCTCATTTTAAAAGTGGTAACCGACAGTTTTGACCAAATATATTTTCACGGAACATCATTATAAACCATTGTTACCTGAAAAGATATCGCAAAATGATGTTTATTAATGTCCTACACCTGTCTGAAAAGTGAACCATAACGCCACACTCGTATTTTTAAACATGTATTTACTATCTGAGTCACGCTGCACAAATGGCTATTTTTAAACTAAGAAAACCACGTGAACAGTTATGTTTTTGCTCTTCCACGCCATCCTCTGTGACGTCGAAGTCTATTTTTAGCAGGAATCCCAATCGTTCTTATTTGTAGATTTGAAAAGATGAACATTTAAGTGTCGATTAACGAGCTTTACTGGCCTATCAATGAGATACTGTTGAAAATTGTCAAAGATTAGACAAAAGTATGTTGTTTTTTTCTGCAGAAATTATGTTCACATACCCCAAACTGAGGACAGATATTGTTACATATATTAGATATAGGCAAACTGTCGGATTTATATGTATTAGATATAGGCAAACTGTCGGATTTACATATATTAGATATAGGCAAACTGTCGGACTTACATGTATTAGATATAGGCAAACTGTCGGATTTACATGTATTAGATATAGGCAAACTGTCGGATTTACATGTATTAGATATAGGCAAACTGTCGGATTTACATATATTAGATATAGGCAAACTGTCGGATTTACATATATTAGATATAGGCAAACTGTCGGATTTACATATATTAGATATAGGCAAACTGTCGGATTTACATGTATTAGATATAGGCAAACTGTCGGATTTACATATATTAGATATAGGCAAACTGTCGGATTTACATGTATTAGATATAGGCAAACTGTCGGATTTACATATATTAGATATAGGCAAACTGTCGGATTTACATGTATTAGATATAGGCAAACTGTCGGATTTACATGTATTAGATATAGGCAAACTGTCGGATTTACATATATTAGATATAGGCAAACTGTCGGATTTACATATATTAGATATAGGCAAACTGTCGGATTTACATGTATTAGATATAGGCAAACTTCGGATTTACATATATTAGATATAGGCAAACTGTCGGATTTACATGTATTAGATATAGGCAAACTGTCGGATTTACATATATTAGATATAGGCAAACTGTCGGATTTACATATATTAGATATAGGCAAACTGTCGGATTTACATATATTAGATATAGGCAAACTGTCGGATTTACATATATTAGATATAGGCAAACTGTCGGATACCACCTTTAAGTCATATTCCAGTCCACACCAAATGCCAGTTTCTTGACTGTTGTTGATATTAAATGCACTATACGCGTTTGTATATCATCTCTAATCTCGTTCAGACGCACACAAACATTTGTCCGGACAGGAATCTTATGACAGATCAATCGTTGGAGCGTCGTTTCCAGGTACAAGTTGTGCGGTATGGAAGGAACAGTGGGTGCTGATTTAAACTCGGGCCTTGATATAGCACGGTCTTTAAAATAGCAGTGGTAAAGGCCCCCTTGTTCGCTCAGACAAATATAAGGATAGTGACTTAACTGGTCGGCCAGGTATCATGATAATATGGCTGTGTGTGTAATGATGTAAGGCACGGAATGCATAGGAAGGTAGCCACCATATCTGTGTCAAGCTTACACTATCTCCGGACAACTAAACGGTTTTTGCTGGAACGAGAATCCAGGCAATCAAAAAAACAAACAAACAAAAAACAAACAAACAAAGATGCGTCTCAAAGATAGCGAATATATGAGGTTTGTAGCTTCCCGGACTGCTCAGCCGCTCAACACAGATGTTCGATTCCCGTAGCATCGGTAGTTTCCGTCCCCTCAACACACACTTATTATAGCTGTAAGCGGCCCATCCGACCGTTATTTGTGTCGTGCGATTTATTTGGAAAAAAAAACAACAACCAATACACAAACACAAAATCTAGTGCCGATAAAGTATTGATCTATTTGCTTAAATCTCACAAAGCTAGATAAAATAAACATTTGAGCAGACAGTGATCTTTGTTTTGCTCCTTTTTTTCGATTGATGGAATCTTCGATGCCCCGGCCTTTTAAAGGAATGTGTTCGATTAAAGCATCAGCTTTTTTTGTCTCAGAATCTTGTCCGCTTTGATGCAATATGTCAGACATATTCATAACATTGCGCAAAACAACAACAACAACGGCGGGATTTTTCTTCTTGTTTTTATATATCGTGTAGGAACACTACCGAAATGTTCAGGAATGTTTAAAGACATCCTGGTAGGTAGGTTGTCGCCTCCGGCAGAAACTAGAATCATATCATTACTATACGGAAACATGATAAAATTCGAACCTTTACATGTTGGATCATTGTCTTCCAGTTTGTGAAAATAATTCGTTTGTATTTATTATAGGTAAGCTCTAGGAACTCGTAAATTTTAAAAAGACGTCATGATCCCTATTCTAGATAAAGTGCATATTCTCCGAAATCTGGATGTCATGATCCCTATTCTAGATAAAGTGCATATTCTCCGAAATCTGGACGTCATGATCCCTATTCTAGATAAAGTGCATATTCTCCGAAATCTGGATGAAAAAAATGCTAAGTCTCCCTCTATCTTACTCCTTTCCATTTAAAATTAATCGTGTAAAAGACAGATTGATTATTCCGCAAGAGCAGTACAAGACAATTTTACAAGATTACTTGTTCTTATTATTATCGGGAAGGGACAATAAGACGCAAGTCAGTGTGTCCTGCATTGCTGCTTCGTTCATTATTCATAACTTGTTAACTGCCTTTCATAAGAGATGGAATGGTTAAGATAAGAATACTAGCATTTTTAGTACCACATGAATGCTCCTTATGACAAAATGTTTACATTAGAAAAATATAAATAAGTTCTGTTGACGCAAGTCCATATATTCTATAGTCTTTTTTTCTTATTTCTTATAATCGTTGTTACTATATTTAAAGAAATATTCATGCAAAAATCATTATAACTGGACCTAATGTACAACTACTACCTTTTTAACAATGGTTGAATCCTTGTTCTCTGCTTCCTGTCGATTTTGCCATATTGACAAAAAGTCTTTGTTTCTTTTATTTCTGTTTGTTCTGTTATTTGCGCTCTATTCAACTAGTTACAGACCTCTTTCCATACAAATTTTGCCAATAACGTACTAAGAACACATTAGTTCATACTGATTTACAGCTTCGACGCTTTTCAAGCCTGCTGCGTATAAGGGCCATTGTGACGTTGACCTTCCAAGGCGGTAACTGTCGTGTTTGCGCTTTTTGTTTAACGACTCATCACAGATTTGTTCTTACTTTAATTTTTGGCTTGCACGTGAATACCTTTGTCTTGTGCCCTTTTCAAATTTTGGTATATGCTGCAATGCTCAGAGGAATTTGTCATATTTCCTTATTGTAAACAGTTTTCCATCAGTTTATTAGGGCATCCTAGGTTAGCTCAGGAGGATACTCTAATGATCTATTACCATAGCATATTTTGTTTGCTAGGTATATGTGTATGCAACGTTCATTTGTCATATTGCAACAGTTCCATCCGCAAATCCCAGCATGATGACTTCCAATTTATTTATTTTTTTAGCTGATTTCATATTTCATTTTAAAACTGTAACTTTTAAAATCAACATTGACATTTATTTATAGATTTGAATTTATAAATGATAAATAAGTGATGAAATGACGTTTAAATCTATAAATGAATGTCGATGGGGATTTTAAAGTTGAAATTCTAAAATGAGACATAAAATTATGAAATATGAAGTCGGAAGTCTTTTATTAGCCATTCATAAGTTAGGTTTTTGTACGTTTGACACTTTAGGGCCAGTTACTAAGTACATGTACTTGTCAAGTAAGTCAGATATCTTGAAACAAACTCAGATAGTTGCTGGTCAGTCGTGTATTAAACATGTATTAAACAACAATAAGCTGTATGAACCTCGAACCTGAGCTGAGCTGAACAGAGATAAGCAATTTTAATTATAAATATAAATATACATGTAGTATGTAATCGTTTGTATTTAATGATATTCTATATATTTATTCCACAAATAAAATCAAACTACTTCTTTAAGTCTTTGGTGCTTTCGAGTAAGAAAGACATAGGCAGCAACGGAGCTGACAGTTTCAGTTTTAGGTTATGTATAAAATAGCTGCACTCTAATGAACTTACCTCAATATTAAAATCGATTTTTGGCAAAGATAGAAGCTCATCCATTAGTATATTGGGACCTTTCCCTGGTGCTGTGCTGGTTTAATATTTCACTTAAAACATAGCTGAAATGCAACAAACAAGCAAAAATGAGTATAAATAAAAATAAAACACAGTTTTGGTATTTCTGACTAATACTTAACGGGTTTTAAACACGCATTTGCTAAAAGTTTACGGCCGTTCATGTATGCATATCACTCCCTTTCGGGCAAAGCAGTTAAACGTGGCGTAATGTGACCCCTAGGGACAGAGGTCCTACAAATGTGTTTATTAAGACATAATCACGTGGGCCGCATTTTCTTGGCTCATAGATGATGGCTTGTTTCTCTTCATATTAGTGTTTTTACCGATGTCATTGTTTATTTAGAGAATCGAACTGCCCTTCGAAACACAGCAAGGAAACAAATTTATACATACATTTTTGATAAGTTTGGATAGTATGCTTATTTGATAATATTTACGAACTATTCTGTTTCTCCCGTTTGATCCGGGTAAAAAAGGAACGTGGCGCCCTCACCCCACACCCCGATCTCATCTACATGTAAGTCTGCTACCATAACTTTAAGCGGTCTGGTGATTCATGTTATTTTTTTCTATCCTGGTTCATGGTAACGTTCCTTATTTCTCATGTTTTTCCTGCGGCAATACGTGTTGAATTATTACCAAAGACCTGGTAAAATGTGATCAATATTTGACAAAGTTTTCTTAAGATGAAAAAAAAACATGGATTCCTAGAAATAAAACATTTTTTTTCATAAGCAAGTGGTTTAAGTAGTTCCTTTTTGTTCTGACACCATAACAAGTCTACAGAACTGAGCAATAACCATAACATTTGTTTCTTGACATGCAACACATACTTATTTTTGCTGTAATGCCGAATCAGGTTCTGCGCACCTCCATTTTTGCTCACCCGGCCTCCATGCCCCACGAGAAAAAAAATCAATTGCTTGCACGCGAGCTAGTGAACTATTTAATTTATTTTAACACCGTTATTAGCTTACTGTTAAACTGCTGCTTTTGGAACATGGTTGCCTAATACCTATTTGCCAATGACGCAAAATCATTCGAATTTGCATTAAGCGTCAAATGAAGAGAGATAAATATAAATACAGTGTGTTATGATTTTGATATTTTCCTGTTTGTACTTCACACAATTAAAACGAACGTGTGAAGAGCTATTTACAGCATTATATCACATTTCTCCAGACAGATAAATCAATTGAAAAGTTTGAACCGTGAACAGAATTTAATTTCAATGAGTTATATTCCAAAATATATTTTCTGCATTTCATATTAACATGTATTTTTAACTTGACGAAAAGAAAAAAATGTTACATACTTCAAAAAATTCCACGCTAGTTGTTCTATAATAGAAACATTAACACTCATGACAGACAGAAGTATAAACATAGCTTTTTTTTAATTTTTTTTTTTTTGTACCTGACTCTATTGAAAATTATTGTGAAAAAGATGTTAAAACATACGTTTATCATCTATATGCGCCGAGGAATGGCCTGCATATTGTATTCAAATGTGTTTTTTTTCCTCTGGTTACTTATTCATACTTTGTAAATAAACATGTAATTATGTTTTGCCTGATGTGCCAGCATATATTATACTGGTGCATGTTCTTGATACTGATTTTAAAATTCAAATAATGACGTCATGAACTCCATGTGAACTTCAATCGGGCATAATACCTTCTACATGGTGTGTCTAATAAATATAACATGACATTTCCTACTAAGTTCACACTTAATATTTGTTATCATACACTTCCGTGATAGCCTTTTCACATATGCGATAGTTTAATATTTTATCGCCTTAGGTGGAATTGAGTATTTTCCGCAACGAGGTCACTCTATTGATTTCTATGTCCGTACTTCCGAACTATGTCTACGCCGATGTTTAGTCTTGACCTAAATGCATCGTTCCTACTATTAAGTTACTTTTGTTACATGTTTGTGCCTACAAGGTATACATGTACTTTCCTAACATAGACGCTGTATTGCACATGACACCTTTACGCCACGACCGAAAACATTGTGCAAAGCCTTTAGACACAAAATTAAAAAGTATAGATGTATATCCATAAGGTTTCAATATGCAGTGATTTCATGCTTATAACTATTGTCAATACGGTATTTGATGTAATGCGCTCTGTTCTCTTCTTGCTTAGTTTAAGTTAGATTACTACATTGTCAGAGCATGGCAGTACGTTCTTTTTTACAGCTATGGTTCTATGCCTTCGTTTGAACGGGTTGTTAGGTGTGCACCTCTGTTGAACAGAAGTCCGACGGCGACTGTTTGCTTCACATCATTGCTTTCCTTTACACGTACGCGTTAGGTATCTAGTATAAGATTAATAAAAGCAGCAGGTGATACAGTATTCAGACGGAAACCAGTACTGAGGGCTTGGAGCAATGCACAGTAAATAGTCTTGCTCAACTAACATCACGTGGTCTGTTTCGGGGATCGAACCTGGAACCTTCCGATCCGAAGTCCATTATAATCATTATACCACAGACGCTCTGTAAAATCGTTAAAAGGGTTGTGGTAAAGGATTTTTTGACAACACTCAGGCACACATAAGGACAGTTGTACGAAGGTCTGGTGTCAAGTTGCTTTCAATGGGTGTGATATCATGTCAAGTTTTCCTTGCATACTTTCCCAGTGAAGGCAGCACAATATCTGCTTGTAATAGACACCAGCTCCGGATAATTGAAAATTTGATTTTATGAAGATAAACGCACAGTATCTTGTCTAGCGTATAGGAATAGTGTTGTTCTTGTTATGATAGTTCTAATTGTGTATTTAGTATGTATGTCATACATACATATGATATATTTTATGTCTTTATTTTGTTTCAGGGAGGCCAGTGATGGACTGGAGTGAATGATTTACAACATTCTAACAAGGGTTTTCAGTTATCACCCATACTGGGTTGAAAACCTTCGAAGAATAAAAAAAAATGTTATAAATCGACTCCACTCCACCACTAACCTCAATGCTAAAAGAAAGATAAAATATGGCAAACTGTTATTGAATGATTTCAAATTTAGAAGTCATGTCTTAATAAATAATTAAACCCCCTTATAAAACAGGTGTTTTGTCATACATTGCACCAACTAGTTTGTGTGGAATAGCATTAATTGAAACACCTGATGCTACTGAAGTCTCTAATTATGCCAATCAAAGGCTATTTCTCTTTCATTGAATTTTCCTCGAACCCACGTTAGCTTGTTAAGATGAGGACCGTTCACAAATGAATGTCGTGCTTTGCTTATTAATCTTCGACCCAATGAGCTATGACAAATCTATTCGAACAAAGCATATGTTAACAGTGTTTGGTTCTGAGCGTACAATGTATGCGTTCACAGTGTTTAAGTCAGAGCGTACAATGTATGCGTTCACAGTGTTTGGTTCAGAGCGTACAATGTAGGCGTTCACAATGTTTGAGTCAGAGCGTACAATGTATGCGTTCACAGTATATGAGCTGACAATGTATGCGTTTAGGCGTTCACAGTGCGTGATTCATTGCTTACAATGTATGGTTTAGGCGTTCACAGTGTGTGAGGCAGAGCTTACATTGTTTGCGTTCACAGTGTGTGATTTAGAGCTTACAATGTATGCGTTCACAGTGTGTGGTTCAAAGCTTACAATATATGCGTTCACAGTGTATGGTTCAGAGCATACAATGTAGGCGTTCACAATATTAAGATATCTTGCAGATCTTACAATATTTGCGTCCACATTGTACGATTTCCTGCAGATCTTACTACGTATGTGTTCACAGTGTGGTATTTCCTGCAGATCTTACAATGAAAGCGTCCACATTGTACGATTTCCTGCAGATCATACTACGTATGTGTTCACAGTGTGGTATTTCCTGCAGATCTTACAATGAAAGCGTCCACATTGTACGATTTCCTGCAGATCTTACTACGTATGTGTTCACAGTGTGGTATTTCCTGCAGATCTTACAATGAAAGCGTCCACATTGTACGATTTCCTGCAGATCTTACTACGTATGTGTTCACAGTGTGGTATTTCCTGCAGATCTTACTATGTATGTGTTCACAGTGTGGTATTTCCTGCAGATCTTACAATGAAAGCGTCCACAATGTACGGTTTCTTGCAGATAGTATGTTATGTTACTAGTCCAGACATGATTTTAACTTCGACAAATATGTTTATCTCTCTCTGATTATGTTTTGCGTTAATAGCGAGTTTATTAAAAGTTGTTGAAGTAAAAACAAATTATAATTTTAGAACTTGTCTTGAATGTATGCTTCTGTTGTTTTATCCCTTATTTAATCCAAATTATTTGTTTTTTCCGAACACTGAATCTTCTTTAATGAGTGTAAACTCAAGTACATAGCATTAATGAAAACTTCTGATGATACCGTATCACGATACCCTGTCGGCGTTATTAGGCAAATCATAGAACATTGGATTGCTGTCATTCACTAATTTGTCTTTTTCATTATCTTTTTTACATGGGACCCATTGACAACAAACAGCCACGGCTCCGTTGTTCACCATTTTACGTTTTCAGTGAAGGCAAACCTGTGGAAACAAAAAGTAATTACACAGGCTAATATTTTCTGCAGATTTCTCCTGTTCGTGTTGATACACGTAGTTGCTAAGTGGCTAATTTATTCATCCAAAGATAATGGCTTCTGGCACGGAAAAAAAGCACAAAATGTTTACTTACAAGCAAGGTTTAACAAGTTTAGTTAACGACTAAACACCTTAGTTGACAACGTGTTACATTTCTTCATTGTAATCACCTATACTAAATTATTTATTTAATTATAGTGTTATCTCTATTTTTGCAAAAATATCCGAAATACGGAAAAAAATCTAGCAAACATCTTAACCTTGTTCGAAAATGGAAGCTCCAAATTCATGACAGGTTGGGTCAAGCCTTGATCAAGTGAAAACATGTTTTACCTTTGTTAAGGGTTTTGCCAGTAACCTGAAAGTTGCTGATAGAATCAATATATGACCATTCATAAGTAATACTATTCACTCGAGCATTTCACAAAAGTTTGTTTTGTTATGTTACCTTTATTACTATATTATTTATAACATAAACAGTCATAGACAGTTACACAATTTATGATGCAATAGAAAAATACATATCGTGTGATGATAACAAATATTTTTAAAAGCGTTTCCTTTAAGTTCAATGGCGAAGAAACAAAAACAACAACAAACCCAAAGCAGAAAACAACAACAGCAACAAGGACATGGACTTGCTTCCATTGATCTAACGTATCTGTGACGTAACCACGACAGTGGCGCCATAAATACATCTGATCCAGTGCTGATTATACTGCTTGTGACAACGATTTGTTAATGAATCGCGATGCATTTGCAAAACTCCGGAAGTAGCTAAAACAATCTAACATAGTATTGACGTGTCATTGTCGTATTCATGACGTTGTTTCCTAAAATACATCTGATCCCAAACTTGTAAATTAACTGGTTATGCGAACGTTCTTGAATCTTTATTCAATTGCAAAAAGACCGGACGCAGCCTCCAACGATCAGACGTATTATTTTCGTATGCATGATAACGCAACCATAGCAAAAACATTTTATCTAATTACAGAATGCTGTTAAGACTATCTTTGTCGATTGTTTTTGTTAGTTTTTATTCATTTGCAAGTGATTTGCAAATTCATGCTGTTCTGAAGATATAATAGACAAAATGGACAGTTTACCGATTGATCAGTCTACAACATAAATGCATGTGTAAGCGCGTTAGGTTTTATATGTAAATGATAAATTAATGATTTCTTTAGTGAAATATAATATACTGACCAAGATATTTTCAATTAATAGTGCTTTACCATGACCATTTTGATATAAAACAACCAACTGTGCACCAAATATAAAATAATGTTAAATGTCATTCATATAGTGTTCGCTGGTTGATTGGTAATGAAGTTCTTCATAATATGCATTGTAGTTAGACAAGGTAAAACGAAACAAATGGATATCATATAGTATTGTCATACATGTATCGCCGGGAATCCCTAGGTCGTAACTATGTGGCCGAAATTATTGACGACGCTTTTGCCTAAGCATATATTAATAGCATAATATAAAATATAATGGTAGAAATAATACCAAATAGCATTCTGCTGTAAAATATAGAGCATATTGAGTCTGCCAATAAGATAAAAACATCTATGTATGTAAATACGCCTGGTGCAAGTTTATATTTAAATATATGTCTTAATTATCGTAAGGCTGTGTCATGGTTACTTTCAAGTAGTTCCGTTCAAACTGCCTGATTTTAATCAATAATCGAGATGTTTTACCTGCATGTTTAGACAAGTTTTATATCAACCACAAAAACAAACAAGACATATTTCTCTTCTTTTCCATCGTGCAGAGCCGCAATTGGTGACAAACTCCATTTTTCGAAATTAGACAACTGTAACAGATTCTCAGTTTAACTTGTATGAAATGTCCCAAGTACGTTACGTGCCGTACTAGATCACACATCAACGTGCAGAATTACATTTTAATCAAGTTTAGCCGTTCAGAATTAAATCCTTAATAAGATTTTCCCGCCACTTCAGTTCCTCTGATTACACGAACCACAGAAGTCGCGCATCATCTGCGCACGTATTTCTATGTTTGGCCTACTGTTGGACTTTTTTCGACCAAACGCCAAACATTAACAAAATATGTTTTTTTTTCATCAGAAATGTTTAATTAATCTCATCGCTTTATTAAGATCTTATCTACTAAATGGCATTCAAATAAACCATATCAGATCAAGGGATGGTTTCCAGTCTTTGACACAATTACTTAACCAGATCTCTTCACATAAGTCATATATATATTTGTTCGAGTTGCATCGTTTAATGTATAGGCGTATACGAAATGTCAAAGGAAGAAGTTAATATTCGTTTTTGTTAGAATACGAAAATATAACAAAGTCCAATGAGTATTGCAGCATATCTTTGAATTTGTAAAAACACATTGCAAAGGTTTTCACATGTCAGTCAAAACTTTCAACAAATCTGTGACGATACAACAATTACCGCCCTAGATCGATCAGTCGGCAAGAGGGTTGGAAATCTAACCTTGCACTTTGTTAGGGTGGTGATGGTAGAGTAGGGGGTGGGGCGGTTCTCTCTAAAAAAGAAAACTGTTTTATTTGAATAAAAATTGTCTAAATGGTCACGTATTCTTAGATCTAAGTTATGACGTCTATTAAAAGATAAGGGAAACATAACTAAAATACTGTTCATATTGTATTAGGGTGAGATTAGAACAACTGAAAACTCTTAATTGTTAAAAAAAACTAAATAGTTGAATAACGTACAAAATGATCAGAAAAGAAGTTTAAATGTAATAAATCTGTTTGTTTTTTCTTAAAGTCTTCTGACAAAATTAAATTGTGTTTGAATTCAGTTTTTGTCATGCAACATTTGAAGATGTGCCCAAGCATAAAATCTTATTAAAGGAAGATCCCCTCTCATGAATTATATCTTGGATAGTCTTAAATACGATTGTCCTCTAGAAAATAAATTTATCAGCTTACCGGATCGACTTTTCACTTATTTCCAACTAGGTAATTTATTCTTGGATTCCCTCGCTTGTTGGCTGCATCTTCACTTAAGGAATCAATTTCAATGGGAAATCGGCTGAACAAAATGAGCCTAAAATATGCCCTTAATTTGAATTGCATTGGGTGAAAGTTAATTGTTGTCACTAAAAGTGGAGCTTAGGGAGCCGTAAATTGTTGTGTTCTGTCAGCCTTGGGAAATCAGCGTTTCAAAACAACACCGAATAAAGCACACATTATTCTTCAATCATACATAGAATACTTCGGTTATCTGACTTTGGTCCGGAAACTCTTCCCGTGTTCTGCATTGATTGCAATTGACTCTTATACATTCAATGACTCGGGTTTGCTTTAAATTAAAACGATGACTGGACGGGTCTTAGAAACTAAAAAAGACCATGCCTTCATTATTGACAGGCACTGTTGGAATATTTCCTCTCTTCGTCTCTCCAGTCGTCCCACATATACACATAGATGTACATGTAGTGGCAGCGGCTTGTGCAGTCTCTATGGCCCTTTTAGTGAGATTACAAAGTTGTTATGACGTCTGAAAATTGTCTGTCTTTATTTGATAACATGCCCATGCTTGCATAAATATTCGGCAATTGTTATACTGTAAGACTTTTATTTAAGTTTTCGTCTATGGCTCTACTAGAATTTTCTTAGTTTTTTTTTCTTATTCGATTTAAAATAACAGACACTACTTTTCGTTCGTCTTTAAAAGTATCTGTCCTGTTTTGTATGACTTCATTATATTATAAAAGTTTCTATATTTAATACTACATAGTTTGGACAACTTTCTAATTGTTTGAAAATATGCATCTTGTAGTAATGCTGATTTCTAATGATCATACGTTCAAAACGTTTTCGTTATTAATGCATTTATAGTTTTAGCTATTGTAGATTATTCATTGCATTTGTTTTATAGAACGTCGTTGTTAATTAATTTAGCTCTACACTCGCTGCTGGTGCTTACTGTTAGCTGCTACATTTGATTCATTTACTCTAGTCGTCTCTGAGAAAACCCTGCAGGTTATGAACTAGAACAAAAAAAGATAATGGTACCTCATTCGGTCTTTTTGCCAATTTACCGTTTTAGTGGCGGTAATGCTTTCCGCTATTCGTGTTTTGTCCTGTTTCAGTGATTTTATCACTTTTATATTGACTTTACATGTATATACCTTTTGCTCGTGCTGTTTTTTGTCTTAAAGGACCATTTCATGTTTTCGTATTAAAATTGTATATCGCATTTGTCCAAAAACGCACATAAAACCTATACTGAGCAATATGAGCCTTAATTGGTTCTGCTGGTATTAGAAACTAATTGTTGTCACTGAGAGCTATATATCGCATGTTGCCTATCATTATATACCATTCAGTAATTCGAAACATTCCTGCAACAGTACGAAAAAGAAAAAAAGTCGCTAAGCAAAAGATAAAATAAACACAATTTTCTCATTGTACATCCTTCTGTACTTATATGAACCAGTGGTAATTTATCGTAGAATTGTTTTAGGTTGAATATCCGCTTTTAGCTAGGATCGAAGTCGTTTGTTAACCAGAAGGTCTTGGCAATGTATGCTTCATCAGTCGTTGACAATCGGGACACGTCGGATAATTCACGAATCGTCTTTAGGATGTATGACGGTAAAACCCCACGAAAATAAACAAGTCGTGTGCCAATGATGTCATCGAAACAACCTCTACCGAAAATGCATAAACAGCTGTATATCTAACGAGATGCAAACAGTTAAATAGATAAATTAAAGTTAATAGGCTGAAAAAATCCCATACACTAAACCTATCGCCTTTGTGAAGAAACTTTATAAGACGTATTCTTCTTCCGGCGAACAAAGCGGTAGCGATTCTGTAAGAATCATTGCATCAGATACATCCGAGAGATGATTGTTCCGAGGAAACAATTATCCGGGGAGATGCGATTGCAGTCTTGGATAAATCACGTTAACAATATTTTCCATTTAGTACTTAATGTATTTTGTATAGAAATTATAACACTCAGACAATGTATCATTATTTGAGTAAGCAGTGCTTCCTCGTAGATGAAATATTGTTTGTTGGTCGCTAGATCCTAATAAAAATGGTTCAATATTTCCAGCAAAGATAGACTGGATCACATCTAATGGAATCTGACAATGTCTTGTCATATATATTTTATGTAATATCGTTACAAACTTGATATAATGCAGTTAGGAAGACACGCCAACTTGGACTTGGTGTAGATCCTGGATAGAGTCTTGACATTTCCCAGGCACACTAACATTTCAAAATATTTTCATTGCATGTATTAAATTATGTTACAAGATGCGTCAAATTGTGTGTGAATGTAAATGCGTGAGTAAATGTGAATGCGTCGCCATGTTTGTGTGTGTCTGCATTTGTCGTATATGTTTATGTGGATGTTTGCGGCATTATTATGCCGGAGAGTGCATTTTCATGTTTACTAAAATGTATGTACCCATATGCGTCTGCGCATTTCTGAATTTGTGTGTGTGCTTTGTTTTGTTCATTTGTGTCTATTTTATGCGTATGCATGCTGACTATTTTTTTAAGAAATGCGTCGTTTGTTTATACTATTAGGTGTCAGAATTTTTTCCGTGCGTAAATATTTGCTTATTTCTGCTTCTGTTTGTCTGTTTGAGATATTGGTTATGCAAATGGGATCTCTTTATGCTATAAATAATGTTTATATCTGCCTCACAACAACGAACACCTCAATCAGAATGCCATTAAAATAAATCGACGTGGTTGCGATGTGGAAATTTTTGTCATATATCAATATCATTTTAGTATTAAACAGGCTTTTTATAATACAACTGAATTATCCCTCGTCATAAATCGTCCATAAAAAGATCCTAACGTTTGATTTTAAGTTTCATTTATAACTGCTTGTTTAGTTTTCTATGTTGAAGGTCTAGCAAAAAGAGTTTCTAATTCTTCCTGTTGTTTTTTTCTGGTAGTTCTTGTCTTACTGAACAATCTACGGAAAGTGCCGATGTCAGAATCGAAAAAAAAACCCATAACGTAATAGCTATGAAAGCGTTCCAAAAATTGCTTCGTTACAGCCCTTTCAAAAGACAAATAGTTTGCGCAACATTTGAGGCAGCACGTTTCAAAGCCAAAATTAAGACCGAATATCCTGAACATAGGCTGTAACACTAATTCTTTCTGTCATTTATTTCAAACTTCTAAGACTTTACAGTGGAAAGTTAATACTGCCTGCATATATACCATTAACATTGTTTGCCTAATTTACCGTTTTGTTCGACAAAACATCTGAAATTAAAGCACAACAACAATATCTTCAAAAATATTTTTATAATATGTCGAAAAAGCGATCAGTTTCAGAATTGTCATATTATGATACATCGATTCCCGTATTTATATGACGTAGTTTTAAGCTGCTTTGCGGATTGTCCTAAATAATGTCTATTTATGGCAGCTCTAACTGATGTTTTACAGCAGTAAGTCGTCTTGATCCTGTGATTCATTTTACAAGCAGTACCAATATGAGTTATTGCGTCGGATTAGATATATTCAGGAATATTTTGTTTGATTTAAGACAGGAGAGATCCAAGTCAGTGTCGGATCAGAATTTTGTATTGGACGTCATATGGTTTAAATAACGTATTTTGTTGGAGTTACCTCAGCAGCGAGGCTAGTTTGAAGTGCTGATATGTCTACCACTGTGACCGTTACAAAACGTTCCATAACTTCGCAATGAAAAGTACTTATCGCAGCTTATTCATGGTTTTCACTATAATCATGACATTTCTATAGCCGCGGACTTTCAATGATGCACATATTGGTAATTTGCTTCGATGGCGTCATTTACGTACAGGCATTATCACAACATTGTTATCCGATAAAAAAGCCTGATAATTGTCCAGTGAATTGTCGATTTGTGCGAACAGATAGACTAGTGTATTGACGCAAAATGACGTTATGGCGACGCGAACAGGACTATTATTGCCTTGAAATACGTTGGTCCAATTAACACTTGCATACACCGTACATACACTAGTTTAATATTCTGAGTAAAACAACTTTGTTAACGTACAGTTAACGTACAGTTTGCAGAATTTCTTTGATAAACGTGGACTTATATAATGATGGTGCTAGTTTTTCAATGTTCCCAATGCAATGTAAAGTATAGCAAATTCACAACGTATGAGAGACACCAGAGGGAAACACGTTGCAGTACATGGCGACACATGAAACATGCAATTAAAATTAAGAACATTAATTCAATAGTTAAATATGAACATATTTCGGAAGAGAGAAACTTTTAAAAAGTACAAGCTGCTATTGTCATTAAACTATAATGCCATGAGGAAAAATGGCAAAGTAGAACTTGAGAGAGGTTAAAAAATGTATAAAGTATCGGTGTTAAAATGGTAATAAATGAAGAAATTATTGCAAGCGAAACTTTATGATGATTGAACTTTGCTATAAAAACTTGTCAAAATATTGAGTTTGTACAAAACTATCTTATTGAGCAGTTAAATTTAAATTTAAGTTCGTAAATACTGGACAGAAGGAAAACTCCAGCGGAAAAATTTAATAGTTGTTACAGAGCTTCCATTTTATGACGTATTAGTTCTGTAAGGAAATGAAAACAAACAACATAAAATAGAAAACTGATCACTTGCTTTTTGCTTGCTTTAGAAATTAGAACCCAGTTGATATTTTCAATGTTCAAATATGAAGTTAGGAAACAGTATGGACATGCATTTTATAAGTGTTGCGTTATGAGCTTTATACGAAAAGGAAATAACACAAATATGCAAATGTGTTGTTGTCTTTTTTTGTCTTTGTAGCAAGGAAAATAAAGATTTGTTATCGGTTAAAATTAAAATTTAATTAGAATGTAATTATTTATGAAGTTTTTCCACCAAAATAAAGAATGTGCTTGCTGCAAACAAGATACATGTAGAAAGCATTAACGTTAATAAACTAAAAGCATACACTTTTGTTTTAATCATTGTGTATAAATTACAATTTTAAATGTAAAAGAAACTTCTGACCTCGTAAGCTGCGGACATGGCGAAGATAAAAATCTATTTATTTAAATCAAATTCGGTTAAATATGATAAATTCAATTGATCATTTTTCTTAATTATTGTTTCAATACTAACACCATTATTCCCGTGCCAATAATAATCAGGCTTTTTAAGTTTTGACAGATTTTCTCTCATAATCTTCTTAGTTTAATGTTGTATTTTCGAACTATTAATTTTTATTTAAAAAACTGAGATAAACACCGATGTTCAGATATTGAGACTTTCTGTGAAAACGCTATAAAAGGCAATACACCGTTCCCACCCTTTGTTACTGTTGCTGTCTCCACATACGGTATCGTTTAAGGAGATGCTTAATTGCAAACTACGTTTTAGTAATATATTTAAGTAATATATATTTAGAACTGTTTCTCCATGTGCGCATTTTTAACGTGTATTTTGCACGCTGGGGGTTGCTTGTAACATGTAATTTGATGTTGTGTTGCCTATAAATGCAGTACTGTAGTTGTATGGTTGCTAACATAGCTCAAAACGTAATAATCCATTAAAGCGATGAACTGTTTAACACCTACATTCACTTAATAACACTTTAATATGTCATTAACGTCAACAAAAAGAAAAACGAAATGACAAATTCATTTCGTAAATTAAGGAAGCTCAAATCATATCATTTAAGTAAATCTGTTACATGTAAGCAAACATACATTACAATGTGATATTTACAATGTACGTATCTATCGCAGGTGAGACATTTCGTATACACCCCAACACAGAATCGTTTTCGAAATAGAGAAAGGAATTATTCTTTTAAGGATGTTTGCTATTCGTGTATATACTGACTTTCAATACCGAGTGAATTTCTAGATTTTTCTTTAAATGCAGATTCTATTTAAGCATTTAAGAGGTTGAATACATACACCTTGCAAGCAACTTTACATATACACAATTTCATTCGCTGCAAACACAAAAAAGCCGTATCAATAAAGAACAACAAACAACACTAACAAAAACAAACACAAAAGGACTACACATTCCCCCCAAAAAAACAAATCAACAACAACAAAACACACAACAACAAAAACGAAACAACAACATCAGTAACAAACCAAAACAACAACAACAAACAACATCAAACAATCAACAACACAAAATCAACAACAGAAAATGGTGATAAATTACCCCCTATTAATGTTGCTCGTTTGCTTCCCACGAACGATTCTCCCAGTCGTCTGTTTACTATTTAATCGAGATATTTGTTTAGATTAAAACAGTTATTAAACAAAAAGTTATTAGGAACTTCTGTGCGGTAGGATTTTAGATAAGAGGATTGAATGGCTTAATAAAGATTGCAACGACAGACACCTTTTCTTAACACCCTGCTGGTTTCTTCATCCATTTAATATAAAACTTCTTTACCCACAATGCAGTGAAATAAAGTTCGAAGATACGACTAAACCCACCTTCACGTTATGACATATGTGACATTAATCAGTGGAATTGGCGCAGTTGTTTTTTCTCTGTATTGTATTTAAAAAAATGCTGAAATGGCAAAGTTAGAGTAAACATGTATATCTAAGTAAGTAAAAACTAAAATTAACAGACCTGATAATTTCACCTTCGTTGTTGCATTGTTTTATATATGTAGTCGAGAGTGCATCCTGCATATGTTGCTGTTGCAGCTGCAGCTCCGCCTGCTTCTGATGATGTTGTTGTATTTCGTTATGATAGCCATACAAGCATTGGCATCGTTAGAATTCTTCTTTAAGTACACCTTTTTATAACTCATATAACTGTCACACTTCTTTAAAAAAAACTATTAAAAGTTATTTGTTTAAAACCAAAACTTCTCGGGCGGATATAGAACTACACTATTTGCATAACTCTGATCATTTCGGCTACGAGAGACGAAAAGCAAACATGTGAATTCTGTTTTGCAGTGTTTTCCCTGTTGTTAGTAAGTCATTGTGTATACCCTTAAACTTAGCTTACTCTATTTAATATGTGCCAATTGCATATAATACAACATATCCAAACCCAATAAAGAAGATTACATAAAGTCCATTGCCTTAATTTGAACCACGTTCTGTTTGCACGCCACAGTGTCAGCATGCAAGCATCATGTTTGTCAGTTAATCAAGTTATCACCTTTTTTATTACGCGTTAAAGCTTCTCGGATGCAGTTAACCAAATTAGCATTTTATTTTTTCTTAGCTTAAAAGGCACATATATCCCTTAGATTCATTGTATCAACGACGGAAAAACAAACCACTTTATTAAACTAAAATAGTTTTTCTTAATGTGCTCTTTGCTGGTCTTTGCAATGTTATCTCCCCGTCTCATTTTATATGTCTAACATGAGCACAAAGCCAGTAGTCTAGTTCAAGTACTGTATGAACGTGTTGTAATATATTTATTTCAAACCAATGTAAGATAAATAAATACAATATATATATATTTCCTTATAACAATGTAAAATTAGAGAAAAAGTTACAGTTTGGATAATTTCAATAAACATTTATATTGCACATTTACACTCTCGCTCTTGGCAAACAGTTTATTTTCCTCGAAGCTTCTATTTGTCTTGAACAAATATTGATGCTCCTGCCTGGAGACTTGGATCGGAAGCATCTTTGCCAGTATCGACAAGAATAATCGTGGTTATTTATGATCTAGCCAGCTACAACAGCTGAGGTTTTTGCACGTACGTGTAAAACCTATGACAGCTTTTCCTTGGAACGTCTCCGAAGATAACTTTACTGTGTTATGTAACATTACCTTTTAAAGGTGGTATCCGAAAGTTTGGACCCCATTGTATCTCTAAAGTATCCAAAGAAATTATTTGTATTTGAAAAGTTTTTTGAAAGGCTGTTTGTTGATTTCCTACCTTTAAGTGAAATTTGAAGTACCCCACAGCTCATTATAAACATGTATTTTATAACTGAGCCACGCTGCACAGTTAGCTGTTTTTAAACTAAGAAAATCATGATCTCAGATACTCTTGGGATCACATTAAATCATTATACGGGTAATTCGATGTGACGTCGATATGTAGTTTTAACAGAAATCCTCGTCATGCTTATTTATAGATTTAAAAGAAAGACATTTTAAGGGATTTTTCATGATTAGCATTTTGTCAAAATTCCACCACAAAAAAACAGGCATAATATATATGCACTGTTTTCTGCGTAGTATATCTATAAATATTTTATTGCGACTGCAACGATAAGTGTGGGTTATAAAGAAATGTAAATGCTAAAAGAAGAATGCATATTTTCTTTAATATATTGCGACCAAAAGGAAACAAAATGTAGATACATGCTCACATGTACACTATTCGAAAGTTAACGTATTTACAAGCCTTCTTTTAACATTCTTGTTAGTGAACGTTTTTTATTTTATTTGAAATGAATCGAGAGCACAAAAGAATATCATATCGGTGTTTAATTTATTGTGTTAACGTTAATAAGCGCACCGTAAACCTTAATCATAAATCACGAATCATCAAACATAAATAATTTCGACTTGTGTTCCATATTGCTCAAAGTTGAAGTTTTGAAATTTAAAAATATGTGATAATTAATAATTTCTGTATAATTTATTTATATTTTTCTGTTTCAGATCGAAGCAGTTAATTAAAGATGCAATTCTTGACAACGATTTCCTGAAGAAACTCGACTCTACTCAGATCCGGGAAGTGGTCGAATGCATGTACGAGAAGGCGGTCAAGCAAGGACATTTCATTATCAAGGAAGGAGAACCCGGACAACACCTCTATGTCGCTGCAGGTAAATATACTATGACGTCATTATTGACCGTAACAGACCTGGTAGCGCAATCGGTAGAGCGTCGGCTCCAGGTACAGGAGGCCCCGGGTTCGATCCCGGGCCGCGACAAACCAAAGTCGTTAAAATGGTAGTGGTATAGCTCCCTTGCTAACGCTCAAGCAAATATAAGGGTAGTTCCACGACTGGTTGGCCCGGTGTCAGGATAAAGTGACTGGGTGTGGTATCATGCCAGGTGTTCACGGCATGCTATACACAGTGAAGGCAGCACTATATCTTCTTCAAGTGGACACCGTCTCCAGATAACTAAAATACTGCTGGTGGGATGATAAACCCAATAAACATAAACAAACATAAACAATTGAACGACGGTTCTCTCATCCTTGAATCAATACAACAGAACGAAGCCTGTAAAGCTGACTGAATACCATACAAAAACAGTATTAGCATGTTTGTTAAAACATTACAGCTGATGCAACAGTGCACGTACATATTACTCCAGATGTTGGGTTTTAACACATTTTACTGGGTTATAGTTTTTCTTGTGCGTTTTTTTTTTTTTTTTTTTTTTTTTTTTTTATGTAAGCCGCAGAGAAACAGGGGCAACAAAACCGTTGTGTTGTTGTTGTTGTTTTCAGATGTAAAATTCTGGAGGAAAAAGACAGACACGTGTCTAAGTAGAACCACAAAGCATCGCGTTAACTGGATGACAAATGAAGTGCTTAAATTCGACATAAATTCTTCTTGACTTTGTGAAAGTCATCTCCAAGAAACATGAGATGCGTGAGATGCCGTAATGCACAGGCAATCGGCAGAATTTCTGCTCCTGTTTTAGTTGCAATTTAAGGATAGTTCCACGACTAGTTGGCCCGGTGTCAGGATAATGTGACTGGGTGTGGTATCATGCCAGGTGTTCACGGCATGCTATACACAGTGAAGGCGGCACTATATCTGCTTCAAGTGGACACCGTCTCCAGATAACCGAAATACTGTTGGTGGGACGGTAAACCCCAAAAAAACAAACAAACAAACATTGTTGACCATCAGATACTTAAACAAACTGGTACAGGTGTTTCCTGGATCATCGAGAGCTTTTCGGATAGACAACCCTCATTGTCAAGTCAAGTCAAGGTAACTTTGTTGAACTCAGTTACATATGCAAAATATGAGTTTACAAAGACAAATATATTCATGTTTAAGATATACATGTGGCATGAGAAGGCAAATTTTAGGTAAATTGTAAAATTGTAAACCAAGAATACTACTACTACAACTATTGCTGCTGCTGCTGATGCTGCAACTACTACTACTACTACTACTACTACTACTACTACCACAATGCATATAGATCCAAGTACGATCTACGATAATTGTTTTTAAGCAAGGCATTATTTGAAAGTCCCTACGGCACAATACCTCTGTACCTTCATGTAAACGATTTCACTTATTGGTTTGTGTGGTTTTTAATTCTAATTTTAAACAGAATTTTGCTACAACAAATATTAAACTATTAAAACAAAACCTGATTTTTTTTAAACAGTCATGTCTCCTTTTAACGAGAACATATTACATGTAAAGTGCTCTAAAATACATCGCGTGCAGAGAGAAATCGGGCGTATTTGTTAGATCGCTAAAAATGATGAACATGAAATATAATTCTGTCAAACCATGACCTAAAAACTTCGGAAGAGCTGCTTATACATTATTCTAGGAAGAAGACTATTTACTGCTGGTTTTGCTCCTGATCAGGATCTGTGCTACTTGCTGTTCAGCCGCGAGCTGTCTGATCAGGATCTATGCTGCTTGTTGCTCAGCCGAGAGCTGTCTGATAGGGATATGTGATACTTCCTGCTCAGCCGCGAGCTTTATTATCAGAATATGTGCTTACTGTCTTATCGGGATATGTGATACTTCCTGCTCAGCCGCGAGCTGTCTTTTCAGGATCTGTGCTACTTGCTGCTCAGCCGCAAAATGTCTGATCAGGATCTGTGCTGCTTGTTGCTCAGCCACGAGCTGTCTTATCAGGATCTGTGCTACCTGTTGCTCAGCCGCAAGCTGTCTTATCAGGATCTGTGCTACTTGTTGCTCAGCCGTGAGCTGTCTTGTCAGGATCTGTGCTACTTGCTGCACAGCCGCGAGCTGTATTATCAGGATCTGTGCTGCTTGTTGCTCAGCCGCAAGTTGTATGATCAGGATCTGTGCTACTTGTTGCTCAATTGAAAGCTGTCTTATCAGAATCTGTGCTTACTGTCTGATCGGGATATGTGATACTTCCTGCTCAGCCGCGATCTGTCTTTTCAGGATCTGTGCTACTTGCTGCTCAGCCGCAAAATGTCTGATCAGGATCTGTGCAATTGTTGCTCAGCCACGAGCTGTCTTATCAGGATCTGTGCTACCTGTTGCTCAGCCGCGAGCTGTCTCATCAGGATCTGTGCTACTTGTTGCTCAGCCGCGAGCTGTCTTGTCAGGATCTTTGCTACTTGCTGCTTAGCCGCGAGCTGTATGATCAGGATCTGTGCTGCTTGTTGCTCAGCCGCGAGCTGTATGATCAGGATGTTTGCTACTTGTTGCTCAATCGAGAGCTGTCTTATCAGGATCTGTGCTGCTTGCTGTTCAGCCGCGAGCTGTATGATCAGGATTTGTCCTACTTGCTGCTCAGTCGCGACTAGTATGATCAAGGTATGTGTTACTTGCTGCTCAATCGCGACCTGTCTGATTAAGATCTGTGCTCCTTGCTGCTCAGTTGCAAGCTGTCTGATCAGGATCTATGCTCCTTGCTGCTCAGCCGAAAGTTTCTGATCAAGATCTTTGTTAATTGCTGCTCAATCGCGAGCTGTATGATCAAGATATTTGCTATTTGCTGCTCAATCGCGAGATGTCTGATCAAGATATGTGCTACTTGCTGCTCATTTGCGAGCTGTCTGGCCGAGATCTGTGTTACTTACTGTCATATTACTTGTTTTCGCTGCACGAAATTGTAAGCCAAAAACCGAAAATTGGGTATGAGTTTTAAACAAATGTAGCAGGCTGTGTTTTAATATCTCTGTTTTCGGTTCGGAAAATGATCTGATGTTTTCGTCAATGAGGGTATTGATTGTTCCAATGCTCACATTCTTACATGACTACATGACTCAATTATCAGACCATTGTATATAATAATGTATTTATGTATTATTATTTATGTATTTTTTGTCTTGTTTAAAGCTGATACAAAAGCGCTTTCATTTAAATTATATGTATATGATTTTTAAATTGCTCCAATTTTTGTTGACTTTTAGTTGAAACAATTAGTATTGTTTTGAAAACATCTATGCACATCATGTTTTGAAGATCCAAGGCAAATCCAGTCTACATAAAAAACACAGTTGTGCAAATTCTGCCGAAGATCTTAGTGATATTTTTGTCTGCTTTGCCAGGACGTAAAATGACATTTCTATCAACGATAATGTTAGTCTCTTCTTTTTAAATAGTTTAGAAGCCTTTTAGGCATGATCATAATAAAAAACAATATCAATTATCGGCATTGCGGTGACATTTTAGTTGATGTGTCAGTTTTGTCGGAGAAGGAGGGGCTGTTCCAGTATTCACATCATTACCATGCGTATAACTCACAAGTGGCGGTTTATCATTCATACTAGTGACGCACTTTACACTGCCTCTGGGTATTGTTGGTCACGTGTCCATCATATCTGCAGACGTAGCGTCTCCCAACAGGTTTGATAATTAGTAAACTTTTAATATTCTGTCAAAAAATCCATATTTACTAGATAAGCAACTGGAAGGAAATATTATGTTATCTAAAAAGAGTTTTCGATAAAGGAAACTTATTTGCGGCATGGGTTTCTACCAGCAAGAAAATGATTTACCTATTTGGTGACCGTTTTGCATACTGCACTAAGACTCTAGAAGAAAGATAAAGATGCTATCCGACAGTTTGGAACATCTTCCCCCTCTCAAAAGCTAATTAATTATTGTTACCTGACGAAAGGCTGCTTATTGCTGATCTTAATCCATGTAGACATTGACCATAACATCCAACTTGTAATAACAAAAAAGGACATCCTATCCGAGCCACGCTGTCCAGTCAATTATTTGTTAACTAAGAGAACCACGTGACCACATACTCTTGAGATCACGTTACATGAGTGCCTGGGTAATCAGTTCTGACGTCGATATCTGTTTTCAACTGAAACCATCATCGTGCTTATTATAGAGTTGGAAATAATGTGCATTTAAATTTCACAGCTTATAATTAATCTAATATTATAAACAGCATTTACTTCTGGTTTATGCTGAAATTATGCACAAATTCCCCAAACAGGGGTAAGATGTTTTTTAGATGAAAAAAAGAAACTGAAATGTATGGCAAAATATCTTTAGAAGCTAGATAAAAATTGACGTTTGAAGGAGAATATAGTGTTCTTCCATACGAAACTAAAAAAAAACTTTTAATTACAACGCAATCATTTTTAAGTTATGATACAATGGATTAATTACACCACACTCGGCAGCGAGAAGGAAATTGAATCATTATACATAATTTACTGCACTACCGTCAGAAATAAGAAGGAAATTGAAAGAACGAGACAATAATTTACTGCGCTGCCACCGGAATATGGCACGATGTTGACGTAAAAACGTTACTACCTTCGGAAACTAGACGAAAGCCCTAAACTTTCAATCAAACGCAATAATCTGCGGTTACAACATAAAGGCCGTCTAAGACAACAATTTCAGTTATCCTGTCAGAAAAAATGAAAGTTTAAAGATTAATTAGTACTTTTAAAACTGCGCCAAACCAAGGCTATATGCAAGATTTAGCATAAAACAATGACTTACTCTTCTAACCTTAGCATTCGGCCGAAAGTTTACAGTATAAGACAGTAACTTTATCTTCTAAACTCAGCTGCCGAACGGAAGTTTCAGTATAAGACAATAACTTACTCTACGGATCTTAGCAGCTTGCCGGAATTTTTAGTATAATTAAACTTACTTCAATTGTCTTAGCAGCTAGACGGATGCTTTAGTTCAAGGCACTGTTTACCAATAAGCCGAAGTTAAAGTAAAATAGCATAATTTAATTAAATGACCACATTTACATGGTAAATTTAACGCAAATTTTGCTTACAGTATTAACCAACAACTGACTTTTCCGAAAGCTAGACACACCAATTTGTTGTGTTTTTTTTAATTTACTGCTAGTATTTTGCAAGTCCAAGATAAATACGCTTTATATCAAATTGACAGTGCCATCGGATCAGGTAACATTGAACCCTATGGGAAATTAGACTTAAATGACCACATGACTAAATCCCGTATTCGCTACCAAAATATAACAAAACCCACACTAATGGTGTTTCCAGCAAGTAAATGGGTATTTCTCAAAGATCATGGTCGACGATTAACTTTTTACTTTTGGTTAATTTTGCTTTAGAACCAAACATTTTCGCCGGGGAACATACACCTTTAATATAGCAAATGTCCTCATGGTCGGTTTTTTTTCTGGATTCGACCCTGAAATTCGAAAAACTTTTGCTACATTACTTTGTTAAGTAAGGTTTTTCGGTGCACGATACAAGTGACATTTTGTTTTCATTCTATAGAATTTAAGCATTAGAAACACAATCCGTTTAAATATCCTTCTTCATTCAAATAACCAATATCAAAGCTTATTTCATGTCCCCCCTTTGTTGTATAAAGTTTTGTTAAATCGTAGCCGTATGTAATAACACACGACGTTCAGTACACTCGGCACATATTCTTTTGTGTAAGAAAATGCTCTGTTTAAGAGCATAGCATATGTTTTTAAGATGTTTATTATTTTCTTAAATTTCACTTATATTTGATCGTTTATGCGGTAGTATATTACTTTTTACATAATTAAACAATTATCTTGGCTACTTTTCTGTTGACGTAAGGATTTAACATTTGAAATTACTGTGGCTTCACTCGGTATTTTAAACTGTTGCACATACTTCCAACAATGACATGTTAATCTGCAATTATTATATTTTCTTCAGCATGACACTGTCAATTTTCATGCTGATGTCTTCTTTATAATAGAGTTTTCCGTTTTGAATAAAATTTGAATATTTAATGTTAGATACATTATTTCAATATCTTCAGCACTGCCTAGAAACTCATTTAAGAAAGTTGTTTAAAATAACATGTTTACAATATTGTCTTTTATATCATTAGTCTTCTAATATAACAACACCGTTATTATATTCTTCTTCTTTGTGTTATATATGCTATTTTTTTTACTGACATTAATTTTAATTTTTATCATAAATAAAGCTCTATATTCTTATTGCATTGCAATTATATAATAATCATTCGTTTCTTACAATTACCTGCAACGTGTTGAAAATTGCAACTAAAACAGGAGCAGAAATTCTGCCTGTGCATTTCGGCATCTCACGCATGTCATGTTTCTTGGAGAAGACTTTCACAAAGTCAAGAAGAATCTATGTCGAATTTAAGCACTTAATTTGTCATCCAGTTAACGCGATGCTTTGTGGTTCTACTAAGACACGTGTCTGTCGTTTTCCTCCAGAATTTTACATCTGAAAACAACAACAACAACACAACGGTTTTGTTGCCCCTGTTTCTCTGCGGCTTACAACAACAACAAAAAAAACAACAACAAACAACAACAAACAAACAAAAAGCACAAAAAACTATAACCCAGTAAAATCTGTTAAAACCAACATCTGGAGTAATATGAGCGTGCACTGTTGCATTAGCTGTTATGTTTTAACAAACATGCTAATACTGTTTTTGTATGGTATTCAGTCAGCTTCACAGGCTTCGTTCTGTTGTATTGATTCAAGGATGAGAGAACCGTCGTTCAATTGTTTATGTTTGTTTATGTTTATTGGGTTTATCGTCCCCCAAGCAGTATTTCAGTTATCTGGAGACGGTGTCCACTTGAAGCAGATATAGTGCTGCCTTCACTGTGTATAGCATGCCGTGAACACCTGGCATGATACCACACCCAGTCACATTATTCTGACACCGGGCCAACCAGTCGTGGAACTACGCTTATATTTGCTTGAGCGTTAGCAAGGGAGCTATACCTCTACCAATTTAACGACTTTGGTATATCGCGGCCCGGGATCGAACCCGGGGCCTCCTGTACCTGGAGCCGACGCTCTACCGATTGCGCTACCAGGTCCGGTCGTCCAATTGTATCTACAGACAAGGCCTAAGTAATTTAAATAATATGCATTCCTATATACAAATATAAGTAGTAAATATATCGACACCAGCTTCTATCTGACATGATTGTTGTTTTGTTGTTGTTGTTGTTGTTGTTGTTGTGTGGGTGGGGTGGATATGTGTCTGTGCCTGCTTTTTGCGTTCGTAAGTGTGCGTGTGCGTTCGTGCGTATGTGTGCGTGTGTGTTGTTGTGTTTGTTTAAAAAACTTACGAACTTTAAAATTTGACGCAAGTCATGTGAATCCATATAAGATGGAACTTTTTGATGATAAGTCCCTAGAGATAGTCTGTCAATGGTAATTGTTAATTAATAACCTTATTTTATATGTTGGAACCAAATGACACAGAACTAATGTTATTTAAGATAGGTTGCTGAATATGGGTTGTTACGGAATAAAGCTCAACGTATGTAATATCGTCATCCGGGTAATCCGCTCTGATGTTGATATTTATTTTAAGCCGACAACACCATTGTGCTTTTTCATAGATTTGGAAAGAATGAACATTTAGAATGTCTTTTTTTTCGCGATTTGTACTGTCTATCAATATAGATAATGTTCAAAATCGTCTTAATTTAAGTATGAGTTTATGCGAAAATTATATTTCCATATCACAAATTTATGGATAAATACTCTAACATGCATTTGATATATATGTAGGCTAACATTTGAAAACAACCCATATTGTTTTGTAATGAAACACTCTTAAGTCGTATAGATTGGAAATGTCGTCTTATATAATGTTCTGATTTATAAATTGCTACAGAGTCTTGAATGCAATGCCTTCAGATCGCTCAGAACATAATGGGTTTCTTGCTTTAGTTTTTGTAAGAGGGAATACTACGAATATTGATTTTCTGAGAGATGCAATTGAATTACAGCTATGAAACAATGGAGTATACGTCTTCTAATCTGACTTTATGGTAATGGAATTACGAACATTATCACTGACCTTTTTCTCGGTGTTTTTGTTTATTAGATTTTACTTTTCTCATCACAGATTTTTTGTGTTTCTGAAAACATTGACAGTACATGTATATGACAATTTACAGCATTTCTTTAAGCAGAAAATTACATTTTCCGATATAGAACTCGACGATTGTTAATTAACAGATGCTTATATTTTCTTAAGAATTGTCACCAGTATTTAAGTTTGGTGCGGCTTGTGTTAAGTTCAGGTTATATATTTAGTGATGTGATAATTGAACACTTTTTATATTGTCTAAAATAGTGTATCATGCTTTCTTATTTTTATAGGACAATTTCATTCATTTGTAATGGTTAAACATTAATATTACTTGCAAATTGTTTTCAATTAGTTTATACCATAGTGCTTGTTTCGGGTAGTGTTGTTGTAATAACGGCATTACATAAAGCATTGCACGCGTGCCATTGAGTCCGTTTTAGGCGAGGGACGCAATGAGAATTGGCCTTTCCGCTGATCTGACCGTCGTTCTGACAACTTGGGTCTTCTTCACTGAAATAGCTAGTCGTGTCTGTAATGCTAGTCTTGTCGTTGCAACAACAACAACAACAACAATACACCCCTCCTAAAAACCAAAACAAAACAACAAAAACTTAACAGCAACACAACAAGAAACAAACAGAATAACAAAAAAAAACAAAAAAAAAAAACAAAAAAAAACAACAAAAAAAAAAAAACAACAACAACAAAGCACTGCATCGAACAATATGCACACCGTTTTGTATACATTTAGTTGGTTCATCATCTTCTATTCTTTCAGATGGCGAGTTTGAAGTGCTCACAGATGGGAAAGTGCTTGCTAAGATGGCGGCTGGCCGAGCCTTTGGAGAGCTGGCCATTCTTTACAACTGCACCCGAACGGCATCTGTCAGAGGTACGTACGGACATACATAGAAAGACTAAAGGCTGACGGGTTTTTATTTTGGAAAAACAAACAAATTGGCAGAAAGATAATCGTCAAAAAACATACAGGATAAAAACAGACCGATTGCTTAAATGAAGACATAATAAAAGAGATGTTGACAGAGATTTAGGCAAACCTGTACAAAATGCTTATAAACAGACAACATACAAATAAACTCAAACAGGCAGACAGTCTTATAAATGCAAACAGAGATATGGAAACCGATTTATTATAAACATTGCATTGTGTGATAAAACATTTTAATCTGTTTTTATTTGTCTTACTGTCACAGACTATAAAGGACAAATATGTTAAATTTGCTTTACCGATATCATATGAGAGTTTCAATTGAACAGGCAAAACATGCTTTTCTATATTTGAGGTTAAATATAAAGTTAATATGTGTATTATTTGGCGTATAGCGGTGACGGATGTGCGTGTATGGGTGTTGAATCGACAGACGTTCCAGGCCATTATGATGAAGACCGGGATACAGCGACAAGAAGAGAACATCCGCTTCCTCAAAAGGTATGGAACTCTCGTGGCCCTGCAGTACTTTGATTTTTAAGATCAAAACTATAACATTATTTCAAAAAAAAAGTTAAGAGTATAAAAGTAAGAATGTTATGTATAAATTTTCTCAAATAAATCCTGAATCTCAAACCATTCTAATAGGACTTTCGTAGTTTTTAGTTATTTAAACTTAATTGTTTTGCAATCGTTGTCACACGTCTCCTACTTGAAAATAGTAATAAGAAGCACTTCAAAAGTAATTAAAATATTTTATTTTCGTAAATGTAATTATTGTATGAAATACTCTACACAAGATGTAAAAGCCACAAAGAGAAGACTAAATGACAAATATAACTTATCCTATGACTTGAATCACGTGCAATTACGTAATGCTTGCTGCAGTTGGCGTGTATTTCTTGTATGTTTTTTTTGATAATTTAAACAATTTTGTATTTTTTTCTGACTTAAGCATAAGCTTATGGTGGACAATTGTTTTCTCCCACCGTCCGTTGTCTGTCGTCCTGCATAAGGCGTTCATGAACAGTTGTAAACAATATATCTTCCGAAACCGCTCACATAAATTCAATCAAACTTCACAAGACGCATCAGTAGGCAGTCGGAACGCGGGCAATAAGTTGTTGAAAGATTTAAGAGGGCCATACATCATGGAATTTAATGCTGTTGCTATTTTCCATACATCAAAACTATATTTTTGTCATAAACTACAAAGCTAGAACTTTGATAATCGGTATACGAGTTCCTTAAGTCTTGAGTGGTCCTCTTTCAAGATTATTGAACGAATTTTGATTGGTTAAAACACTGACACCTGGGGTGTGTTCATACATTGCAGTGCATTTAATTAAATATATATTCTTATTTGTTCGAAATTTTACAAAAGCTAGAGCCTTGATATATGGTATGCATGTTAGTGTGGCGACTGGCTTTTTATCGGCCAGAAAACATGGTCGCCAGGGGAGTGACTATTTTTCATGTATGATTATATAGTAAAACTGTGCAAACCTTGTCAGACCAAAGCTCCTAGATCCTATTGAAACTGTCTTGTATTCATCCTCATCAGCAATAATACAATTATTCAGGTCTCCACCGTCTCATTATACATTGTTGATATTACTTTCTCACTATAACTATCTGTCTATCGAACTCAGGTGAGCAATATGGAACCATCATGCCCCCCTTGTTGTTATTGTTTCCTCGCACACTTCTGACGCGTCATATTTTAAAAAATCTTCTTGTTTATTTATAAGTACAAGTGCAGATAGTTCATTGCCTTGAACGTAACATGAGCATAGCAAATAATTTATCCATAGATATCATTATGTTTTGTTTCATCGTTATTTAGAGGACAACGCTGATAATAGAACTCATCATTTACAGAACTTTTTTCAGCATGGCACAAACAATTTACTTTATATAATGCCAACGAATAACATTTAAACCATCTAATGTTATCATTTTTCGCAATCTATATTTTAAGACAATAACTATCTTTAATTGGACATTACATACCAATTATTTCACCTCTTTACATTTAATTTAGGTTTTAAAATAGTATGAGCAATTTGTTTTCAGTTTTGTTATTCCGTTCATAACAAACAATAATTAATATCATTTTGAAAACACATTATGTATCTCATATTAATAAATTTGACGCATTATTTCAGTATCTCCAGTCACGAAAAAGGTTAATTTCGCTAGATGTTTATATAAAATGTCTAATTATTGTCTGTAGGAATATTGCCTTAACACTGTCAAGCTACTATTTTAAAATAAGACACCATTTTAATTTTGAGGACGGGTTCTTGCAGTGATTTATTTGAAAATCCAATTTAGATAATTTACATAATTTCAGATAATATTCATTGTTTCCCCATATTTTGTTTAAAGGGTACGCTTGATTTATTCAAGTTACATTTGCATAAAATGGAATATCTGTCCCGCTGTGCTGTTTTCTTGTTTATTTAAAATATTCTTCTTAGCTTGCTCAATTTGATTTAAGGCTCTTTAATCTTGTGTTTCTAGCCAAGATAGCTTTCCTAATTCCAAAGAATCCCATTTAAAAGAATGATTTGTTCTTTAGATACATAAAGTATTTCTTTGCAACTTCGCTTGGTATTTTAAATTACAATACACGTAGTTTGATTTTCTTTGTTTATTTCAAGGACAACTTTTATTGGCGGCAACTTTATAAATACCGGTTTAATCGTTTTAATGTTATTTTGAGTGTTAACCCATCTCACTCTAAAGTTTGTAATAAACTAATCCTCATGCTTATATCAATCATTTCACATCTAGACACTTATCAGGTAATTGTGACAATCCTGATCCGGAACTTGCCAGACGTATCGGGCTGATGTGGATCAATGGTTGTATTCATAAAAAGTCTTAGTTATTTTTCTCTGTCTTAAATTTAGAGATGTCCTTAAACTTGGAAAATAATCTCTTAGATTATTTTTAATGAATAAAACTTAAGATATTTTTTATATCAAAAGATATATCAAGATTTTAGAAAAAAAAATCTTAGTGTAAGTCAGCAAATTAAGTTAGATTCTTAAAAGATACGGACCCCTGCACGATATGCTTGGTCATTTCTTCTTAAGCAGGCTAAGTGTTAAAACTACGTCATAAAGGAACTGTGTTATCGCGATTGAATAAAAGTCACGGGGCTTAATTCGTTTCAGTGTCGATGAAAAGTGTCTTCCATCAATTAAACATTGTATTGCTCACAATGGCGGTTGTCATTGGATACAAATCTTATATTTACATTTTGTTTACACTTCATAAGGTCATTGACTGATTAATTATTTTGTTATATCTGGTACTACATGTGGTAATACTTGTGTATTTAGATTAAAACTACAACGTATTTATTTTTAAAGCATATGAAGTTTTCAGTTTTAGATGTTTTTGTTTTTTTAAATTTCCTTTTAAATCCGACAAGCGGACTCATTCTTTCATTTTTGCAGCACAACTACATGCATTATTTTTGGAGGATTACTTCTAAAGTTATTGTAGCCAGTATTACCGAGGCGCTACTTTCGCATAGAACACTTTCCGGAACTTTGAGAAAAAGAGCCCCGCGTAACACTCGATCCCACATTTGAAAAACGTACCGATATACAATCAGAAAAAGTTCTCTTTCTAACGTGTAAACAATTAGTGGAGGTATATATGTAGTTCCCCGAGTGGCCGACCCGGTGTCAAAATGATGTGACTGGGTGCGGTACCATGTCAGGTGTTCAAAGCGTTCTATGTCTGGTAAAGGTAGCACGGCACCATCTTCAAATAACTGAAACACTGTTGGTGGGACGTTAAACCAAATAAATAAACTATTTATAGAACGAGAACCCGAATAAAACACACACAAACAAAAACAAAGTAGCAGTTGGAGCAAACGCTGTGTTCTACAGCTATTTCTCCTGGTTAGTTTAAATGTAAAGGAATGCCGTCGTTTAACGTGGTCTTATCTCATACATAAATAGCCAAAACATTATTTGCATTTCTTGTATGCATACGCATATATAACAATAAAATCACCCCAAACCAACTCAATATTCATTTCAAGCTATCTGGAAAAATGTATAACAAAAGCTAGTCGTTAGCTGTTTGGAAATCTTCATTTGCATTCTGTCTTCATACTTTTCAACGTCTATTTGTCATATGCAAATGCAACTAATGCACTTCATTTCGTTTGAATTCAGCATTAATTTGGACGTCGTATTGTAACTATGTCTCACTCAAGCTGCATTGATCAAATTTTCTTGTATGCGATGAGCTGCCAAAATAGAAAAAAAAATCGTAAAAATTCAGCTTGATATAGTAAAAAAATATAAAAGTATGTTCCAATATTGTTGTAAAAACTAGGTTGAATATCGAAGTGAATTCTAGTAGCTACCATGGTTCGATATCTTCTGCTTGTTTATTATTATCAGAAAATGTATAAGTAAGCATATAGATATATCATCTTTTAGAGAAACGTAACATGACATGGTACAATACATAATTCTTCTTTGTAACAACATATTTGAATTATGTTCTATGTATTATACAATTATTTTTAATAACATAGTCTTTGTAAAGGAAAATATGGAGTCATAATCTCGTCTTTGTATTTTATATTTTTAGTGTGCCTTTACTACAAAAACTTCCTCCGGAGAAAATGTCCAAGCTGGCTGATGTACTTGAAGTGGTAAGTCTTAGATCTGTATTCAACAACTATTCTTAGGTAAGAATTGCCCAAGTCATGGATTTCAGTCCACAATAGCTTCATTGTGTAAGTTGTCTTGTGCTTTACTTAGTCTAAATAGCTGTCTCTGAAGAGTGGCTCAGAGTGAAAATACCTGTCCGCAATGAAGAGTAATTGATGTAAGCCTTACTGTTCACACAGTTCTTGGCCATCGTTATACAGCATTTTGTAGGACATTTTCAGATAACAATGAAAAATTGGTTAATTGAGAAAAACAAATTGGTGCAAACTGTCGGACACCATAATATCACCATCAAAATAATAAGTACTCGGTTGCTGTATGTCTGCTTCATGTTTACATAACGTCTTTTTTTTTATTCGTGAGACAAATGAATTTTTTTTATTAGAATAACATCATTTTAAGTATGTTGATTTCGCATTCTTTGAACACAAGACCAAAATGGCAATATACTGTTATTTCACATCTTATTTTTTTTAAGCATCTTCATTAATTTACTCTTCCAGACATATTAATCTAAACTTAGTTCAATTAATTCGTATTCTGAACAGCAAACTAGCAACCGCTATTCTTAATAACATGTAGAACATTGACAGTCTTGGAATAAAGGATGTTGTTTATGCTGATCTCTAAACGCTGATAACCAACATTAACTGCATTCTTTACAGGTACATGTGTAAATACCAACTTGGCAAAGTAAAATATGACTTATGGTTTTCTCCTAAGCAAAGAAATTTTATTGGTTTTGCATATGGTAACAATACGGACACAATGCTATGTTGTCTAATTGTAAACGTTTGACGTATAAAAATAGTAAAATACATGAATACAAGAATGTAGTTTCTATTAAATAACGATAGAATGTAAGACAATGATATATGTCTATCACTTAAGGTATGTTGGTTCATATAAATGTATAGAGCATATGTCATCTTTTGTATGATTTCCTTGAACATTGTTTTATTTTACATTAAAGGACTTCTTTCACGAAGGTCAATATATTATTCGAGAGGGAGCGACTGGCGACACATTCTTCATCATTAACAAAGGAGATGTAAGTTGTTTGATGTTATTTTATATCTTTTGTAATTCTTTATAAGATATAAAAGTAAGGAACCATTTTTTTGTATAAATATGTTGAAGCTTCTCCATTACCAAAAATTACCAAAAATGGAAAAATACAAGTCTAGGTGTATAATAATTGTATTTTAATTTTTCTATAATTATTTTTATTATTCTTAACATTTTTGCTTAACATGAACATTATATCGACAGAAGAGATGTGGGTTTTTTTCAATTCCTGTTTATATTCTGTTTCATCTAGGTTTTATTCCCGGTAATTGTCTAATTATATTCTGCACATTAAGACAAACACTGTATTTTGATTTCAATTGTTTCGATACGTTCTTTATTATCAATTGTCTTTTTTAATTTCTAAAGGTCATATTAAGACATTGACTGTATGATGGTTGTCTTTATAATTATCTTGGAATTATGTTTTCTTTCTTTCTTATTGAAATAAAATATGGATTTTTATTCAAGTCCCATTTTTTTAAATTCTATGACATATTACGACAAAGACAACATGATAATTGTATGTATGTTGTTATTGGCAGTGTATTGTGATACCTTCACCTTTTTCAACAAAGGTGGAATAACGTAGTCTTTTTTTCAAATTATTATTATTTATTTATTTTACGAGCTTTAAAAACAACAACAACAACGACAAAACGACGATTATTGAATGTTCTTAACAATATGCTTTTATCACGTTCTTTAGTACAAAATGTGCTTCTTTTGCGATTTTTATTAGCTATTACTTTCTAATTATTTTAAAATTAACAAATTATAAATAAGGCAGTAGAGACATTACGACAAAGTGGGAAAGCTAATTGTCTGTTCTGGAAAGTCACGATCTATTAGTGTGGGATTGTTTCTAATACTATGTAATAGAACACTTTATCTGTTAATTGTTATGTGTATTGTTTGACAAATATCCATGGTAAGACCATTGCATATCAGAACGGAACCTATGGTTTTTAGAATTTCTGTTAGTTTATTGGTTTTAAAAATGTTAAAACAAAGCGGTATGTTAATTGTGTATAGTGTATAGTGTTCTGGTAAATTTCCTTCTGACATGAAATACTTTATCAACAACATACCATTCATATTTAAGTTGAAACCATTACATATGCAAAGATAGATATGTACACATAGAGTGGTAATTTAGGCTGTACTTTTATCTTAAACATAAGTTTTACCCTGCACTTCGTTTATCAAGTTAATTAAGCTAATGGAATTATCGAATCGTTATCCTTATTAGTTCTGCATGCCAAAACTGTTTCAGAAAACTTTAGCAATTTCATAACATCAATGCAAATAATAAAATTCCAGTAATATGATTTATATACTAAACGATATAATAATGAGTTTGCATTAGATTACAAAGTTATTGTTGAGAAACTTCCTTCGAAAGTGCGTAGTTAGAGCTCTGTAAATAAGTTTTTGCACTCCATTCGGTTCATTTGTCAATTCAAGCGGTAATTGGGGCTTTCTCTCACCTATTCGTGTAATGTTTTATTCAGTGTTTTTGTCATTTTTACATTAAGCGAATTAATTAATTTTATAACTGCGTTATGTGCATGTTGTAATTTAATTGTCTGTAATTCCCATAGAACCTTTTCATATGTCCGTATTTTCTATATTTTGTTACTGCCAGTAGAACTTAAAAACAATAATCTGAGTCTTTACTATTTACATTTTCTATAAAAAACATTTCTTTTTAACTTTTTTTTTATTCTTTCAACATATAATTAAAAAACACGGAGATTTACACATAAAGGCATGACATGTTCTGTAATAACAACACATCTAGAGAAAATAAACATACAATCTTCAAACAGTTATATAGTTATAATGATATTTTATACAGTCACCATATATAGTTATAGTGATATGTATGCGACATTTTCCACCGAAATTTCATCTCTTTCTACGGCTTATTACTTTAAGTAAAAGGTTATTTAGTTTATTAGGAATGAACGTGTTTCATAACGTGTTAAGATAGAGGTTGCACATTATTATGCTTTAAGTATTTGTCACATTCATATAAGGGTCCCGGATCCGAACCTCCGACCGACCACAAGATATCCTTGGGCAAGACATTTTACTGCACAATTTGACATTAAATGTTGAAATAACTAATATAACACTAATTAATTATCATTCCATATCATTTCTTATCGTAAATTGCTTATTCTATTTCAAGGTCAAGGTCACTCAAACGATTGCAGGCCACGATGAACCGCAGGAAGTTCGTCGGCTAAAACGAGGGGACTACTTTGGCGAGAAATCTCTGCTCAGGTATGAAAATCGGCTTGCGTACCGTTTTCTTTTTTACAGACGCACTACTTTTCTGTCATTATGTTTAACACATGAAAGTCAGCATGGAATCTTTTAAACAAGCAAGTTTTTGTCTTAATTGTATTAACAAAGCTTTTTAACCCACCTTGTCGTGTCTGCTTATATTAGACATACTTGAAAGCGCGATAGCAGATTTAAGTTGTTTTGTTTTTATTAACAATATAGTGTTTTACAAAGTTGTATTTGTAAATGTTAACATTTCATTACTTTTACAGGGCAATATTTAATAATTATTCCACTTAATTGACTTATGCATAATTATTCACCGTTAACATTAAAATCAAACTCAATCCGAATGTATTATGTTTAACATGTCAAACATACGAAGCGAAGATGTTGGTAAGGTTTTGTCATTCGTTGTTTGTTTTTAATGAACCTATTCACTTTACATGTAATTTCAGTCGTCAAAGTGTTAGACCAGGATGCAAAATTAGGTACTTTTACAAAAAAGATCTGTACGCTTGTTCTTTTTGTGCATTTTACAAAGAAAACAGATATTAGTCTAGTAATATTTATAATAATATTATAATAGAGACTATTATAATATAGTCTATTAAAATATGACATTGCAACTGAAATTCAGACTAAGGGATCATTTTTATTTAAATTTTAAGGGCATGGGTTTTGTCGATTGCTGTTAGTAATATCCTTTTTACCCATTTTTTTTTCGATTCCCGAAGCAACAGTATTGTAGACAAAGCATGGAATGACCTTCTTAATATTGTTTTGGTGAGAAAAGCAGTCCAATACTAAGTTCATTGTCTTCCGTTTATAGTTACAGACCTGGTTACCGAGTTAGGTATATTTCCTTGTCTATATTATGCATCCTGCAATAAGCCATATGTTTGTTATATATGTGTATGGAATGCGAAAACCCCATTTTGTCCTAATCTTCAAAACTTAAAGTTCCGGATATGGAGAGGTTTCTACTCTTCTTTTGCCTATTAAACGTTATTCATTACGTTTTTTAAAGTTAAGAATATGGAAACTGTAATGACTTTACAGATCTGGCAATTAACTGGTAAATGTCGTGCCTTCGTTTCAAACAATTCTCCGACTTGTAGATTCCTGTTAACATTCCTTATTTGAGAATTTTCATAGTTGTTCAAAGAACCTGTCTAACTCTACGAGTGATAATAAGAATAAGTTTCTCCAATCCGATCCAATCCCCTTTTGCTCATTTTCCAGATTTCGTTAGTTTGCCAATGATTTTGTATCATTGAAAGATGTGCTGTGTTAGTAACTCATGTTCGCTTAACTGTTCCTTTAAAATTACTAGATTTGGTAGTGGTTTTAAGCGTTCTTGTCTAATTAGATGCTGTGACTATAAATGCTGCATAGCCAATATAGCTTATTATAATTGTCTTATACCTATGCCCTGCGCCTTTCCCCATTATGTTCCCAATGTCCTTATTCAACTTTGCACATTCCGGAGACCCAAGGGAAATGGAATACTTTTGTTCTCACAACCGTAAAACAGACAAAATACATTGGAATGCTACCTGCATAACTTTTTCCCACCTTTGAAATATATTAAAATTCCCGCATGTGCTACATAATTTGCAGCCGGTTTTATGTATAGAAAATTCAATTTCTCTAAGATAATATATTTCAGTTTTAAAACATTCTGTTAATTGCATCACACTGTTAAAATGTACCAGCCATAATTTGTTTAAATAACTTGTAGTTTGTTTAAATTTCTATCTTAAATAGAATGGTCATTGGTGAAATATGTGATGTTGTACAACATGAAAAATGCATCAGGATAAAAAATTACATTTGGCAATTACACCTTTGCTATTGGCATGATATCAGTTTGTTTTTTTCTTGTCATAATACATGTACAGGTATATCCATAGCAAGAAAATTGCATTTATTTGTATGCACGTGCTTTTATTGAAAGACTATTTACTTTTATGAAATTGTTTTAGCTTATATATATATATATGTTTTTTATTTTAAAAAATACCTTAATACTTAAAAAATACACATCTTCCTCGAATCTCCGGTTTTTCTGTTTTATTCCAGAGATATTTACCTGTACATAGGTTTCGGTCATTTGTATGTTTCCCATCGTATAGTCATACACTAGAAGTGTTGATGCTTCACATAATAAAATTATTGTATGACTAAAAGATCGGAAACATAAAAAACGAGCGAAGCCTGTGTAAATTTGTGATAAAAACGAAGGACCGATAATTCTCTTAGAACATTTGTCTGCCATATACATGTATTTGAATATGTAGAATTCATTGTTATCACAGAATGCAACAGAATAAAAGCGGAGCTTCGTGTTTATATAAGATTGATTTACATAAAACATTATAAAAGGGTGTGTTGTTGTATTTAAAATGACATATTTTTGTGAACATGGAATACTTTTGTTGCGCCATGAGAAACGAGACTTATTGAGATTGGCAACGTCATTAGGAAAAGCTCACTGTGACTGTTAAACTATTCCGCGGATTTTATTGTCCATTGTTTGAGATAATTACATATTCTTTTACTAAGATAAACGTTCTAACAATATATTTTGGTATGTAGATCGGGTCTGTCAACGGAAAGAAGCACATGTAGTTGTTGTCGTATATTCTATAGAATTTAATAAAGGATAACATAAAACGTATATCATTATTCGTAACAATTGGTGACAGTAAGTAAATAAGATTTCTATTAAAAGTCTTCACTTACAATGAGAGAAGTGAACTTATGTCAGTTAGAAATATGGCACTATTTTTTATTAACGTTAATTGATTCCGTGTTATTACATCACAGTTAAATAAAACTTGGCCTCAATTTTATTTATGGTAAATTCACCGAATTTCTATTTCCCTAGCATATGCGAACAACAATTCTTTCAAGTTAAAGACTTTCACTTTTTGGTGGAAACAATAATCGAAATGAATGTCAATAAGGCGTGTTTTCTCACGGTGCGATACTTCTAGGCATTCTTCAGTTAGAAAAGGGACTTGTAATATATACCTTTATAAGACCCACTTCACATGTCACAATCAAACTTCAAATCAAATCAATGCTATTTGACAAACATATTTAGAACAAAATAGGTCTTGATAAAAATATCATTTTGAAAAATGCCATACAGTCAGATTAGAAACTTAAGGAACGATGCTAAACTTCCTATCAATTATTTAAATAGTTTAGTCAGTAAAAGTGAAATCAATTGTTTTAGGGTCCAGACAGAAATATGCCAGAATGTATCTCTGTCATTCCAGAAATCAAAACAGCAATCCATAAACGTTCTTATTTCGCATAAATAATGTTTTAAAAATGACAAACCCACTTAAATAAAACCATCCTAGATCAAACATGTTTTTCATCATGCAATCATTACCAACATGTAAGATACAATGCCAGTGATGGCCAATGATCTGCATATACATGCCATAATAACAGACACATCATATCCTTAAATTCGGCTGGGATCTATTCTATTTTGAGGCACAGTGATACAACACCTGTCTTTTCTACCCTTAAAACGTATTGAGTTTCTTCTTGACTTTTATTTTATATTTATTATGTAGCTTAATATAACATTACGGTTTTAATTGGTTTGTGTTTGTTTTCAGCGAAGACCGTCGAACTGCCAACGTAATAGCTCTAGCCCCCGGAGTAGAGTGCCTAACAGTAGATCGAGAGTAAGTTGTGCACTTAAAGCATATGGTGTTACCTTAACTGTGAAAGCATGTCTTGAACATTTCACTTGATACCCACTCGTGTAATAAGGTCCAGGTACAATATATAATACTAGTCTTTGATACCTGTTCCAGTAATTGCTGTTTATTTATTTTGAAAAGCTACAAAAGTGACAAAGCATTGTGCAATTCACATTTAAAATGAATATATGAAAAAAAAGAAAGATGCTAATTACCACAGATATTAAAATTAAAAATTAAATTAAAAAAAACACTAAACAAAAACATACTGAGTAAAGTGACAAAAAGCAACAACAAAACAACAACAGAAAACACAAACAAACAGCAACAGCAAAAACAACAACAAACAGAACAGAAACAAAAACAGAGTCGAGACAAAAAGAAAAAAACAACAACAGCAATTACCGCCTTGGAACGGGCAGTCGGCAGAAGAACCGACTGAGGTGTTTTAACCTCGGGAACACACAGTTTTAAATGACTTTGCTATCGCAATGTCTAGATTTTGGATACATCGTCTACTCAGTTTATATCAGCTGTCAAGACTAAAATTACGTGTTTCTGTTTTAAAAACTCATCTTTAGCTCGATATATCTCAGAGACGCTATTTTATACACTTTATAATAAAGTACTTTAGCATTTTAGTGATAAAATGAGTGTCACGTTGAAAATAAGAAAGGTGTATAAAAATTAGGAATCAATTTCAATGAGGTTTTTGTCTGCAGTGAAAATGTGGTGAAGCAAATATTGTATCTTAAAAGGCGCCATCTGGTTTATTTCATTCATGCCGTCTGCCTAATATTTAAACAATTCAGGAACGTGTCAATCTTTTTATACTTAATTCGGTTTGTCGTCTGGCAGTTTTCGAAGCGCTGTCTGAATATTCACGAGACGTTCGCAACTCAATTTTGTTTGATTAAATTTGATATTTCGTTTGACGAAACTTAACATTGTTATCGACATCAAGTACCGAAACATACCACTTGAAATCATTATTTGCACGAACATTTTACGCGTTTAGAATCGTTTGGAAAAAAATATGCGACTATTTCCCGCGCATACCATCTTTAAATTTTGTTTGCTTTATATAAACCATAAACAAATAAAGCAGTCGTTTTTGGGACGGCTTCAGATGGATTATGGCCAGTACTCACCAACCACTCTTAAGTAAGAATGACTAGACATGTATTTAAATCCACAATATCATTATGTATTGAGCTAAATGTTTGTATTTTTGCATGACACTTTAACTGGACTACTTTGAGCTTAAACTCACATTGAAACTTCATAAATAAGCGTATTGTGGCGTTATGTGGCTTTACAGGGCCTAAGGTTGCCAACGTAATAAAAACGTAATAAAAACAAATTGACGAAACCTTTCAAAAAGAATATTACGTGACTACTAAGCTTTTTATCGTGCACTGTCGATCATCTTAGGATCATTGCGTCTGTTGTCCGTCTGTTACGTTGTATGATAAATATGTTCCTGTATTGACAGCTTTTGCTTTAAATATGCAAGTTAAATATAGAGGGTCTGACACGAGTTTCTTTTAATACAAACATTTTTTAAACGAGTTCAGCTAAAGTAATAGTAAGCGAGCCAATGGCGAGCTTACTTTCATTTTTCCTTGACAAGTTGTACAAATGCTTGTATTAAATGACAATGAGTGTCAGATTCCTTTTATCACATGATTTAAATCGCCAATATACGATTTTACGAAATCTTAACAACAGCACTTGGTGAAATAGTGGTATGAGACGATCTCCATTATGATGACGTCGATGACGTCATTAATCAAAAAGCTGTATTACACTAGTGTTATATAACAAAGTATGTAATGGGTGTATTGAATGGAAAATAAGTGGAATCATGTGATGAAATCTTATCACAGCGAATGGTTCTCAATTCAGCTGCAGTGATAGGTATTCTTATTCGTATGAGAATATCCTTTTATAAAGATAATGGTCTGTAAATACCAATTACCACTCAGCCTTAGCCATAACTTGAAATTAACTAATTATTGTTCAAATCCACGATTTATCTAAGTCACTAGTTAACTCCGAAAACTGTTATTGTTGGATATATCGGTTCTTTGTAGTTAGTCTATATTCAAATAAAGAAACCACACAGTATCGTCATTAAAACGTGTATACCTTATTCGTGTACTAGAAATAGCGTCCCTAATGACCACTTTAAAGTTTGTTTTTTTTTCAAATAACGAAACTAATGGAAAAAAACGAATTAGACATGCTATAAAGCACAACTTTTAACTGAAGATCGGTAACTTATATTTTCAAGCAAATATTTAATTTATTTTAAAATTATTACAACATGACTGCTATGTTAATAAGCATGACTTCGTTGTCTGAACAAGAGTGCATACAGCAAAGCCCATTATCAACACAGACGATGACATAATTTGATTTAATTTACATCTTTGTTTGGATGAATAACATCCTTAGATTTGTGCAAAATGTGCCTACGCAGTGAGAAGATCCTCGTATAAATGTATAAATTCAAATACCATGTTGTTATACTAAGTACAACTATGTGTGAAATGAAATTTATTTACACATATATAAAATGAAAACTTATACTAATTTAATTTCCTAAAAGAAATACGTGTTAATAAGTTATCATAAATCTAAAAAAAACAAAAACAAATACCAAACAACAACAAAAACAACAACATTACTGCACAGTTCGATGAATAATTTTTATGACATTTCAGGTCTTTTGTACAGTTAATTGGCTCACTCAGCGAATTGCGAGAGAAGGATTACGGTGACGAAGCAAGAGGAGCTCAAAGGTAAATAATTCATTCCATTTGTATTTATATATGTATCAATATAAATTGCTATCTCCTGTCACATAATACACTATTCTTCTTTGAAATTACTAATATAATGCTTTCCTTATCATTTTAAGTTAAATTATGTCCGTACAATTTCTAGAAAAAAATCAATGGAAGAAAAATATAACGAATGACGTACATGTTAACATATAAGTAATGACAACATCAACAATCAGTGACTTAAATTCATCCAAAATTGTTTTCGTGATTAAGGTAAACTAGTATTACAATTTCGACTTTCTTGCATAGGACAAGTGCTAGCGGCCAGTCGGATGGAGTTACGTCCCCTACGCAGGAGCGGGTTGATCCAGAATATGCATTTATCCGTCTGGAAGATATGGAGATCGTGGCCACTCTTGGTATGGGAGGTTTCGGCAGGGTGGAACTGGTAAGTCGAGTTTCCAGCAGGGGTGCTGTACCCGCCTTGTCGATCTACATTTGATAACAATTCACCCTCCACCCACTCAACCTACATGTATTGGTTGCAATGTGTATTTATTTATACAAAAGAGCGGAATCAACTTATGTATATCCTGATTAGACTGCTAGTTGATTTGAATCTACGTTTTCTGCCAAACTGTTTGAGATTATGATCCCTGAATATCATTTGCATATGTGCTGATGCTTGCTTACGTATTAATACGCGGGCTGGCGCACGCAAACGGTCACCCATCGATATGTCATTACTAATCGTTCCTTAACCGCGCAACTTTGGGAGACGTTTAAACGACGTCGCTAACGAGTTAACCCAGCAGCGAGGCTGTATTAAATGTGGTCGTAACACTTAGCTATGGTTAAACTTGGTTTCCATGTCCAAGTTTTGACTATTTTAAGACATAAACACACATTGAATAATAATACAAATATCCTTAATATCGATTCTGCATCTTTTCTGCTTTTCTTAATTCTGCCGCTATGCACGCAATGTCAATTATAGCTCACGTATTGGTGCCTTATTTAATATTCTTTTGATATATTTGCATCAGTGATGAAGTTGTTGTAATAAATAAATAATGTTAGACTTGTCCCCAAGCTAGTTTATTTGTGCATATCAAACATGATGCGGCGCCATATTTTCCCATTGGTATAATTCTATATTGGCAGTAGATACATTACTAGATAACTTATGGAGTGTTTGCTGGAAATAGAAATGTTTCTAGCCATCTCACACGTATTATAATGTGCTGTTTTTAAACCTATGTAATATCGTTTTAGTTAAACAAAAAAGTTCCAGTCCTAGTTCTAAAAAAATACACGGCAGGCACAGTACAATAGAAATTTGAATATATTTATATTGTGCTTCTGACTTTAATATGCTGCAGTACTTTAAGTTTTCTTCTGAGTAGTGCATATAAGATGACAACTGAGTATTCTGATTAGAATATAATTTCACTCTCATATCCGGTCTTCTTTATTTGATGTTGCTTTGAAAAAGAGGTAAACCAAAACTTACTGTTAACTTTTTGAGAAGATAATATTTTTGAGGGTGAAAAGTGATCTTGTCCAAAACAATTGTTCGCATCAGCCATGTTGCATTATGTTGTGTTTTCATATTTCTATTACGAATTGAATGAATTACTTTCAAAAAGTAAATATTCGACAGAAAAACATCTTGCTTAATTTCTATTTTGTGATATAACGCAGCTGCATTGTAAGAAGTGCACTGTTTTTTTTCTGCTTCATTTTCTGTTATCTGGAGACAGTGTCCCCACATAAAACATATATAAGATTATCGTCGCTGTGTGTAGCAAGTGATGAGCACTTGAAGTGATACCTCATCCTGTCACAGGTCCGAACTACCCTTATAATTGTATACACGTTAGCAAGTGAGCTAGATCACATTTTTAAGTCCTTGGCGATGTGTAGCGGTCTGGGTTTGAAACTTTTCTTATCTCTACCCGGAGACAACGATTCACTTATTAAGCAACCAGGTCCAGTTAAGTCAAAACTCGTTAACACGATTTCGAGGGCACCGCCGTAGGTACATCGACGTATCCGTGGGGTTAGTTATTAAATCGACACATACAAAGAATCTCACTTATCTGAGGCCATAACAATGAAGTTTCATATAATTTTAGAGTTATATAGTGGTTCTATGAAAAATATGAAAGTTGCCACGGGAGTCAGGCTTTAGGATTTCACCGATGTAGGTAAATTTGTTGATACTGTATTGAGTATACACCTCAATATTCATGCTGACTGATGTTATCGGAACGCTTGATTTTCATCAGCTTTATGCAGCTTCTATGCATATCACATTACAAGTAATATCCAAAATGGATGCATGAGATCAAACAAAGCATTAACACATATCTGTTTATCTGACCAAAATAATAGCGACTGATCCCTCCTTCGGCCCGGCTTTATTTGATGTAAGCTGATAAGCGCCGGACTCCCCATGTATTTAAAACTCTCATGAAGAAAGCTAGTCATGTGTTTGCGAAGGTGTTTTTATGTCTGTAGAAACGTTGTTAGGAAAATATGGAAAAGTCCTATGAGACTTAAGACAGGTATTAAAATTTGAAGAACTGCTAGACAACGGAGCATGCAGGACAATGTAAAAGTGACAAAAATCGCTGAGACGATGTACACATGGAGAACAATGATTACCGCCTTGTGACATTCAGCCGGAACATGAGGGTGCTTAAACTTGGTTTATAGAGGTGTCCAACGTTGCACATCCTGAATTCTTTTCTCAAAGGCTAGCAGTGTTTATAAAATATCTAGATAAAGTGAGACACATCACAGAAAGTTCCTGCATCGGGAATTAAAGTCCTTTTTTTAAAGACGAGATGTGTTTTGGAAATATATATATAGATCATTATCTCTTCATGAACAGTTCTATAGGCATATAGTTGTGTTATGCATTAACAATGTGAACTACTGAAAACGAATAATATTTCTTTTAACAATACATTGTAAATGAAAGCAGCCATAACATTGATTATTAAAATTGACAAATTGTAAAGTAAAACAGTACAATTAACTGTATTTATGATTATAACAAATGAAACAATTGCTCGGATTCGAATTGTGAAAATATAATTTTGCGAAATTGTTAATTACTTGTGTATTTAATTTCGCGAAATGAAATATTGGAATAACTTATTTTTTATGATTACACATTTTTATGATTATAAGTTAATAACAAACGATGTCTGGTTTGTGTTTGAAATTCCGAAAATGAATAAATTATATGTTTAATTTAATTTAATTTGTATTTATACCAAATGAAAATTATGCGCAATGTAACTTTAATTAATATTAATAACAATTATATTAATAATACATGTATAACACACATTACTTGTGCATTTAATAGCGGAATACATGTAACAATTAGATAGTGTATTCAGCTGTGCTTATAATTATAGCGAATAATTTAGATGTTTTATCTAATTTCAGAATTACCAAATGAATGTTTTGATTGTGTATTCAATTACGATGTTTCTAGATAATCAACTTTCGTCCTTACGTTCTGTACTGTTGGATCTGCTTGTATATTTCCTACATTAGATATGTACAACAATATAGCTGAATCTATTCTTAAGGTAAATTTCAAATGGTTAGAAACAATTTTAGTTGCACCAATAAAGTGTATTTTCGAAAATTTGTAATTTATTTCTGGAATTCGCTTAAAAGAACGGCTTGACTAAAATGATCGATAGGAAATAAAATAGATAGTGACATTATGAAGCGCAAGTGTACATAAAACATTCCTCACGCATATTCTTAGGTCAACAGTTTAACAAAGTAGACATTTCTTTTATAAAGTAACGTATAACCGTATTTTATCAAAGCCTGCAAACTGTATATGCAATGGGATAGAAACGTAACTTTTTTAATTTTATGAGCATTTTTCGATGCAGAAACCGTGTTATAGTTGATACGTTTTATCCTACAAGTTCAACTAGATCATTTTTTTCCTGAAAATAATGACGTTCAAAACTAATTTCCCAAAGGGAACATGTTAATTGCCAGCACAAACTATATGCTAGTTACTGTAAAATATTGCGGCATCTGTTTTCTTTACTTCCTACGGGAAATTCTTTGAAGGCATGCAATCCAAATAAAACAATTTTAGATGACAAAAATACTATACAGTTGAATGTAGGGCAGATTTTAAGACTATAAAAAAATACTGGTCGATATTTTTCGTTTAACTTGCTTAAGTCGGCATTTTTCAATAGTAAAACAAAGTTGAAGTTGAGCTCACTATTTAATGATTAACAGCACAGGACAGAATTTAAATGACTTAAAGTCTACAATAGTTTTTTTTAAGCTCAATGGAAATATAAAAGTATGAACCATGTTATAAATTTCAAATACCTAATTTATAATAGCGCCTTCCTTGCAAAACAATGGTCTTAGCTATGAGATATTATGAACCAATGAGTATGAATATATTTCTGACATAAGAATTCTAAATTCTGAAATGTTTGTTGACAAAACATATGAACTCTCAACTGATGTTTGCACACCCAATATGAATACATCATAAACACACACACAACAAGAACAAAAAATTATGATAAGATGATAAATGTTGTTTGTATGAATGTGATCTTTCTAATAGATGATTAATAGCTGTATTCATTATAATTTGTGTAAGTATTTCAATTGTTACATTGCACATTTATTTTATTTCTATTTTTAGTCGAAGGCCTCTGTTAGAAAAGATGTATATTATATGCTGTGTGTATGTATATAGCTTATGGGTTACTTTCGTTAAATAAAGATATTATTATTATTATTATAAAAATAAAAGAATAAAAAATGCACACACAAAAAAAACCTAAAACAAATATAAAACAAACAATATTGCAGAGTTACGTATCAAAAAATAAACAACATGTCCACAATGATAACAGACTATAAAGAAAGTATCATTTAGATATTAAGCCCGACCAGGAAAGGCAAAGCTGACATTGACATTTAAAAGTGGCATCCGACAGTTCAGATTTTTCTCTTTCAGACAACAAAATAAATGATTATTGCCTGAAGAGATCCCGCAAAATGCTGTTTATTGATGTCTTATATCTCTGTCAAAAGTGAAGCATAACCCTGCACTCGACGTTACAAACACGTTTTTATTATCTAAGCAACACGTGGCTACTTACTTTTGAAATAACAATAAAACATCATCTGGGTAATTCGCTCTAACGACAATTCATGTATCTATTTTCATCTAATGACAATTCATGTATCTATTTTTTTTTATCAGAAACCCCTCTCCTGCCTATTTTTATAGATTTGAAGAAGAATGAATTAAGAGCGTTTTTTTTCTTAAGATTTCTACTTATCTTTCATTTTAGGTAGTGTTCGTTATTACTTGTATTAAAGAATGATTTTTGCAGGAAATACGCACGTCTAGGATCTAGCTCCACCAATATTTAAGTGGATGTCACACTTTGCTGAAACACTAGATAGTTCTCTATGTCTGGATATGCAATGTCCGACTGCAAGTCATCAGGCTGTCGTCGAAGACGAGTACGGATCAAAACCGATCAAATTAGTCTTCTTCAAGTCCTTTTCACGCACAATAGCTCCAGTGTATTAATATAGTCATATTGCACTTTGTAACCGTTACACACGACATCTTTCGCGAAAAAAATCGATTTAAACGTCAAAATGTAGGGACCTAAGCAGACATTAGTAAACAATGGCTTTACCACAAATATGGCGGACCGCATTGCATGCTGGGAAATGTGTGACGTCATACGATAACCATCTATTTCTCAGCCAGGGGTAAGCGAGTCTTACATATATTTGATAAAGAAAAACGTTCAGAAACCACCTTTAAATTTCTAATGAAAATGATTTTATTTTACTAGGTCCAGTTGGCCGCTGACCGTAGCAAGACGTTTGCTCTGAAGTGCCTTAAGAAAAAACATATTGTGGAAACACGGCAACAGGAGCACATCTACTCGGAGAAGAAAATTATGATGGAGTGTCGTTCACCCTTCATCACAAGGTGAGCTGTCATTTCCAGGTCAAATAGACTTATCGGTAATGTTCCCATATAAATTTCGGTAATTGGCTGTAATGTGACATTTCGAGGTCAAATTTAATTGTCGGTAACTGTCGGAAATCTGTCGTATTTAGTTCATATCTAGTATATTAAATAAACATAATTCTTGGCAATGTGTCAAACCTTGGTTAGTTTTGTTAGATTGAACACTTTTCTCGGGAATGCGTTTCTATTTGAGAGTTACTGTTTAAGTAAAGCGTAATTCTTCAGAATTTATACATATATATAGTTCCGCTACAGTATTGGAAATGTGTCATTTTAAGGTGGTATCCGACTGTTTGCCTATTGCAAATTAATGTAATAATACCATACAAATGCTTTCGGGAATTAGGACTTCCTTTCTTCATAAACTCATACTTTAGTATAAGTAAAGGTGGTTTTTAACACTGGCTGCATTGTTAGACAGTACACAACGCTATAGAAACACTCTAAAAATTCAATCATTCCAAGTTTATAAATAACCCTGATAGTGATCCCTGCTTAAAATAGATACCGACGTCAGAGCGGATTAACCGGATGACAATATAACGTAAACTCAAAAGTTGGTTATCACGCGTTTTCCCAGATTAAAAATATCTATCTCTGCAGCGTGGCTCAGATAGGAAATTCCTGTTTACAATGAAAATTTACGTTTCACTTATCACACTGATTTTGCACTACCTTTTCAGTTAACAATGACTAATTTGGTTATTCCAGAAAAACATTTGGTTAACCCTGTCGGATAGAACCTTTAATTTCAAATGTAATATCTAGGTTTAACATGATTCTTGAATATGTATCCTTTTAGTTCAGATGAACAATTTAGTTTAAAGACAATTCTAGCTAATGTGCCATGCATGTATCAAAGTCAGGTGTCGTATCTTTGTCCACCATATTTCGGCTCATTAGGGAACATTTAGCATTCATAAGTTCGATTGGTGGATGAAGACTCCAGACACATATCTGGGTAGAGTCATCGGTGCACTGCGCGTCAATTAGAAGAGTTAAACACACGAAAATTTGCTAATTAATATTAGAAGAATTGTTCCCGGAAGTGTAAGATTACTACAATACTTTTGAGACTTCAACGACAGAGATTGGATATTCCAATAATCTAATAAATGATCTAAGTCTCCCTAAATTAAGAGGTGGGATTAGGGATTAGTCGGCATTTTTGCCGATACTACGCAGCGACATTTCTATCATTATAGCACAGGGGCACTTATGAGGTGCCCAGGGACTGAACCCGGCCGGTCCATTATACTGACACCGACGAGTCAGACGGAATGCTGTCCCCTTAGCCCCGAGCGTTAGGAGGGAAGCCACTACTACCAACTTTAAAGTCTTTAGTTTGACCCGGCCGGGGTTCGAACCCACGACCTCCCAATCCGCAAGCCGACGCTCAACCATAACTAAGAGGTGCCATGGAAAATATTACATATTCTTATAACTTGCCATTTGCAGGTTATTCAAAACATTCAAGGACCGGAAGTTCGTGTATATGCTGCTCGAAGTGTGTCTTGGTGGCGAGGTGTGGACGATCCTGCGAGATCACGGCAGCTTCGACGAGAATACAACGAGATTTGTGGTCGCATGTGTCCTGGAGGCGTTCCAGTACCTTCATTCCAAGGGTATCATATACAGGGATCTCAAACCCGAGAATCTGTTGCTTGACAACCGAGGTTATATAAAACTGGTGAGTGGCTTTTGATGGTGATTATCGGTGAAATTAAAATTGACCGTTGTTAGATTATATCAAAGATTGTCCAAATAGTAGGTAGGTCCTTTTGGATGGAATCCTTTGTCTTTATCGACTGTTCTTTAGGAAATCCATCACAAGGAAATCGCAAATTGCAAAATAATGTTCAGCCTTTAAATGAAATGCATTTGAAGAAAAGTATGTTTCTCTAATGAAGACGGTGTTTCCGCAAGGAGTTATTGTTGCAGGTAAATAGCGTATAACTACACACATGACATATTTCATATATAGGTCATTCACCTTTTAGCTTTGCGAGTATTTGGGACATACAGTAAACGGCTCAGCGACAATTGCCGAAGAGTTTGGTTTTACAAAGTAAAATTCTCAAAAAGTAGTGCTATGTATTGTTGACAATATATTCAGTCAAGGCTTGATTATTTTTGAAGGAACTTTCTAACTTTACTTCATAGGAATAACTAAATAAGACAAGTCATGCTGAATCTTTTGGAATATAAAACACACTTTTCTTCTCACGATCAACGCATGCGGCTTACACGCAGTTATGACATATGGTGGGTTAAAACAGCGTTGTTTTGGTCAAATGTTAAAAGAAAAGTTTAATCAGCGATAACAATGTGCAAAATATTTGTAAATAGCATCTAATAAAGTTACATCGGCAATCGGCCTTGAGTTTCACAAGCAGCTGCTATTATATAACACAAGCAACTGCATACAATACAATGCAATATCCGACCATAAACGGCCTATACATCACATTGGGAGTATGACCGATTGTAAATAAACCATTGCTGCATGTTCTACAGTAGTCGTGATCTGGCTGGAGAAAATGTCAGGGGTGCAGAAGACTGTTCCTTCGTTTGCTCATATTATTTTACGGATAATTTACGTGACAGCGTCTAATAATGAGCAAACATGTAGGTGTATTTTTAACATAATACGAGAGATAGTAGACATGTTCATACCTCTTAAGCAATATTGTATTTGTTTTTTTCCTTTTATACCTGTACCAACACAACATGTTATAAATAAACATATACTGGCCCAATGCTTCATAAAACAACAGTTAGCTTTTTGTGTTGTCTTTATCTTATTTTGATCAATGAAATTGATTTTGCAATGGAACAAACTATAAAGTCAATTTAAGATTTTAAATGAATTCCTCAAAGACAATACATTCATGTGCAAGTCAAAAGAATAAATTCTGTTCTGTTCTTATAACTATATCACCAAGTATTGTTGTTAAAAATTTCGTAAAATCGTATGTTGACGACTAAAATCACGTGATGAAAAGAATCTGACACTCGTTGACATTGCATACAAACATCTACAAATGACAGATTCTCTATGTTTATTATAATCCTAACCATTTAACCGGCAACATTCACCCATATATATGCAAATGGTGGTCACCGTGTCTTCAGGACATACTTTACTGACCAAGCTTCTTACCAAACTGATATTCAAACTGTATTATAATCCCAGCTTCTTAAGCGGCAGCAGGAATCCAAGAACGGTTTTGAGTCCGTAATAACCTAGATATCTCCTATTAGTAAGATGTAGCTATGAGCGTCCGTAGCGACAAGTTTTCGTTTTTCTTTTTGTTGCTTGCATTTGAGAAACTTGTCAGGAAGTGCGAGGTTAGAGCTCTGTAAAACCGGTTTAAGCACCCCAGTCGGTCCATTTTGCCGACTGACCGTTCCAAAGCGTAACTGTCGGGTTTGCTCTTTTCCTTAAATGATTCATCACAAATTTGTTCTTACTTGTCGCTTGGCATGCATGTGAAATACCTTTGTTCTGTGCCTTTACGGAGTTTGGTATATGTTGCAATACTCATAGGACTTTGTCATATATTCTTATTAACTTTTGTGTTGAAAGCTTGTGGGTCATTCTTTCATTTTTGGCCTGATCATGTAGTGTCCTTTAGTGGTCTTATTTATAATCTTCGTTATTTCTTTCTTAGTTTTGGAAAAATCCTAGGAAATTGCTTAGATTAAATTCGTTTATGACTGACATTGTAGACATTTTTTTATACTTAAGGAAATATAACAAAATTTAAAAAAAGTGACTTTGTAGTCAGGAAAAATAATTTATATTCTTTATAAATAAGACTCCAGTTGTTTGGTTTTACCGAAATTTGCTTCAATAAAATAATGCTATAACATGCAATAAATATCAATATGTACTTAGTGGACTTTATCACCATGACTAAAAATTATTTTATTGCCATTTAATAGAAGACTGATTTATTAATAAGAGCACGTACGTACGTCTCATAAACGATACTTCTATATAGATATAGATTTAAAAGTATTCTATATTATGAATTTATGGTTGAAGTAGTCTTTCACAACTTTTCCGTTAAGTCCAGAAAGACTAAACGGTTCAGTATATGCGAATTGTCCTAACAAAATGTTTAATTAAAAATAATTTTATTATATTATTGTTTTCCTTTGTTTTGTTTTTATTCTTGGTCGTCATTGCTGTTGTTGTCTACGTTTACAGATGAATAACGCTTATAGCATGTGATACGTTGCTTTTGAATTTACGAGTATTTTTACCTGTAATTAGTTAGTGTGCGACTTTCAATTTCTTAGTAGGTGCTCCTTGTTGTAAAATTATACCAATCTCACATAAAAAATAATTGAGTAACATGTATTGTTTTGAAAATGAGCGTACTTAAACTTGAAACAAGCTTCAACAATAAAAAAGCGCCTTTGCGTGCCGATAATTGACGAACCTTCTTCTTAATTATATTTCGGCTGAAAGGTCCGACTTTATTTGTTACTGTACCATTTTAGCTATCTTTATGCGAACATTTGGGAATAAAACAATGAATCAAAAACAACTTCAGTTCCTTAGACCATGAAATGAGCCTGGTCCCGTTTTAACACCGCATTTGCTGTCTTTGTTGGTATTCATATAGCTTTGCATCATGAAAGTCTACTACGTCACCACCCCGACCCTCAAAAGAATATGTATACTAATATATTAAGTTTCTTACATTATATTACTCCAAAGTGGTGAACACTTCATTTGTTAAACGCTTAGAGCTGTTCCTTGTAGCTATATATAAGTATATAACTATGTATATAAGAACACACACACCGCGCACGCACGCACGCACGCACGCTCGCTCGCACGCACACACACACACACACACACACAGCGTGTTTGTTTTATCATACAGTGACGTAATATACTATTCTAGAAGACGCATTTATGAAAAATTGTACGAATATTTTATCATCAATGTTTAAAAGTCTATATCTAGGTATGCAGTTTTATTATTTTATTTATATTTGAATTTTTTTTTTTGTCCATACAATATATTAAATTTATTGCTTTTACCCTGCTGTAAATTTGATAAGTCCCCATATTTCACAAACCAATCATATCTTGAGAAAGCCCGACAAAAGTGACACAGCAAATTAAATACACATATTTACATACGGTATTTCTGTGCTGCGCTGTATTATAGCACGTTTATTTAAAATGACATATGTATTGTGAAGATTAATAAATTTCACACGTACAGCAACATTAAACAGCTCGCTCGGAAAATTTTCGTCTGCACTTTAGTTCTAGCTAAAAGCTCGTTTATCCCACAAACCGATGTCTATGGCCTTGAAATTAAAAATAAGAAACCATATTTAGGCGGAAATCCCTAAGGATTTATTATAGGGATCGTACATCCTTCGTAAATGTATAAATCGGCAAATATAGTGTACTTCAAGATGATAAATTGTCAGTTTGAAGCAAAAGAAGTAATATACTTTTTGTGGGATTCGTTATAAAGATTTTTACAAAATTATTTTCGTTTTAGATATTTTGACACATCACACGACTTAAAACTTTATTGCAGGATTTGTCAGTCTGATCGAAAGCTTAGTCAATTAAACAACTATATGCTATTACATAAATTTTACATTTACATACATTTAAAAGGCAATGTCATTTTTTTATTTTGAAATAATTATTGTTAAGCTCATACCTCCCATTTTCATTTACATTTCAATTAAGAAACTATGTTATTATAATTGTTTTTTTTTATTTTCACCAAATTATCATGAAATTATTTTGTCTTCTACAAATATAAAATAATGAGCAACATATTTCTGAATTTGAATTTATTTATTATGGTTTAAAGTTATGTAAATTGCAACTCTAGTGGGTGTACATCTAAACCCTAAGGGACATAATTTATTATTTTTTATTTATAAGTAATTGATTGGTTATCTCCCTTATATGCAGCTTTTTTTCATGTTTATACTTATAAGAAATAGTTTCTTTTGTATAACTTCGCGGCCTTTTTTTACCATACTGCTCGTGTATTTTTGCTTTGAGAAATGATTTTATGTGCATGCTGTAGTCTGAAGCGCTTTCATTTGTAGAAAATTCTACAGAAGTAAATTGAACAATCTAGCTCGATATTTAAAATTATGAAAGAAACTAAACAAGCCGGAATGGTACTAGAAAACAGTATTACAATTACATGTACCATGTGTAGTTTTAAGTAAAAATGTACCGACATATGTCGATCTATTGACAATATTTATCTCTCGATAAGTCGATATCGTCGATATGTATAAAGTACAATCACTGACAGCCCTACGTATAAGAAATATTTTCTCTCTACTTCAAGGTGGATTTCGGGTTCGCGAAAAAGATCGGATTCGGTCGAAAGACGTGGACATTCTGCGGTACTCCCGAGTATGTGGCACCAGAAATTATACTCAACAAGGGTCATGACTTCGCCGCAGACTACTGGTCTCTGGGAATACTCATGTTCGAACTTCTAACCGGCAGGTAATGAGTCAATTATCGAATTATTTTTTGCTGATGTTTTTTTATTATTATTGTCTTGTGTAATTATTTGTGTTGTCGTTTTTATAACTTGTGGCGGAAAAAACGAAATTGTTAATGTTCAAGCTTTTTTTCATCGGGCAATGCTGTGTTACATTTAACGAGTTATGGATTAATTTTAATATAGGTTTTAGTGGGGTTTTTTACACATATGTGTACCCTTTATTTCTGTTTTTTATTTATTTGCTTTACATATTTTACGTATTTTTTTTTTAATTTTATATACACGTTCCATTGGTATCATAAAAACTTCTATATTTCAATTTTCTTTTGTATAACAATTATTTAATTTATTTAACAAATCTGTTTTATGTTATACTGTTATATTGATAAAATTAAACATGTAACTTATTAATCTTAATTAAAAGACACGTATTAGTAACTTACATCATGGTCTACCCCTCTTCCAGTCCGCCATTCTCCGGCTCGGACCCGATGCGCACCTACAACATTATTCTGAAAGGAATTGACGTCATTGAGTTTCCGCGAAAAATCTCGCGCAACTCCCACGTGCTTATCAAGAAATTGTGCCGGGATAATCCAACGGAGAGGTTAGGCTACGGTAAAAATGGCATCGTCGATATAAAGAAAAACAAGTAAGTATAAATCATTATTATGCATCAATATGTAGTTTTTACAGTAATCGAGTTTTATTGTGTTTTTTTTTAAATGTGAAATAGATCCTATTGTTTTAATTTTCAGTTGCTCCCATATCTTATGTTATAAATACTGTAACATGCATTATGAATCATTTCCTTTAAATTATAAGAAATCAGATGTGTGCTTTTTACAATTTTTCCTCAGCTGTGACCAGGTCGTTTTAATGTGTCTTTAGAATCATTTACCTGTAACATTTGTTTCCATGTCGCTTTAATATTTTGGAATCCTTGGCATGTAAGCTGTTTTTAAATACATGACGATTTAAAAGGTTTTTGGAATCATTTATTTGCAAGATTTGTCTTAATTTAAATTGGATTCCAGGTGGTTTCAGGGATTTGATTGGGACGGATTAGTGAACATGAAGATGAACCCTCCGCTTTTACCAAAAGTAAGTTTGAACCATAACCATAGCAACATTTCTGAGGTAATATTAAGTTTTAGGTTACAATGACGTAGAAAAGGGACGTACCATATGCATCACAGCATAACTAATATTAATTTTTTATAGATTCGATCGATACGTTTTAATTTAAATAGCTATAAACGCTATGGACTTATTACCACATACAAATCAAAGCGCTGAAAGCACTGAAGTTAGTCGGTTGTATCAACTTACAGACGGTGGACTTATGCAAATAGTTAGGATTTACGAATAAAGACAGCGGACATATATAGCAAGATAAGAATACGACAAAATACAAACCAATGTTTTGTAAAAGGATTCGAATTCGTCAAACGTTCCTGTACTCAACGGAAACATTGTTAAGTTCATTCTTAAAAAAGTGTGTTCACGTATCATGTAATTATATGTAATAATTCTTATATAAGTAGTTCTAATCAGATTAAATAAATTGTGATTCTAACAAAAGGGTATGCTGCAACGAACAAGTATCATATTAATATTTATATAAAGTATGTTATCGTATCCATGTTTTATTAATCATAATTGTATCACACATCAGATATTCATATCAGCTTATAATGTAACAATTTAATTGAATAAAACAATGTATATATCATATATATCATAAGGTACAGTCTGACCTTAATTCTTCTCAGGTGAGCTTTGTTCGCTCTTTTTACCCAAACCCTGTGTTCACCGGATTTCACTGTCACTTTTCAATGTAACATCCCCACTTCGAATGTCAAAATAACTATAATATATCATGTCTACCAGATCAGGTTTTAGAAATATAATTTTGATTATTTACTTTGTTCGGTTATTAGTTCTGCATTGATATATATATATATATATATATATATATATATATATATATATATATAGAGAGAGAGAGAGAGAGAGAGAGAGAGAGAGAGAGAGAGAGAGAGAGAGAGAGAGAGATAGAGAGAGAGAGAGAGAGAGAGAGAGAGAGAGAGAGTCCTTTCTTCGCATTACTTCTACTATTATCAGAGATAAGATGCATATAATATTGACACGAACATACAGTCTGCTTATTATGTAAACAAAACTAGCGCCAATAGGATAATTATCTATACAAATATAAAATATATATTCAAATAAGATAATTATTCTTCATTTCCTTTGAACAACAAATCAATATATAAAATGCATTGATGTTGGGGAGTGAAACACAAACCCATTTGGTCACTTTTGTCGATCTGTCGTTATCCGAAGCTTACGCATTAAAAAGCGTCCTTTACTATTTAAGTAAATCAAAAACAATTTGTGTTTTATCTGGCAAAATGGCCACTTACTCCTGCAGTATATGTAATCATCCTTCCCCTTTTACATATGAAATTCCTGGTCCCATTTTCCTTCGCAGTGACCTCCCTTGATTTTCAGTGAGGATTGAAATGCGTAGCCAATTCATGCACAGGAGTTTGCCTTGGGTCCCACTCGAAACAACCCGGCTCTCTTGAAATTTTCAGGAATCGTTAGAGTGTCGATGTGATCCGATAGATCTGGCAATTGACCTGTTTAGTCTCCCCGGACGATTATATTATCCTTCGTCAGTTGTATGACGGAAATATCCGTAGATTCCGAATAGGTCCCTGACCTTGACCTATTTGTCCAGAGATGTGTTTCACCCTTTTTGTTTGTGTTTAGAACGCTAGTTTCATGAACTTTGCATCTTTTGAATTATGAATACAGTATATATTTTGACAAGACAGCCAGACTTTTGTTTGGCTCCTTGCTGTATGAGTGTATTACATTGAGCGATTTATGAGCATGTACAAGCAATCTGATATAGGTCTGCACACATTATTTTGGTTAATTAAATCTAAACTGAACTCTTAAAGAAAACTTAAGGGTCGCCGACAAAGAATTTGGTAGAATTGCATTACTCTTAACACACTTTGTACGATTGATGTTTAGAAGTCCAAATACTCAGTATAGATAAGTGATTGTTTTTTTAATTTATTGGCGTTTTCATGCTTATTTCACCGTCTTATTTAACCTAAACAAAACCAATGTTTCTTATCCACAGGTAAAGGGACCAGCGGACTACAGTAACTTCGACCACTATCCAAAGTCTCTTGAAGTGCCGGCCGACGAACTGTCGGGCTGGGATGCTGACTTTTGAGCTCGATTATACTCTGCTAGATCTGTGATAAACCATCAGGTTAGGTTCTCGATTATACTCTGCTAGATTTGTGATAAACCATCAGGTTAGGTTCTCGATTATACTCCGCTAGATCTGTGATAAACCATCAGGTTAGGTTCTCGATTATTCTCTGCTAGATCTGTGATAAACCATCAGGTTAGATTCTCGATTATACACAGCTAGATCTGTGATAAACCATCAGGTTAGGTTCTCGATTATACTCTGCTAGATCTGTGATAAACCATCAGCTTAGGTTCTCGATTATTCTCTGCTAGATCTGTGATAAACCAACAGGTTAGATTCTCGATTATACTCTGCTAGATCTGTGATAAACCATCAGGTTTGGTTCTCGATTATTCTCTGCTAGATCTGTGATAAACCATCAGGTACGGTTCTCGATTATACTCTGCTAGATATGTGATAAACCATCAGGTTAGGTTCTCGATTATACTCTGCTAGATCTGTGATAAACCATCAGGTTAGGTTCTCGATTATACTCTGCTAGATATGTGATAAACCATCAGGTTAGGTTCTCGATTATACTCTGCTAGATCTGTGATAAACCATCAGGTTAGGTTCTTGATTATACTCTACCAGATTTGTGATAAACCATCAGGTTAGGTTCTCGATTATACTCTGCCAGATTTGTGATAAACCATCAGGTTAGGTTGTTTGTTTGTTTGTTGTTGTTCGAGATTTGTTTGACATTTCTATGTATTTCTTGACGAATCGTGTCATATTTTCTCAATTTGTTTCTCAAATTAAAACCAATGGCTTTGTCTTTGCTGACATGCCAAAAGGAATAAGATCAGTTATATTGATAATGATGATGATGATGATGATGATGATGATGATGATGATGATGATGACGATGATGATAATAATAATTATAATAATAATAATAATAATTATTATTATTATTATAATAATAATGACGACGACGACGACGACGACGATGATGATGATGATGATGATGATGATGATGATGATAACAAATCGAAAATACAAATAGTTATAATTATAATAAAATTATTATTATCAAAGCAATAAAAGTATCTGCAATACTTGTAATACTAATTAAAATAATAACTATCTTAGACATATTTATATATTATTATTATAATCTAAATAATCATCATACTATGAGTACAATCATTATAAATATGCTGATGATCATCATCATAATCTTCATAAATAATAAATGAAACAATCAATCAATCAATCTTTATTTCCTCCATTATTGGATTTGACATAATATATACAACGTGGAATAAACACATATATACAAACATGTTATTATTATTATCATTATTATTATTATTATTATTATTATTATTATTATTATTATTATTAACAATGATGATGATGATGATGATGATGATATCCAAAATATTTACATACCGATCTTAATCTGATTTATTTTTTAGAGCCTAACATAATTTCAATGTAGAGTTAAACTTTTTTTTATTTTTCCTGCAGGTATTACTACTGATGCTGTAGGTGGTGCTGTTTCCTGGATGCTGGGTGCAAGACTGTGTGTTGTCACCGAGACAACGTTAAGGGGCCTATTAGCCAAATATAGACAGAACAGAAAGTCAAGTGACTGAGTTGAAAGGTCAAGGATAATCTTGTTCGAAACCAACATTGCGCAATGGGTTGACTACGCAGCATTCGCTGCCTCACTGAGTTGCCACGAGACCATGGAGTTATTTTTTGTTTACTTTCATTTTCAACTTCAAGTTTATCTCGGTCGCGAAAAAGTCTATGTCAGATTGTACGCTTGTTATACAAAGTTATAGGTTGATCGTGTTCGAAATCGACATTGCGCAATAGGTTAACTACGCATCATTCGTTGCCTCACTGTGTTCCCATGTGACCCTGGTTTTATCTTTTTTTTTACTTTCAATTTCAACTTCCAATTGATCGTATAAAAATAAATGTATGTTTTTATACAAAGTAATGACAAATTTTGTCATGTGGGTTAGAATATCCCATGTTTTATTATTAAAACTTCAAACCACTCGGAGGATATAAAAGAAGGAAAACATATATTTAACAGCCAAGGACCATTTAATAAAATACTTTGGCAGAGAACGCATGTACATTCAAGGGCGATCACTTAGTTGGACATTTTATGATTCCGATTGTTTCCCTCAAGATCGATTTGTTCTTGCAAATAGTTAAGTAACGATGTTCTCAGCTTCATTTTGTCATTATTACCAAATGTGTCAAGCAACATTTTTTTTTGATGATATTCTAACTGGATTCGAAAAGTGTTTTATTTTGACGGACATGATATTGAAAGTAGTTTTATTTCTTTCATACAACTTTTCATTTAAATAAAGTACCGTGACACGCATTTATGATATGACTGTTTAATGGTTTACCACCTTAAATGATTGTATGTAGACACATTAGTGTATGCAAGCTAGAAAGACGTTGTTTTATCAGATCAACGTTGTATGTAATAATTTAAATAAGGAACTTACCAGTAAATTTAATAACTATATTTCGTTGGAATTAACATTTCAGATTATTCGATATAATTATGATTTTTCCTGATCGCATAATGGATGTTCGACTGTTAAACAGCCCTTTTATTGTTTCGTTTGTTAATATGTGGAATTTACAGAAAATATGTCACAGAGTTGCGTGGTTATATGACACATTGAGCCACATGCTTCTAGGTACATATGTATTAAATCAATACGTCACTATCGAGCCTATCAGCTAAGTGTTTAGAATTGACGTTTACTGGTTACCCATGCGCAGTGAGATAAGCTAGGCGGCTAAAAATAGTTGAAAATTGTCGATCCGCGTTTGACTCTCAATCTCGTTTTGACAGCATGATCACATATTAGTCACCACAGTTAATATTCTAGAACCATTGTTTGTTTTGTTTGACTTTGCAATATGAAACAAAAACAAACAAAAATATAAAATTGACAAACTGATAGGTAGTCGTTTTACAATGATGATGTACTCTGCTGTTAGTCAAATTATAAAGTTTGAATTTAAACGATTTCATTCTTCATTTAGTTTTAACGCATGTCATATCTTAGTTGTACTTTTTTGCTAAGGACCGTTTGTACATGTTACCAGACTGCATGAGAACTGAGAGAAAATTATGCAGAATCTGATCAGAAAAAATCCATTTGAAGCTGGCTGATCTAGATCTGCACTATTTGTAGCACTGGTCACATGTCCATTGGTAAAACAGTCAATGTAACCTCATGACATAAACTCCGTTGACTTCAGATTGGTTCAGAGGATTCCATTGCAAATATGTCTTCATTATATGTGCCCAAATTGCCCAGTGCTTCATTACATGAAGCTTAATAACGACACGTTTAAGTTGCGGGTAAATTTTTGACCAATTTTGCGCAGTTTCTCCATGAATATACACAGATGTTACAGTTACAGTTATTCATTCATTGTCAATAGAGGGGACGGCTCGTGAATGAATGTAGAGTCGACGGCTTATAACTCACCTGATTTTCCAACCTTCCAGCGCGTGCGTTCGATTCCCGGTTGTGGCGAAGAACTAAATGTGAAGGTTTCCCAGGTGCCCTGCGGCGAGTCCGGGATTCTACGCAGACATTGGGCTTGGGTCTTCCTTCATGTCTGGAGGTCGCTATAATGACATTACTTGCGTCGCAGTGTTGTTTTTCTTAAAATCTTACCGGAAATTGCGTCTGTTGTAGAAGTAATTCATCTTGTATAGTGGACTCGTAATCGGGATGGGAAACATCGTTCTCTAGTTTTCCGTCCCTTTGCTACAGTCATTTATACGTTGTTATTTTTCCCATTTGTTTCATTAATTAGTTTAAAAACCTTAGACAATATAACATTGATAGATGTTAGCATTTTAATACCGTATTACTCAAGATTTGTCACGAATATACACAAGTTATACATGATATGTACATGTATCTCTTAATTTGACTCATTATTAATTATTGTTATTGTTATTAAATTTATCAGTTACAGTTGTTTGTTATAAAATGATATTTGAATATGACGAACTTCTTGATCACAAGTTTTAAATTATATATATGATTTGATGTTGACGTGTTGATATTGTTGATAAACTGTATCTTAATATTAGGAAATGTGTTAAAACTTGTGTTATCTAATAATGGGATGCGTTGAGCTGCATTTTAGTTTGTTTTAATTGTATGTTTTTAACAGAACATAACACTTAATTTCTTGTTTAACTTATATTAAGACATTACGGTATTCTTTCTGATAGTAATTTTAAGGTAGTTGGATGAAATGTACTATTTTCTTTCTTGTTATAAAACAATGTTTGACTTTTTTTGTAATTGTTAATTGTTTGTTACACATCAACGTTGATTTGTTTGTTGAAATGCGTTTTGTTTTCTTTTAGAAATAATAAGCTCTATTTTCTTATTTTCAATAATTTAATTTATTTTTTTTGGTCTTTACATGGAAAATAAATAATTAAGTCTTGATGATCGCCTTAACACAATCTACTAGTTTCGTAGTTTCGCATAATCTTAACAGTAAACTTTGTATAAACCTCGCTGTGGGTAGTTTGGGGAGATGGATGTGTATGTGTGTGCGGGAGTGGGGGAAAATTCAAAATAAAATGTAGTCAGTGTCTTTATTATAGCAGTAACAAACCTAGTAGTAAAATATGCGTACCATTTCCATAAATGGGCGTATTTCTTTAGAGGGGCGCACGTGTTGTAGTAGTAGAGTCGCCGATAAGTAACCCTTCTGACTGCTTAGCCTCTTACCGTGAGGATGCCGTTCCGGGCGGAGGACTTAATGTGGTAAGATATTCCAGCTGACTTGCGGTGCGCCGTTGGTTTTACCCAGGCATGTGTATGGGGTCTTCCTTCACCAAAAAGCTGGACGTTGCTGTAATGATCATAAATTGTCGCCGCAATGTACTTCAAAAACAAAAATAAAACAACACTTCTTTAGAAAAAAAATCTTAATGACCTCACAATATAAAACTTTTTGTAAGAATACTACATTAAGTATATATGAGAAACAGTAAATGAAATTTTTAATAATTAAATATTTTACTATTGTAATTGATTCATATTTATTGTAGCTGTATTACTTGCAATGTCCGGAAATTACAGGGCTATTTTGCCTGATCCGTTCCACTATCACCCCCCCACACACACACACACACACACACACACACAATACAACTATATGGCAAGCCAGTATATTCTAGACATTCGCCGACATTTTCTGAATCATCACACTGTTAATGTTTATATGTTTTTATTGAAGTACTCAAATATTGTTACTTTCTTAAGTTTAGTTTGCTTTATTTTAAAGGTGGTATGCGACAGTTTGCCTACATCAAATGCACCTAACACTATTTTCCCCCTGTTTGGGGGAATTTAGGCATACTTTCTGCATAAACTCATACGTTAATCCAAGTATGACAGATATTGAACATTACCTATATTGTAAGCTACTATACATTGTGCCATAGTGCGCTCTAAATATTCATTCTGTCCAAATCTATAAATAAGCACGGTAGTGATCTCTGCTAAAAATAGATATCGACGTCAGAGCGGACTACACGGATGACGCTTTATCTCGTTCACGAATGTACGTTGTCACGTGGTTTTCTTAGTTTAAATATAGCTATCTCTGCAGCATGGCTTAAATAGGAAATACCTGTTTGCAATGACGTATTTGAATTTATGTTTCGCTGTTTACCAAGATCTAGAGTCAATAAACAGCATGTTGCAGGACATTTTCAAATAACAATGTCTGATTTTGGTTGAGAAAAAAATCTTTGGCCTAAAGTGTCGGATACCACCTTTAAACAAGAATGGATCAGTTTATTAGTTAATAGTTCACTAGACAGGTTATATTTTCTATGCGTCTTAAAATAAAACTGCTGTTGCTCGTTCTGATAGCATGCTCAATTAAAACTTTATTGAATGATAAAATAGGGACCCTCGTGGTGTAGTAGCTGAGTCATTGACTGATGACTCATCTGACTGCTTAGCCTTCCACTGCGTGGGGTTGACTCCCATTCCAAGTGCATTAAGTTACTTTATCGTAGTTGGATGATGAATTTTGTACTTTGTATCTCTTTTCAACTTAAAACATTTTGTACAAAGAAGTTTTGATCTCTCTATAATTAGATAGGGGAAACTTTACATTCTTTCATTCTGTATGTTGATTCAATTTACCGAATAAACAAACAACAGCTTTGATCTAATGTCATATCACCAATGTACATATATAAACCACGAATTAATTGTATTTTACCATTCTTTTATATTTGCATTTCGAATTTATCATACAAATGTTGTTTTTTCTTTCTTTTTGTATTTTTCTTGCCATGATCATAGACATATGAGAAGCGCTTAGCTCAAATTATTACATAAACTTTATGCAAAATGCTTTAAACATTTGTCATATAATCTTTCTCGATTTCTATCAGAATTAAAGAAGTTCAACTTCTGAAACCGGTTTGTTTGTGTGAGTTTAACCATATTACTAAAATGTATAACGATTGTACATTTTCTGAATACCGTTACGGTACAATGATTGCATGTAATAATTACCTATTATCCTCACAGTGTACATAAATGAATTAATATGACGCTTAGAAAAAAAAAGAAAGAAAGGGAAAAAGGAGAAATAAATAAATAAAGAAAGAAAATAGAAAAAAAGAATGCTAATCAGTTATTACTTTTACTGTTAACAGTATTTTATCTAAAAGTTTCACATTTATAAATATAATGTCACGACCGGTATCGCTTTATAAGTTTATTTATAAAATGGCACGTTTACTAAACGACAAAATAGTGTAACAGAAAGAACAAGTCAGCAACAAAATAGTACAATAATGTTTTATTTTAAAAAAACAAACAATTCAATCTTTGGCGTAATTAAACAATAACAGATAAATCAGACACAATTTCAGAAGGCAAAATAAATGTTAGCTTACAGTTTGTCCCTTTAGGAGGTGTCCCTTTAACAGTCCAATAAATAATCCAACGTCGAATAATCCTGAAGAGTTTTCGGTAGAATGTCCTCTTAGATAAGCACAGTTGAAATAATCCAAAGGTAGAACAATACACGAATGTAAAAGATATAATTTAAAATTCAACACTTTAATATTTATATCACTGTAAAATAAAGTAAGTCCACGTAAGTTCCAACAAAGAAAGATTTAATATAGAAGCTGCAAGTATTTCCAAACTATATGTCAAAAATCCAAACTTTTTATCCAAACTCTAAAGCAAACTTCCTTTAAATCGGCTAATACGCCCTTATATAGACCCAGAGAATTTCCAGAACAATCACGAAACCCAGAACATTCTCGAAATCCAGTTAAAAAATATACAAATGAACTTTCTAGCATTTTCCTTTTCTTTCTAGCAGTTACGCGAATGCTAAGTCATACCACAACGGTAAACAACCCTTAACCTGGCTAGCGTAACCTTAAACGCTGGTGTACTACTGTACATAACAATAAGTTAAAGAGGGTTTTTTTTTTCGTAAATCTGAAAAAGTAACCAGGGTATTTATTTTGCTTCTTTCTTATAATTTTTCAGCAGAAAAGCATAAAAAACATACTACTCTGATAACAGTAACATATAAAAGATGCATTAATAACATATGCTAAGACTTAAAGACTTTAAAGCACGTTTTGTGTAAGAAATGATAAACATCACAAAAAGTAAAAAAAATATGGCTGACTTGCATGATCTGACTTAAAGCTTTATTACTATAGATGTCCTAGAGTGCGTGTAGGAGATATCATATAACACCAAAAGCATGTGTATCACAGTGAGCTATTTTTAGAATCAACGTATATAAAATATTACTTAGGCCATAAAAATTATATGTTTACGGTGACCCGACCGACCCTAATTTTTTCCGCCGACCCTAAACTTTTTTTCCCGATTTTTGTAAAAAATTAGCAGCAAAGGTACGAACATTACTGGGTACGAACGAAAGGAAGCGGTGCAATCGTCTACACTACAAACAGAGATGGCGGACGAACCCGCGTGCATTTGAGCCGCGTTTGCCAATAAATGTATTCATCGCCAATGAGGCGTACAGAAAAATGTCATCTTTCCCCCTAAAATATACGTTCGAGGATGTTTTTCGTTCATTTCATATTCAACCAGTCAACAATTTGTCAACAAAGCCATCCAGCATGATGAATGGAGAAAATGCTTACGAGGTTTTTATTTTTATACATATATTGCGATATTTTGTCAGTAAAAATTAAAATAAACTGGCTGTTGCCGGGCATTTTTTTAAAGATATAAATGCCTGGTTCTCAATTAATATTTTGAAAAGCTGGCCACTTGTACTGGCCAAATTTTATTATAAAAATTAATCGACTTGTACTGGCCAAGATTTTTTATAAATATTTATATAAAGGATGGTGTGCCAAACAAATTGCAATGATATCAATTTTAAATGGGGGCTACTGCCCCAAACCCCTGCTTCTATCGCCCAAACGTCTCTGGTCTTTTTGTGTCTTCAAATGCGGGGTCTGCTTAACTAGATTCTATCCACTGTAAAATCATATATTTAATATTATATACAATAGTTTGCTGGGGTGTCAGTGCCAGATAAATTTACATATTGGAAAGGCTCGAACTTAAAACAATCATATTGTGTTTATTGTTCATTTTGCAATCTGAAACACTTTTCTAACCTGAACCCTGAGGTCCTTTGCACTAAGGGAGCCTCATTAACGGCCTCATTAATAACTCATTAATATTGTGCATACCCTTCACCGTGCAGCTATGTTACATGGCAGGTTAGCAGACAGAGGATGACTAAAAAGCCAAAAGGTACATAAAAAGCTGTTATATTGTGTTTAATGCACACACAATATTGGGTTTAATAAACACACGCAAGCAATTATTGGTGAATACATTTAGCTACAATGAAAAGAGTGATATGCTGTCCAACAAGCAAAACTAAAAAATAAATTTAAAAAAATAAATAAATAAATAAAAATTGCCTACCTACCTACCCTATTTTTGTTTAACATGTCACAGTAACCAGACATATTATTTTTTTGGCCTTAACAGAAACAGAAAACACTGATGTATAAAGATGAATTCTTTAAAACGATTCTTTAAAAAAATAGTAAAATGTTTCGTGTCATTCAGTTTTATTATAATTTAATAAGCTTGCTATGGTCATGATAAAGATATAATTTCTTCAATTCACAGTGGTCATACTAATCACAATAAATGTAAACATGTACACTCAACTATAAACCCTTAATTTTCAGGTCTTATCTTAGGAATGTGGAATTATGACTTTGAACCTGTCCACTCACACAAAGTTACAAATGGATTGAAAACACACATGACACTCATTATTTCAACTTTAAGCATTAAAAAATTATCTTTAAAATCTTACTATCAGTTTGCTCACCATTTACTGTACTGAAATGAAACAGAGATAAGCATCTATTTATGCATGCATGCATGGCCTAACCCGTAGACTCCGCTTATGTTTGGATTGACAAATGATGCTTTGACGTGTCTGACTGTTCCATTGGGTCTATGATAAAAAACACATATAGACAGTATTTAAATAAGTTACGAAGTATAAAAAAGGGCTTTTACCCAATACATTTTCTTTCATATCACTCTGCTTTATGGTGGCAGAGAGATGTTAGGCTGGTAAATGCTTGTTTTTATGAATATTCCAAGCAACAAGTGGTCCATTGAAAATGCATGTTACATCGACACTAGTCTTAAATTGAAATAAAAAACAAAACAAAATTATTTGTCACTGGCATGATAGCAAGCATTAACTTGCTGCGACACCTGTTGTTTACAAATGGTAACCATTTTATTAGCTGAATTTCCATGCTGTTTCGGACACATAGCCAGTCAAATGCTTCATGCATATAACATGAGAACAAAGTTCTTTCTGGCCACGGTATATGTATGAAGTGATAACGGAATATTTACCGTGGGTTCCGATTATGACATTTGGTTGGGCACTTAAAATACATCATTTATATTAATTTTCTAGATGCAAAAAAAAAACACAGTGACTGACATTAACTATGTCAATCCCTAAAAGAAAAGTATTGGTTCTTTCGTGGAACGGTCCTATGTGCACTGATGTAACAGATGTATGCAGTAAATTATGCTGTATACATGATGTAGTCTCCAAGTCACCATGTGAGGACTCTGGTGGGTGGAGTATTAGATGTAAAACATACCTGTGTACCTGCCTGAAACGATGCAAATGGTGTGCACACACGTTTTAGCGCTATGAATTGTGTCTGCCATGTTTTGTTCTTTACTTTGTAACACTCATGCTATGACACGTTATGCATATTCATACATTTCCATCAAAATACTTAATGTGATTCATTAGTGACAATTTTAGGTGTGCATTTTTATGAAACCATTCAAACTATATTGTTTTCCTTAAAACAATTAATGCTTTAAAATATAGTTTTCTTAATAATTGGATGACATTTCTGGACAATCTAAACCATCAACATCAAAAAGTGAGTCTTGAGTTGAAAGGTGTTTTTCCTGGATCTGCTAATTTTATTTAATTTACTTTTGTACACATACTGAAAATGTCTATATTTACTATTCCTTTAAGCCACTTAGTTTAATGTGTTTTAGCATGTTGTATTCTTATGTTAATGTATGCTTTTCATGTACATGTAATATAGACAATTCACCAATGAACTTCATCATTACATCATCTGTTGCGAGGTATTTCGTCCCTATCTTTCCTCACTGAAAGCTCAGTAAAGCTATTGATGTGGGTTGAAATTGTAATGATACTGAAGTGTTATGTTACTTGAACTAGACACTATAGCACATCAACATTCATATATCTACATACATTCTGATACCCGTTCACAATGACAGGTAGAGATTTAAGTTACACTGTTCACACACATCTAGGGCATCAATGAACAGCTTTTTGCATGACCGTTTAAGGTAACAATGACTTTTTTTTCCAAAATTCTAAAACATTTCTAAAACTGTGAAGCCAAATATAAGATACTGCGTGTCACCACCTGTCACCACAGGTTGATAATCAGTTACACCTGCGTATGCGTGAATGCACACTGACATGACAGCAGAAAGATAAATTAGCAAAATGGCCTAAACATTTAATTAAATGTTTAAAAGTTTTCATTTTTAAGCGAATATCCGGATACCAAAGTCGATTCGGATATCCGACAATTCGAACGGATATACGAAAATCCGTTGACATCCCTACTTTTTTGTTATTTGAGAAACACAAATTTTGTCCAGACTGTTAGATTCCACATTTAAGATAATAAAGCGTTACGTTTGTCTAAGCTCGCATACCTATTATGAAGACAAATATCTAGCTTACTTGTAATATATCATATATAAAAGGTTAAAGCGACCTTGTGATATTTTACCAACAATTTTTTTGGTAAATGTGCAATACACAATAGTTAACCTGCGTAGCAATTGAGAGCCACAGGACCTAACTTATTAAAACAACAAAAAAACGACCTCTTATGTTCCTGTTACCGTAGTATTCAAACCCACTTTCATGATGAGAAACATTGTATACAATGAACAAAGTGTTTCGTTCTGTGTCGGTTGTTGGAATGACTTATCACTTAAAGGTCCAATTAACAAATAAGAAATATGACTTCAATCAACGAGACATAACGGCCATCCAGTTAAAAATCAGCTGACCTGTTCTGGTGGTTTGAGCATTCCAGTATAGAGAACGTAGAAAGAAAGACATTTATACGCTATTAAAACCCACAGCAGTTCTTCTTGGAGCGTACTTTGACTGTCAAGTCATACTCTAAAAATCATAATGTAAAAACCTTATAAAATAGGCTAAAACAAACAAACATGTTTTTATTTTCATACTAAACTGCACCTGAGTGAGTCAATGAAAGTATTGCTTTATTTGTATCTAGCGCACCCACCTCACAAAGAGAGCTCTCAAAGCTTAAAGCTTGATCTTAAGTTGTGCCATTAAACGGTACTTCATACGTGTGGTAGTTCAATCTCTTGACAACACGCAAAGTTAAACAATACTGGTCTCAGAAAAAATGACTGTATTACTGATGTGTCAGGAGTTCAGGGCATGATATCACAGCAAAGGCAGCACTATTTTTGTTTCAAAAAATAAATTGATAGCAATAGTAACAAAAGTGGTAGGTTGGGCTCTATAAATGGTTCAAGTCCATAAATGATAAAGAAAATGGACAGACCCCACCCCCTTTTGCTCACTACAATATACTACTATAGCAATTTAGCATATATATTGCTTTTTTTGGGGTAGAGTTTTAAACCATTATATTGTCTCAACAATATATCATAATTTCCAGTTTTTGCGTCGCCCTGTATGCTTCGCAACTAGGCCTTTATTGTTTATCGATACAAGCCAGAGGAGGTTACGCATGTTTAGTGTCGTGTGCAAATCACGTGACCGGGTATCCCGCCTGCCGACGCCATTTATGAATGGGGCAATTAACGGTTTTATCGCTGATTTGATAAGCGAAATGGGACCTCCAACTTTTCGTCACAGGTGAGTAAATATGTAAATGCCCTATCGAAACATGTAAACAACCACCACGTATTGGCATTGAGTCGCTGTTTGGCCAATTTTTCGATAATTTAACACAGAAACGAAATGCTATATTGTTTACATTACAGTTTAACAAAATAACAGAGACACTCTTTATCTCATTGTACATTAGTTACGCAAGACTTTGTCGTAAAAAAATAACACAACAATTTTCAATGTTTTTACTATCAGAAAATCTAAAAAGGCGCCTTAAGTCGTCTCAATTCTTTGTGTTATGTGCTAATTAACTTGGTCGAAATTAGCTATAAGTTCCTTTATTGAAAGGCAATGCACTTAATTTTAAATATAATGTGCATCGTTTTGATTGTTTGATTCTGTCATCATTTTTGTAGTTTTTAATGATACAATAAATTTTTCAATAAAAAAGGTTAAAACTTTCTATATTACTTATATTTAACTGCATAACTACACAATATCAGACAGCACATGCATTTTTGTTATCATGATTACATGTTTTATGTTGTTGTTGTAGGTAAATGTGATCTGAGTAAAAATGAACACCCCTATTTGGAATGTGATACTAGAGACTCGAGAAAGTGTCTTTTCAAGTGGACAGAACAACATGATAAAGAAAACAATACAGGCTACTGCTTGGGAAGTCTGGAATCAAGCCGATCGTCAGCAATCAGAAAACGGCGTCGTACCATTGGTTTGTTCACTGGACTAATGTGTGCAACCCATGCAAAAACGCTGATACTTGGAAGTCTCTCATTGGAATACAACACACGTCTTGTTTAACACAAAAAACCCACAATTCGTCGCAATCTAACCATCTTCTCGTCGATGTTTTCACTCTGACCGCCTTTTTAAAAATGTCCAGCGATCGATAATATAGTCCGAGGTTGCGTGCCGTGTGCAAAACGCACAGCCTCCTCTGGATACAAGCTAAACAAAGCTGTTATTCTGTGGGAAAGAAAATCGATATTTTTATTTTAGACGTAAACATTTTCCGAAAACAGTGGGTGTGGACAAGTTTGACGTAAAGGTTTATGCCCGCCTTTAGTTGTTATAACTACTGAATCAAGGGGATTAAAATCATATCATGAAAACCGTTGAATCCATTTCATTAACTTCTTAAACGGTGTAAACATGCTTAAACGGTTAAGGGTAAATGGTAGCGACGGTCGCTTTAATTGCACCGATGGCGTCACTAGTATTCAATGGTTGGTTGTATCTACCTCTTAAAAGATCTAACAATGATTTTTTTGTTGGACTATGGAAATCTTGAGACCTAAGTCTAAGCTTAAGTATGTTGTGATTTTCTTTTTTTTTCTTTTCTTTGCTTTTTGGAAACATTTTTCTTTATCCATCGGTAAAACGTGTAATACGTAATGATGAATATGTCTTAAATTTGTGTAAATACTGTGAACCTTATATAAAGGAATTTTATTATCGTCATCTCATAGACATTGTTTACAATTCGGGAGCAATTTGATTTTCACGGAAGTAATTATTTTTTATTATAGATTTATTTTAGACGTTTTTGTTTGTGTCTTTTTCTTTCACGTAGCTATCTCTGTTCAGTAATTTGTATATATCTTAGATATCCAGCGAGGGGCCTCGGTGCCTTTTAGCTGTAAGACATGATTGCAATGCGGATTTAGATTTAGATCACAGGGCCCTAGTGTTGACGAGACCAATCAAGCGAGTGTCGCAGATCCACTTAATGAAGTTGATACACCGACATGACCAAATGATAACTTGAACATAGTGCACTTTGCTCGTCTCCGCTACGACTTATGAGCAGTGGTGTAGACATTATTCATTTACAATACTGTAATATGGAACGTATTGTATGTTTGATATAATTAGTTTCTATAATCAGATGCTAATGGAGGTGTTGGGTTGTAACTTTTGTCCCAATAAAAGATAATATTTAGAAGAGGTGGTTGTCTTGCAGCTGAAGACTTGCCTGTTTTCAACTGCGTCGGGTAATGATTTACCACGGAAGAATTTAAAGTGACCATTACTTAATGACTTTAATCGCTGACAGGGTAACACTTACACCGCTCAAACAGCGCTTTTAAGCAATTTTGGCATAATTAGCTCCCGGGCAAATAAATTCAGACTATAATGATTGTGGGTAAAATCCTGCTATTAGCGTTTTTTTGTGTGTCTTTGTGGTGTTAAATACGCTGGTAATGAAAGCCAAGGATTTTCTACCTCTCATCGGCGGGGTCATTGCTTGTGTACATGTAGGATGATAAAGATGATGATGATGACGATGATGATTTTGATGATGATGATGATGATTTTGATGATGCTGTTGCTGCTGCTGCTGATGATGATGATGATGAAGATGATGAAGATGATAATGATGATGATGATGATGATGGTGATGGTGATAATGATGGTTGTAATGGTGTTGGATTATGTTCATCATCAAGATAATGACGATGATTTAGATGATGACAATCATGAGTACCATGAAAATGATGACGAAGACTATAAAATACTACTACTACTACTACTACTACTACTACTACTACTACTACTACTACTACTACTACTATTAATAATAATAATAATAGTAATAATGATGATGATGATGATGATGATGATGATGATGATGATGATGATGAAGATGCGGATGATGATGCGGATGATGATGCGGATGATGATGCGGATGATAATATTGATAATAATAATGATAATAATAATAATAATAATAATAATAATAATAATAATAATAATAATAAAAAAAATAATACTAGTAATAGTAGTAGTAGTAGTAGTAGTAGTAGTAGTTGTAGTAGTAATAGTAGTAGTGTAGTAATAGTAGTAGTAGTAGTAGTAGTAGTAGTAGTAGTAGTGGTAGTAATAGTAGTAGTAGTAGTAGTAGTAGTAGTAGTAGTAGTAGTAGTAGTAATAGTAATACCGGTAGTAGTAGCTTTATTTTAAGAAGGTGACTCTTAAAGACATATCATCATAACGATGTTAAAACAAAGTCTAAATACAATGTTGCCTTATGTGACATCACGTTAACACGAAAGATGCAAATGTGTATCAAAGTAAAAGAAAACGAAAAACAAAAACTGATAAGGAAAATGCTTGCAAATATGAGCGTAATAATACAAGATAATTACATAAACAGTTAAAGACAGTCACACAATTTATTGTTGCAAAAGCAATAGAAAAAAATCGTACTACAGTCAACTCTCGTTATCTCAAAATCGGTTATCTCAAATTTCCGGTTATGTCAAACTGTTTTCTACGGTCCCGTTTTTTCCCTATAGTTTCTATATAGGTCGACTCCGCTTAACTCAAATTCGGATATGTCAAATTATCGGATATCTCAAACTAAATTCTTTGTCCCCACACGTATAAAACTGTTGAAATCAGTTGGTCTATCCCAAACTTCAAATTGCTATAAGATGTAAATCGGCAACAATAGTGATTTTCACACCTACCGTGAAACTCGCGAAGATTTGGGCGCGAGTTTTATCGCCAATTATCGGCAATCAGGATTTCACATAATTTAGAGAAGAGGTTAATCGATTATTATTTAATTAGCTGATTTAATGAACAACAATTTCGTTAATCTTTTAACGCTGATTAAAGTGTTTCAGTTTGTACTTGTTGTTGTAAAAGTTTTTGAGAACTTGCAGGTATCAGCTTTAGGTATACAAAATTAGGCCATGCACCTACGACGACGCAACAACCTACAATAAAAAGAAGAATATTAAATTACATTGTAAAAAATCTAATAACACTTTAAACATGCAAAACCACACAAACTTGCAGAAACTTAGTTTACAGTGGCAGATATAACAAGGAATTTCAGTCATTACCAGTCATCGTGTAGCAGGTAAGATTTTTAATATTTACACAAACTATCCTTAAATTCGGATATCTCAAACTTCGGATATCTCAAACTATTTTCTACGGTCCCTTGAAATTTGAGATAACGAGAGTTGACTGTATCTTGAGATGATAACAAATGTTTGTGTTAATGTTTCACTTCCATCGTAGCCATCAGGACAATCATCTGCATGTAGTTCACTCCTGCATTTGCAGCATCTGCAGAAAGATAAACAAGAAATATTTTGCATTGATAGAATTATTTTTTTTTGGAGCTTGCAGTTTTAAATTACGGAATATGTCCAAAGTTGAGAGCTAAATATCAACGTGTCAGAAAAACATGTATGCAGTACCGCATCTGAACAAGCAACCCCCCTGCTTGCAAGCCTTAATTATGACAATTTAAATTTATGGACAGTATGCACCTATACATTACTGTGTACAAATAGGCCCCATAAACAAAGAATATAAATAAATGTCCCAAAAATATTCACAGAAAACATGTAAGATTTTTGCATTTAAAAAACATAAATAATAACACTCTTAAGCCACGAGAAATCATTTGGGGTGTGTGCAGTGTGTTAACCTTTTGTGACCTTGTTTAAAGTTTGGACATTAGTCCAGTTCGATATACAAAAATACTAGCGTATCAAACATGCTGTTTCTTTATTGTACTGTCGAGGTATAACAGTTCTTGTGCGCTTTCATTTGACTAACAATATGGTCGATATCAACAATTCTTACAGATATTAAAACATATTACAACAAGAATTCCGTGTAATCATGACGGACTTCTTTATTTTTAATAAGGATACTACACAAATAAATGCACTTATTGCCTTGCTTTTTACTGCTTATGTTAAATTCTATCCCCGCCAATAGCTTATAAAAGAAATATATCAATCTATTTTCACGCAGATGTAAATTTTATCACCGCGTCTTCAAGCAATATGTCACGATTTGGAGAAAACGAACCATGCATTAAAGTCATTTTGAGAAATCACATCTGACTAATGGTTCGAGTGGAATAGATTGAACGGACATAAGGCAGTCCAAAAACTAATGATAATTAACTAAGAATTTTATTTATTCGGATTTATGTAGAAAGTTCCGTGACTAAATAAATGTCAGTTCCTATGACGTAGTGACTGGTGCATCGTCAGAACAACAAAGACACATGATTTGTCTATCAGTTAAATGCAGGAACACTTATATAACAGCAAAACATGAAAAGTTAATACTAAATGACGAAGACAAAGTTTAATTCTGTACACATTCATTCACTACCAAGATGTGATCGTCCTTAAGACAGAATTATCCGAAAAGTTCTAATTTGAAATTAAACGTACAAACATTCGGACCCAAATCAGGAGCAACTGAAATGTTCTATATGGAGTAAGCACTTTCCATTTTATTTTATGGTGTTACTAGTTGATCGCAATAAATATACACTATACCTACTAGGGTACGGTTGTACAAGCAGATTTAACAGCTGCGCGAATGGATAAGTTCGCATTGATTTTTTTGACATTACATGCATCACATTTCGTCTCGTTCACTGCTTAATTTAGGGCTTGCTCTGATAGATATTGAAGACTAGCACCTTTCCCTTCATTTACAAACCGTCCTTTTACTGCCGTTTCATTTTTTCTTCGTTATTATTTCAACCGGAAGTGGAAAGGGGAAGTCACTCCACAAACCAGGTGTAAGCACCCCAGTTGGCCCTTTTGCCGATTGACCGTTCCAAGGCGGTAACTGATGTTTTTTCTTTATGTGTGTTACGTCTCGTCTCTGTGTTTTTGTCACATTTTCATTTACCTTGTTTGCCTTTGTCTACTGTAAAAATTTTGATAGGACCTTTTCTTATTTACTTATTTACATGTAACCGGTTGCTAAGGTACATGTCAAACTCCGCACAGGGTTTACGACTTCGCTACGCTCGCTTAAAACCACTGCCATCATACAAAATCACGTGACGATAGTCAGATCATGTAACCAACAGGCAGATTAGCTATGACGTCTTTGCCTGCCAACAGAGACTGCAGACACTCGATCTGTTTGGGTTTCGCTTTTATGGAGGAGTCAAACTCCGTTATTACTTTGTGAATTTCGTCAACAGTATCCATTGATTGTTTACATTGAACTGGTGTAACACTGAAATTTCGCCCTCGGCGAAAGGACGGAAATGGCCGAGTTGTTACGATTGTAGTGATAAATACATTCTTTTTTTTTCATTATCGTTAGAATTTGTTTTTTCATCCATTATTAGTCGTTTTTCTAACATACACATTCATTCCGATTGTCATTTTACTGAACAAAAATTAAAAGTAAAAAAATCAAATTCTGTGTGGTAGCAGAGATTCTCCTTACTGAAAGGGGGAGATCACTGCGTTGGAGATTGGGTACATGCACTCTAGGGAACATGTAAGGGGTAGAGTACAACAGGCCTTTGAAAAAGCCATTCATTGGTGAGGAAGACAGGCCTTACAGATGATTCACGTAAAGGTATGTTGTCATGGTGGTTTTATTACCAACGCCCCAACTGTGAGGTTATATAATTATTAGGAGAGTTCTACCATGTGATTCTCGTATTGTCCTATCCTTACTCTGTCCTTACAGTATGCTATGTATGTAGGCGACATTATCTAAGCATGACACCATTGTACAAGATAAGCATTGATGCGAAGCATCAAAGGGTGACGCAACAATGACAATTTATATTTATTAGAAATTTTGATACGACTGATTTAAATTATTAATTAATGATTAAAATCACTGGAATAATTTAATTCTGGTATATAAGGCTACTTATATGTACAATTCTAAAAAAAGGGACAAACATGTCTTCATTAAAAAGTATAACTGTCAGATGTACATTAATGTTTAGAAATTAAAAAAGTAAAAATACCTCGTTTGCGTAGAAGTTACAAACAAAGAATAAATACAAATAAATAATAAAAAGAACACCATTTACCGAATTAGGACCCGTATGTTGAGAACATGTAAATCGCGGGACTTCCGAAATTCGAAACGCCTCGCCAATTTTCCCTCGCTTATTCTCTAGCGCGAACGAGAATGGCCGAGGAGATCCGCTCGCAAGTGCATTTTTATAGCGTCGCAAATACCTGATCAATGATCCTAATCAATAATAAAAATAATTAACATTTGTTATTGATCAATATTTTTGTATGCTTAAATGTTTCGTGTATTATATTTATTGTTAAAACAAAGAAGAAAAAAGTAACAGAAAAAAATAATTGCAACGGGATTCGATTTCTGGAGACCGTCAACATCAGAACAAATTCATTACCACTGCACTATTCCAAGATTATCATCTGTGTCTAAGTAAAATTGATATTTTTCATAACGTGCCACTACAGACGCTATCGATCTTTTTTAGAAATAGAGAAAATAGTAAATTTTGAACGAACAACCAATAGTTTTCATAAGATTTATAACCCGGGCCGCGACATACCAAAGTCGTTAAAATGGTAGTGGTATTGCTCCCTTGCTAACGCTCAAACAAATATAAGGATAGTTCCACGACTGGTTGGCCCGGTGTCAGGATAATGTGACTGGGTGTGGTATCATGCTAGGTGTTCACGGCATGCTATACACAGTGAAGGCAGTACTATATCTGCTTCAAGTGGACACCGTCTCCATATAATTGAAATACTGTTGGTGGGACGATAAACCCAATAAACTAAACTAAACTAAACTAAGATTTATAAACATATTAATACAAAGTACAACTTTAAATATAATAATAATAATGCATCCTTGCTATAGTTATATATAAAAAGAACGTCATTTACCGAAAAAGTACCCGTACGTTGGAAATGTGTAACTCGCGAAACGTCTTGTCCATTTTCCTTCGTTCATTCTGTAGCTAGAACGAGAATGTCCGAGGACATCCGCTCGCATGTGCAAAATTTTTCAGCATTCAATATATAGGCGGCGCGCTCCAGAGCGTCGCCAATGAAATAAATAAAACCTTTGAATAAAAAATCCACACAACACAAAAAAAGTATGGTCGAATAGGGGAAATAGAAAGAATAGAAAAACAATCAGAGAATGGATGCAAACTGTGAAGAAAGAAATCAAGTAAGAAGGAATGAAAAATTAAAGAGGAAATAAAAATGGAAAGCAGCAGGAATGAGGAAAGAAAATGATGGGAATAAAGGTGGAACGTAAAAAGGAGTAATGAGAGAAGAGAAAAGTATGTGGAAAACGAGAGGATAGCAGAAGAAAGCCAAAATAAAGAAGGAATAGAAAAAACTATGATGAAAAACATAAGAAGGGAAATATGAAAATAAAGGAAATAAAGGAAAGAGAGAAAAATTGAAAAAAAATACGGAAGAAAACAAAGGGCTAAATACAGGAAGGTAGGACATATAATCAAGGACAAAATTGAACAGGAGGCGGGGTGGGGGAGGGGGGGGGGGAGGGGGGGGGGGGTGAATGAAAAGGAATGGAGAAAAGTAGAATAAAGAAAAACAGAAAATGAAAAGAAAGAAGGAAAGACAAAATGGAAAAGGCGAAGGGGTATATAATTCATGCTGTAAACGGAAGAAAGTAAAAAAGATAGGACAATTAACAAGTGGAGCAATGAACTTTTAAAGAAAGTACAGAAAGTGAAAGACATGAAAGAGAAAACAAAAACCAAGAAATAAGAGAAAACGAAATGAAACGGAAATGAAATGGGCATAAAAGAAAGGTAGGCGGAAAAAAGGAAGGAAGGAACAAGGACAAATATAGAAATTTAATAAGAAAGGAATAGAAAGGGATTAAATAATTAAAGGAAGGAAGGACGAACAAAGTGAAAGAGAGAGAGAAGAAACAGAGACTAACAAAAAAAGAAGGAAAAAAGAAGGTTATATGGTGAAGAAAATAAAAAAGAATATGCACAAAAGTCTAGAAAGACAGAAATAAAGGAAGAAGGCAAGAACAAATGGATTGAAGAAATAAGGAACGAAAATAAACGAATAAACGTAAACAGTATTGAAAGTTAAAAATCAAAGAAAGAAAAAACCAGAAGAAAGATATACAAAAGGAACAAGTGAAAAGATAAAGAAGGGACAGATTTTATTTTTAATATACATGAATGGTCTTCTACTTATTATGTAAATTGATAATTATCTTGTAGAAATGCAACGTTATGTTATTTCTAGTATACCGAAAACAAATTTAAGAGTTGTATTGTTTTAAAGAAATCAGAGACATGTTACAGATGTTTCAAATCATTCAACAATTTACAACAAACACTTTTTCTAAAACTGGTTATAATTTCAAAAACCTTCCGAAATTTTCCAATTTTCAGAAAATGATCAATTTTCCAAAAATGTCGGATGATCAGAAATGATCCATTTTTCGAAAATATTCAATGATTTATTTTTTAACTTCCTCGCTGAAGCGCGACGCCTTTAGAATAACGTTAGACCTTTGTCAAAAGGTTTTCGTTACAGAAATCTTTAACTAAAGTCAACAAATTATAACGCTAGACTTAACGAGAACCATTCATTTCATTGCAAAGGTAAGCCAGGTAATGTTCGTGCTTCAATCTTAATAAACAAAAAACAAGTTGCTTGGGCCAGTTGTACTACGTTGGTTTAAACAAGCAAGGCTTTGACATAATGGTATGTTCACTTAGCGTTCTGTCCGTGGCCTAACTTTCTTTTATTATGTTTCGACATTTCTAAATTATGAATGAAAGTGTGCAGTTGATTGGAAACAGACAGACGTTGCTTTTAACAGTCAAACGAACCCTCATTGTTTCCAATAACACGCTTCATTAACAATGATTAAACATATCTTAAATTAATTAATTAAATTAACCATAAAACATAATTTTAGAGGCTACTTTGGAAAGAAAATTCATTGCTATAATATCAAAATTTTATCGATAAATATAGCTTATACATATATGCTTTATTTATCTATGACATGAAATCAGTCGACGATTTCAAGCTTCTTACCCGTATACGTTCAGCAGCAAAACAATAACAACAAACAACAACAACAAAAACAATCAAAAACAACAACAAAACCACCAACAACAACAAAACAACAACAACAACAACAAAACAATAACCCCACACCCTCCCCCACAAAACAAACCAAGAAAGTACAAGAAATGTCATTGTGAACAGATGAAGTCCCTGAATTCATGTCCAGTAAAGCAAATTTTGTAATTGTCATGGAGATATGACCACCTGTTTACTACCAGGGATTATGACTTTAACCTATAAATGTAACTTTGACCTTCGAGTAAACGACTTGGATCTTGTGCGCGACACATTGTCTTTATGTGTTTGACATTTCTGCAAGGTTATTTCAAAATCCCTTAAAATGAGTTACTGAGCGGACACGGCCACCAGTGCACCTCTAGGGATTTTGACTTTGACCTGTAAGAGTGACCTTAACCTTTGAGTAACCGACTGGGTCTTGTGCGCGACACGTCGTCTTCATGTGTTTGACATTTCTGCCAGGTTATTTCAAAATCCCTCCAGAAATGACAAAGTCACTGAGCGGACATGGTCACCAGTGCACTACCAGCGTTTATGACGTTGACCTTTAAGTGTAACTTTGAACTTCGAGTAACCCATCTGTGTCTTGTGCGCGACACGTCGTCTTCAAGTGTTTGACATTCCTGCTAGGTTATTTCAAAATCCCTAAAGCAATGACAGAGTCACTGAATGGACACGACCACCAGTGCACTTCTAGGGATTCTAGGGATTATGACTTTGACCTGTAAGTATGACATTGACCTTCGAGTAATCAACCTGGGTCTTGTACGCGACACGTCGTCTTCATGTGTGACTTTTCTGCCAGGTTATTTCCCCCAGAAATGACAAAGACATTGAGTGGACACGACCACCAGTTTACTACCAGGAATTATGACTTTCACCAATAAGTGTAACTTTGACCTTCGAGTAAACGACTTGGATCTTGTGCGCGACACATTGTCTTTATGTGTTTAACATTTCTGCAAGGTTATTTCAAAAACCCTTAAAATGATAGAGTTAGTGAGCGAACACGACCACCAGTGTACTTCTAGGGTTATGACTTTGGTCTGTAAGTGTGACCTTGACCTTCGAATAACCGACCTGGATCTTGTGTGCGGCACATCTTCTTCATGTGTTTGACCTTACTGCCAGGTTATTTCAAATTCCCTCAAGCAATGACAGAGTAACTGAGCTGAAATGACCACCTGTGCACTCAGGTGTTATGACTTTAATCTATAATCGTAACTTTGACCTTCGAATAACCAACCTGGATCTTGTGCGCGACACGTCGTCTGCATGTGTTTTGACATTTCTGCCAGGTTATTTCAAAATCCCTCCAGAAATGACAGAGTTACTGAGCGCACACGACCACCAGTGCACTACCAGGGATTATGATTTTGACCTGTAAGTGTGACTGACCTTTGAGTAACGGACCTAGATCTTGTGCGCGACATGCCGTCCCCATGCGTTTGACCTTACTGCCAGGTTATTTCAAAATATCTCAAGCAATGACAGAGTTACTGAGCAGACACGACCACAGTGCACTTCTAGGGATTATGGCTTTGACCTGTAGGTGTGACCTTGTTTCTTGTTCGCGACACGTTGTCGTCATAGGGTTGACATTTCTGCTAAGTTATTTAAAAAATCCTCAGAAATGACAGCGTTACTGAGCGTACACGACCGACAGTCCACTTCCAGGGTTTATGACGTTGACCTTTAAGTGTGAACTTGACCTTCGAGTAGCTGACCTGGGACTTGTGAGCGACACGTCGTCTTCATGAGTTTAACATTTCTGCCAAGTTATGTTAAAATCCATGGAGGAAAGACGGAGTTATTGAGAAGACATAAGACAGACAGACATACGGACAGACGGACAGATGGACAGACGGTTCGACTCCTATATGCCCGCCTTCAATGGCATAAAAAGCAAGTACGAAACTATGGCGGACAGGAGTATTTCATGTCGGGAGGTGACCACGATATCTACTATGCTAGCTAACTCACTTTACATCCCATTTACACCAAACTCGTTCTAACTTCGTTCTGCAAAATGTAGTCGAACGGGACCAATCAGTTTGCAAACAGAAGTGGACGTAGTACGAACGTTTTAAAGACTTTTTCGGACTTAATGGACGAGCTCAGACGGTATTGAATGGGAATAGTGTTTCAGAATTTTAAACATGTTCAAAGTTTCCGGTTCACCATCCTGTTCGTCCGTGACAACGTAATTAAAACGGAATAGACGTACTGCCAACGGAATTGCCGTACTATGATCGTATTATGAGCGTTCTTTGACGTGATGAGAACGGGCATAGTCCGGTTATACGTGTGCACTTAGACTTAATTTATTTGCGGTTCGTTCATCTCGTTCACAGACAGACTTACTTCGACCGTATTTCGTCCTTAGCGCGTTGCAGTTCAAGCTGAACTTAAACAAAGAAAACTAGAAGTTCAAAACACGTTTTCATACAGTTCCTAAGGTTTGCAGTATGTTCAGAGTAGGCTCTTTACGTTTTGAGAACGTGAGAACGTTTATTTCTTTCTCACGCAGCTCTTACAACTTTTTTCCCATTTGCAGAACAACCGGACAAGGACAAGTATAAATACTGGCCGTCTGTCGGTAGTTTGTCATTTGGAAATAGCGTATGTTATTAGAAACATGGACACTTTTGCAGCTGTGATTGCTTTAAATGTAAACTTCGTACAAATTATGCTTGAAGCAGAGCGGGAATACAATGAACTGGTAGAAAGGGAGATACAAAGAAGAAGACAAGCTTATGGGGGGAGGCCTTGCTTAACACCAGAAAGAAGATTAGCTGTAGGATATTATCATCAGCTGATGGAAGAGCTCCGCCTTCTATTGCCGACTGACCGTTCGAAGTCGGTAACTGTCGGGTTTTCTCTTATTGTTAAATGGCTCATCACAGATTTGTTCTCACATTTACATTTGGCGTGCATGTGGATATCTTGGTCCTGTGTCTTTTCAATTTTTGTTTATGTTGCATTGCTCATAGGACTTTGTATTATATGTTTTTATTCATTCTACAACTTTATGAGAATCCCCTGACCAATGTTCACGAACCTCTTCAACGCATCATCCAATTTATATGAAAGGATGACACACGCTACAGAAAGGCGCTGGAACCAGGTGTGAAACTTGCGACATTGGGCAACCGGTGATTCCTATGGCAGTCTTCAGTATGATTTTCGGGTAGACAGTAGCACAATCTGTTTATTGGTGAGAAAAGTTTGCACTGTGACTGAATGAAAGAATTAAGTCCTCGCCTGCCCAATTGACATAGATGCATGGGAACGTATTTATGAGCTGAGCAATTCATGATGCGATGGACTGTTCACCATGCCTGTGATGCTCTGGATGGGAAAACATGTGGCCATCAGAAAGCCTCGTAAGACTAGCACAATGCACCACAACTACAAAGCTTTTTATTCAAAAGTATTAATGACTTTGGTAGATTCAGATTATAAGTGAATGTGGATCGATATTGGTGACTTTGGAAGTCAGTCCGACGAAGGCTCCATTGGATTCCCTCCACCTTCACCATTTCAAAATCAATACTTTCCCCACTTCTTGCTGGGGGATGACGACTTTGGCCTTCGCTTACACCTTATGAAGCCATATTCTGGAAATAATTTCACAAGGGCACAGATGATTGCCAACTACAGAATATCTATAGCCAGACGTGTTGTTGAAAATGCTTTTGGCATTATGTCACAGAGATGTGTGTGTGTGTGGGGGGGAGGGGGGGGGGGGTCCTCTTGTGAACAATGTAGCAGACACCAGAGAATGTACACATTATCGTTGAAGCTTGTGTGTGCCTTCGCAACTTCATCCGTCTCAGCCATTCAGAACGGTCAACTAGATTATGAAGATGATGCACACAACCTCGTTCCAGGTGCCGAGAGAAAAGATGTCAATCTTTCAGATTTGGACTTGGCGGTGGGAGGAAACAGAGACTGATTGGTGGCCAAAAGACAACGGGACTATTTGAAAGACAGTCCGGCCGGGCGTGTGCCGTGGCAGGACAGAATGCTTGATATGTAAATGGTTGTACTCTGTTATGAGAGGACAATCGGGGGAAATAGTTTGATTGTATCTCCCTTGTGAGCTATTTAAGAGAGGTCGCACCTGGCAAGGTTACACAAAACACAAAAGTATAGACTGCTTTAGAGAAAGGCATGATATGAGGGACACAAAGTGGTCGTGAAATTTTGTACCCTTTATTCGAAAGGAATAAAACTATAAAACTAGTGATTTAACGAGCATAAATTTGTGTTTTTATTTACCTTACTTACCTAATTCATTTTTCTGTTCATTATAAATCAACGAGCCAAGTACAGTGTACTCTTTTATTTCGAACTCGGTCATCTCGAATTATAGAAAATATCGATGTACAAATCTTGCCCCTTCACAAATATTACGTAATTATATTATTTAGATATCGAATAGTTTGAAGGTATGTACAAGCATGATATTTTAAACGCTTTTTGCAACGCTTTTGACAATTATTTAGCTGATATATATTAGGTATATATAAGATAGCCTAAAATTAAATATTCATTTGTTTCGAACGTTCGATATATCGAAGCAATTTCTCCGGTGCCCTGAAGTTCGGAATTACGAGTCTATCCTTAATTACCTACCATACTGTAGCAAATGTGTAGCAGCTCGGATTAGCTCAGTCGGGCGATCGTTCGATTTGTAGGCAAAGGGTCCTAGGTTCGATTCCCGGACTGGCTGCACATAAGATATTTATAATGTTACGACCGGGGTCGCTATATTAGTTTATTTATAAAATGGCACGTTTGCTAAACGACGAAATGGTGTAACAGAAAGAACGAGCCAGCAACAAAATAGTACAATAATGTTTTATTTTAATAAACAATTAAATCTATGGCGTAATCAAACAAAAACAAATAACTGAGACAACATTTCAGAAAGCAAAATAAATGTAAGCTTACAGTTTGTCCCTTTAGGAGGTGTCCCTTTCACAGTCCAATTAATAATCCAACGTCGAATAATCCTGAAGAGCTTTCGGTAGAATATCCTCGTAGATAAGCACAGTTGAAATAATCCAAAGGTAGAACAATACACGAATGTTAATAATATAATTCCAAATCAGACACTTTAATATTTATATCACTGTAGAATATAGTAAGTCCACGTACGTTCCAACACAGAAAGGTCTAATATAGAAGCTGCAAGTATTTCTAAGCTATATGTCCAAACGTTCATCCAAACTCTTTATCCAAACTTCCAAATTTACTTTATATCGGCAAACACGCCCTTACATATACCCAAAGAATTTCCAGTACATTCACGAACCCAGAACATTCTCGAAAACAAGTAAAAAATAAACAATTGTCCTTTCTAGCATGATCCTTTTCTTCTAGCAGGTACGCAAATGCTACGTCATCAAAACCACAACGGTAAACAACCCTTAACCCGACTAGCGTAACCTTAAACGCTGGTGTACTACTGTACACAACAACTTCACTCCTAAAGGAAAAAAGATTTATGCAAAAAAATATTTTTAGAATATTAAATTTACAATTACTCAATTAAGTAAGTTATTACAACAATGATAAAAAATACAATATAAGTGTCACAAGTTAAACATAAATAATATCAAAACATATGAAATTTCAAATTTACACAAAATTAAGTGTTACACATTACAAATTGCAGGTATTACAAATTTACCAGATATCATATCAAAACAAACTGTTATCAATATAACACAATAACAGTTATAAAAAAGTTAAAAATACATGTAATCTTTTGAAAAAACATGCTGTAATAACATATTGTGCTTCAGTTAACACAATTACATACGAGACAGAGCATCAGGTAAAACACTTTCTTTTCCTTTAATGTGTTTGATTTCTAAATCAAACTCTTGTAAGAGCAGGCTCCACCTTAGTAACATTTGGTTTTTGCTCTTTAACTTGTGTAAGAACTTAAGAGGGTTGTGATCATTAAATACAACAATAGGTTTAACTGAAGAAGTTAAATACACTTTAAGATGTTGTATAACAAACATAAGAGCAAGGCACTCCTTTTCAATTGTAGAATAATTTCTATGATGTTTGTTAAACTTCTTTGAGAAATAACACACGGGATGATCAATACCCTCACTATTTGATTGTAACAGAATAGCACCACCACCGACGTCACTAGCATCAACAACAATTGAAACACTTTTACCAAAGTCTGGTGCTAAGAGAATTGGTGCGCTCTTATGTACAGCTTTCAATTTGTCGAATGTAGTTTGACATTGAAAACTCCATAAAAATGATATACCTTTTTGAGATGGTTTGTAAAAGGTTCTACAATGTCAGAAAAGTTTTTACAAAATGTTCTGTAATAGCCTGCCATACCAAGAAATCACATCAATTGCTTTTTACATGTACATTATTTCTCAAAGAAGTTAAACAAACATCATTCTAGAAATCATTCTACAATTAAAATTGAGTGTCTTGCCCTTATTTTTGTTATACAACTTTTTGAAATGTATTTAACCTCATCAGTACATGTACATGTACATGTCATGCCTTTTGATCCGGTTCCAGATGAATGAATTTCCCATCAATGTTCCTCAGAATGTCCGAGTTATTCAGCTTAGTGGGACAAGGATCCACTTTGGTTTCAATTTCACTGTCACTAACTGAATTATTAATGTCTAAACCAGGTGGGACAGAGTGAACAACTGACACAGGTTTACTAACATTTTGGCTATTTCTGTCAATGTGTTAACATGACACATTTGTTTTTGTTTTCGTCTCCCAGGAGTGAGTATTATGTAATTGAGGTCACTGACTTTCTTCTTAACAATGTAAGGCCCAAAGTATCTAGCTTGTAATGGTTTACACATTAATAATTCAGTTAGTGACAGTGAAAGTGACACCAAAGTGGATCCTTGTCCCACTAAGCTGAACTCGGACATTCTGAAGAACATTGATGGGAAATTCATTCAACTGGAACCGGATCAAATGGCACAGTTGAAACAACTTGTTCGTGAATTCCAACACTTGTTTTCTGACATTCCAACACGAAATGATAAAATCCAACACGATGTTATCGTTGAAAGTGAAGCTGCTGTAACATCCATACAGAATGAATCCATCAAAACAACAATATCTAAAAGAAGAAATAAAGTTCTTACTGGACAATGATTTTATTGAGCCTAGTCAGAGCAAATACAATTCACTTTGTATTCTTATGCCCAAACCAGATGGAACATATAAAGACTTTGCACTGACTACCGGAAGATCAATATCATCACAAAGACGGATTCATATCCCATACCAAGGATGGATGATTGTATTGACAAAGTTGGAAAAGTCAAATTTGTTACTAAGTTCGATCTTCTGAGAGGATTCTGGCAAGGACCTCTTACAGACCGTGCAAAGGAATTGTCTGCATTTGTGACACCAGATTGACTGTAACAATTCAAGGTTATGCCTCTAGACATGAAGAAATCACCAGCAACGTTCCAACGACACATTAACTCTGTCATTTGTGGACTTAACGGGTGCTATGCCTACATCGACGACGTCATCATCTGCTCTGAGACGTTTGCTGAACAACTGGAAATCATACGATCTATTTTCAACAGATTGAGTGAGGCAAAGCTAACCATCAACCTGGATAAAAGTGAATTTTGTCATGCTACGTTGACCTTTTTAGGACATGTTGTCGGACAGGGTCATGTAAAACCTATTGATGCAGAAGCTATGGCTATTTCTGAGTTTCCAATACCTACATGTAAAAAGCAATTGATGTGATTTCTTGGTATGGCAGGCTATTACAGAACATTTTGTAAAAACTTTTCTGACATTGCAGAAGTTTTGACAAAACTTCTCGAAAAGGTAAATAATTTGTATGGAATTTTGAATGTCAAACTATATTCGACAAATTGATAGCTGTACTTAAGAGCGCATCAATTTTCTTAGCACCAGACTTTGGCAAAAGTGTTTCAATGGCTGTTGATGCTAGTGACGTCGGTGCTGGTGCAGTTCTGTTACAATCAGATAGTGAGGGTATTGATCATCCCGTGTGTTATTTCTCAAAGAAGTTTAACAAACATCATAGAAATTATTCTACAATTAAAAAAGTGTGTCTTGCTCTTATTTTTGTTATACAACTTTTTGAAATGTATTTAACCTCATCAGGTAAACCTATTGTTTATTCAGTGACCACAACCCTCTTGAGTTCTTAAACAAGTTAAAGAACAAAAACCAAAGATTACTAAGGTGGAACCTGCTCTTACAAGAGTTTGATATAGACATCAAACACATTAAAAGAAAAGACAATGTCATACCTGATGCTCTGTCTCTTATTTAGTTGTGTTAACTGAAGCACAATATGATATTACAACATGTTTATTCAAAATATTACATGCTGTTTTTTAACTTTGTTCAGCTGTTATTGTGTTATATTAAAATACAATATTGTTTTAATTTGATGTCTGTTAAATATGTAAAACATGCATTTTATAATTTGTAACACTAAAAAGTGTGAATTTGAAATATATGTTTTGATATTATATCTGTTTAACATATGACACTTATATCTTAATTTGTATCATTGTTGCAATGACTTACTGGAGTTGATTTAATATTATAAACAAGATTTATTGTATAAATATTTTTTCCTTTAGGGGTGGAGGTGTTATGTACAGTAGAACACCAGCGTTTAAGGTTACGCTAGTCAGGTTAATGGGTTGTTTATCATAGTAGTCAAGACGTATTTCGCATGACATATTTCGCATAACGTAACATTCGCGTAACTGCTAGAAAGAAAAGGATCATGCTAGAATGTTCATTCTTTTTTAATTGGGTTTTGAGCATGTTTTGGTTTCGTGAATGTTCTAGAGACTCCTGCGTTCTAGAAATTCTTTAGGGTCTATATAAATACTTTTTAGCCGATATAAGTTGGAAGTTTGGACATATAGTTTGGAAATACTTGCAGCTTCTATTAAACCTTTCTGTGTTGAAACTTACGTGAAAATATTATATTCTACAGTGATATAAATATTAAAGTGTTGGATTTGGAATCATAATAATTACATTCGTGTATTGTTCTACCTTTGGAATTTTTCAACTGTGCGTATCTACGAGGACATGCTACCGAAAACTCTTCAGGAATACTGGATGTTGGTTTATTGGACTTTTAAACTGACACCTCCTAAAGGAACAAACTGTAAGCTAACATTTATTTTGCATTCTCAAATTTGGTCTGATATGTTTGTTATTATTTTGTTATGCCATAGATTAAATTGTTTATTTAAAATAAAACTGTATAGTACTAGTTTGTTGCTGGCTTGTTTTTTTTTCTGTTACACCATTTCGTCGTTTAGTAATAGTGCCATTTTATCAATAAATCTTAAATAGTGACACCAGTCGTAAGAACATCTTAGGCGACTTTAACAACAATTTGTCTCCATAAGCGGGGCTCACTCTTTGGCATCTGGTGCCATTTCAACAACAATTTGTCTCAGATAAACGGGGATCTGCCTTTAACATCTCGGTCGATTTAACCAACATTTTGACTCCCATACACGCTGACCACCCTTTAACATCTCGGGCGATTTCAACAACATTTTGTCTCAGATACACGTGGATCTTCTTTTGACATCACGAGCCATTTAAACAACAGTTTGTCGCATATACTCGGGGATCTCCCTTAGAATTCTCGGGCGATTTCAGCAGAAGTTTGACACTGATACGCGCGGATCTCCCATTCACATCTACAGTGATTTTAACAACTATTTGACTCAGATACGCGGGGATCTCCCTTTAAAATCTGAGGCGATTTCAACAACAGTTTGTATCAGATAAGCGGGCATCTCCCTTTAACATCTCCGGCGATTTTAACAACATTGTAACTCAGTAACGCGGGGACCTCGCTTTAACATAATCAATTTGTTTATCTGATACACGTTTTTTGTTAAAATCGCCTAAGATGTTTAAGGGAGACCCCGCATATCTGATACAAACTGCTTTTACAATCGCCTGAGATGGTAAAGGAAGATCCCCTCGTTCCTGAGTCAAATTGTTGTATCTGATACAAACGGTTGTTATAATCGCTCGAGATGTTAAACGGAGATCCCCGCGTATCTGATACATACTGTTGTTAATATCGCCTGGAATTTTAAAAGGAGATCCCCGTGTATCAGAGACAAACTGTTGTTAAAGTCGCCGAGATGTTAAAGGGAGATCCCCGCTTATCTGATACAAACTGTTGTTAAAGTCGCCCGAGATGTTAAAGGGAGACCCCCGCTTATCTGATACAAACTGTTGTTAAAGTCGCCCGAGTTGTTAAAGGGAGATCCCTGCGTATCTGATACAAACTGTTGGTGTCTATCGGATTAAATTAGTACTCGGTTATAAACTACTTAGACAGAACTACAACGAATAATATGTTAAATACTTTAGCTGTTTGATTACACTTGATCTATTTGCACTAATGGAACATATAAACCAGTAAACAAAGAGAATATTAACTTGTATTTTCTACGAAAATAATCAACTGCATAAGAAACATTTATTGAGTATGTTTCTATATACAGCTAATCAGAGTTTCAATGTAATAGGCTTGTTGTGAGTAGCATCTATAGCTTAGCACGGTCAAACTGAAGATGGTTGAACAGTCGAATTTGGATTTGTTTACCCTCGCCTTTTACCTTATAGTATGTGGTGAGCTCCAGTACTTAAGATGGTTAAATTAATGGTATAGAAGTGTATCAGATATGTACTGGGTTGTGGAGGTGTTTAATGGTTTAAAAATCTACGGATATTTAAAAACTATAGTATCTTTAATCTTTGTAAATACGTAAAGATCTATATGAATTAAATTTGATTTCACAAAAAAATATGTATAGAGATCCTTTTTGAAAGTAATTAATATATTTATCACAGAAGATTAAACTTAAAACAAAAAAATATATATAATAGATATATCATTATTCTATAATTTATATCACAAAATGAATATTACAGATGAATTATTATCGCTCAAATTTTTTATTTTAATACAGATGCTTAACTAACAAAAGTTTTATTTTGAAATGCGACCGTCACAAGATCAAATACCACACGATGTGATATTCTTATGCAGCACGATCTCTAATTAAGTAAGTAACAACTTGTTACTTTAGAAATAGTGGGTGTAATATGCCGCAGAAACAAAAATCAAGTTTAAAGATAAGTATAAAGTTGAGCAAGTTCCTTTTGCTAAAGCAGCTTATATAACAAAACTAATATAGGTTTTAATGCCGGTATAAGTATGACTGTTTAATAAAAGGGCATTTTTATCTGTCAAGTGTATTTATATGGAAAGGTAACATGAAAGTTATCTGTCTAGATTACACAATACTACACAATACTATATGTACACATAACTTATTTAAATTAGCTTAAATAAATGAAAAAAACAAAACAACAACACTTGATTTGGCATTGATGGCATGACCCTGAAAAAATAAAAATAAAATTTTCAATATAAATTAATGCAATTAATCATAATATTTTCCCGCTAACAGCACAAAACAAAAGAAAGACACAACCTATATCGAAATATAACATAAACTTATCCACTCACAAAGGAAACCAGCTTCAAATATATGTACCCCTTTATTTTCATTGCAATTGATCTGAAAACAATAAAAAACATTGTTTGTTCTTGAGTTCCCATACGAGGTTATTTTAATATAGCTGCGCGATTAATCGAATTATCGATATATATTTTGGTCTGAACGTCATCGATGCTTCATCAGCCTATAATAAGAAAACTTCGTTTATTTGTCGACAAATTTGGACGCAATCATAAGCGCGGCCGCAACCCAGGCCAGAATCCACGCTGCAATGTCCAAACCGAAACCATACGAATACCATGCCTGTTGTTCGTCTGGTCCGTTGAAGAACCTACTGTAGATCCTAGTATGGAACAACACCATTGCAAGCATCAGAGACAGACCTGAAACATGTCATTTTCATCGTCATTATATAGTTATAGTTATAGTTCTCGTCGTCATTAGAATCCTTCTCCTCCTCATCATAATCATAACCATCTACATATTCATCTCTTCATCATCATCATCATCAACAACTAGAGCAGTGGTTGTAGCGGCATCTTCATTATAACTATCATTATCATTATTATATAACCATCATCGTTTTCATTTTCATCATAAACCTCTGCAATCTTCGCCATCATTGTTAATGATTATATGCATCCTTATCTTAACTACCACCACCTTCATGATTCCAAAACACTTCCTCAAAGTCGTCGCCAGTATCATCATCATCATCATCATCATCATCATCATCATCATCATCATCATCATCATCTTCATCATCATCATCATCATCATCATCATCATCATCAACACCAACAACGACATCATCATCATTGATATCGCCGTCGACGTTGTCCGCCTCCTCTTCCTCCTCCTCATTTCATCATCATCATCATCATCATCATCATCATCATCATCATTATTATAATCATCATCATCATCATCATCATCATCATCATCATCATTATCATCAATCATTATCATCATCATCATCATCATCATCATCATCATCATCATCATCATTTATAATCATCATCATCATCATCATCATCATCATCATCATCATCATCATCATCATCATCATCATCATCATCACCATCATCATCATCAATACTTACCAGCTACACCAGCGATGGCCCCGCCTATGAGAGGTAAAGCATCCTTGTCTTTCATCTTCAGCTTCATCAACGCACAGACGATAGCCATCGGGAGCAGGATTATACCCACTATTACCGTGACCCGAACTTCCGTTATGCCCTCTAGAAAATTTACACTTAAACAGTTAAAATCAAATCACTGGACGCATGCTCGGTAGCCAATGTATGCCGACAACATTGTTTCATATAATTGTATGCACATTAACTTCTCTTTTAACGTGATCTACATTAATAAATAAATTAGGTTTAGAACTAAGAATTGAGTACAAATAAGATTATGATATAAAACATGACATAACTGCATTCCCAGTATATAGCGCACACAAATCAACCAGCAACATAGTATATGTTCCTTGCAGGTGCTTTTAATGAATCGATACAAACATATCAAACCAGTCTGTAAAAAGCAGAGATTTACTAACCAAACTTCATTTATTTTTGCAGACAACGAATGTGATTGCTGAACTGAAAAGGATAGGTTGTAAAGACCATGATGATTTATTGGCTTCCCTTATCAATCTTAGATTGAAAAAAATGATGTCGAAATATAAGAAATACTTTAATTGTTTGCTCCTGATGGGTTTTCAGTTCTAAAAAGCCCGGCTGTTGGGAATACAGCTCTAAAAATAGAAACTAAAATGAATTGGACTTGTGATTGGATCGAGAACATTTTTTTTCGGAGATTGTACATTTCTTAAAAAAAAAAGTTTATCTCCGGTTTTTAACCTGACTTGATACATGACATAATATTAATATAAAATTGACATAAAATATGTACGCTTGATAAGAATAAGTGCTAAATATAGGAGAATGTCAAGAAGTGCAATAGGAAAATAACACGTTCACTAGAATAAATGTGCTTGTAGCCTTAATTTTCACCAGAAAATGTATATTGCATTATCGTTACTCTGTACTGTATGTTTTATTCTTAGACAAATGCAAAGCATGCCTTACTATACGTTATATAATGTCTTACTATGTCATAGCATGCGTTGCTGCATATGTCATAGCATGCCTTGGTTTATGTCATAGCATGCCTTGCTATGTCATAGCATGCCTGGTATATGTCATAGCATGCCTTGCTATGTCATAGCATGCCTTGCTGCATGCCTTAGCATGCATTGGTATATGTCATAAGATGCATTGGTATATGTCATAGCATGCCTTGCTTTGTCATAGCATGCCTTGCTGAATGTCATAGCATGCATTGGCATATGTCATAGCATGCATTAGTTTATGTTCTATCATGCCATCATACCCATATACATATACATCATATATACATAGCACGCCTTTCTAAATGTCATAGCATGCTTTGCAAGATTGCTTTATTGCTTTATGTCATACCATGCCTTGCTTTGTGTCATAGCATGCCCTGCTAAATACTATGTAATGCCTTGCTAAATGAACAAGTTGTATGTGTTTTGTATTAAGTATCGATGATTATTACAAATTGAAATGTCAATGTACGTTTTGTGAATTACTGTAATAAAACATAATTATCTATGTTATCAGTAAAAATCAGGCTTTTTTAAAAGTATTTTCTGCAGACGACATAACTGATAGTTTGACATAATTGTTCTCGAGTATAAGTAACAAGTACCATAGCTGCGTTATGAATATTAGAAACAAAAGGAGGATTTGCCATATTTGAAGGTGCAATCTAAAAAGTTAAGACACAAAAATAATTGATTCCAACATCACATTTATGAAGAAAACCAATTGTTAAAGGCATGAAAATGAACATCCCAGGAAAAGAAACAGTCCAAACACATATAGACCGAATAAATATGTGTTGGAAGAAGGAT